>OX387343.1:14507500-15107500 GCA_947563465.1 Archips xylosteana
CAGCGATATGTCGTTATCACTTTTATTGCACATGTAATAGACAGGAAGGTATAGATAACTTATAATTAATTTTTCATTCTTCCAGAAAACCGATGAGATGTCTAAAGGGTTATTGAGAAGTATTTCAACGGTGAGTGACGCTACGTCAGAACAACCAGAATTCGAGACACAGAAAGCCGTGGCAGAGGAGAGGCAGTCGGGTAACCTGCGTTGGGAAGTCATATCGTCATACTTCTTCTCTGGGAACGGCTACTTGTACGTTTTCTTCACTGTGATGGTTATACTCTTGGCAACGATGTCAGCAGCGTCGACGGACTACTGGATCAGTTACTGGTAAATAAAAAAAAAAACTTTAAAAAGCTCATACTAAATATTATTTCCGATAAAACTTCCTTAAAATTCAGCGAGATACAGTTGTTTATCGTTTTAACATTTACGGTGATCTAATAATTTTTTTATTCCAAGGTCCAATCAGATGGCTTTATACGAAGAAGAAACTGGTGGAATTGATCCCGGTAAGTTATTAGAAACAAGTTTACTTATCGCGATAACGTTTATCGTAAGCCAATAAGTGCATTAGGTAATATCAAAATCCTGTCTGACCGACTAGAAAAACGGAAATACTAACACGTCATTGTCGTCATTGTAATAATATACTGACCCGCCGATAATCTCATTTGGAATTGGGTGAATGAAAATGAGGTTAAATAACATAGTGTCTCAAAACACCTAACTTAATTAAGTTCGTATGAAACTCCTTTTTTTGTTACCATGGACTAAACAATTTTGGTGAATAAAAGCAACTTTCCATAAATAATAATCAGGAAAGGCCGTGCCAGGATAAGCTAAGTGATTCTGCCCCCCTCGAGTTTGGGCTTGTAATTTTTATGGGCGGTGTGGCTCTAATTAGTAATTAATGTGAAAAAGTTTAGGAAATGTACGTAAAGTATTTTATGTAAAGATATCTCCATGTTCTCCCACTGCTATAATTTCGAAAAAAATACCGTTCGTTGGTGGGTGTATTGGTGAAAAAATTGGAGCGGTCTCTAACGTGGAAGTAAATAAAAAAAAAATTATCTGAAAAGTTTAGTCGGCTTTTTTTTTCTATGACATAATGAAAATATAATTTATGTCATAATAATCATCTTTAGTAAATGTATAATATATGTGAAGTACACTAAAATGGGTTGGCTAGAAAAAAAAATATCGAAGAAAAATCATATTTCTTTTTCTTAAACAAAAACTTTAAAATTTAGGGTGCTCAAATTTTGCACATTAATTACTAATGTAGAGCTACACAGACCATAAAAATTACAAGCCCAAACTCGAGGGGGGCAGAATCACTTAGCTTATCCTGGCACGGCCTTTAGAGAGACTTATGTGATTTAGGCTCAGTTTATTTATGCTCATTTAGCTTCTTTTGTAGTCAATAAATATTTTATTATGTGTATAAAAACGACACATTTTTAGGATTTCTTACTCATTTTTGTCGCCAGTCAACCAGCAATAAAAACCCGCTAACTAAGCGTGAGTGAAACTCGGGCTAATGGTTCCGAACCGCATGAATGATAAGCCTTTTAATGTTGAAAGCAACGTTAAAAGCGCGAGTGTCTAACGTTTATTTTCAATATTTTCCATCTTCAGGCACATTTTTCCACATCATGCATTGTATTTTACATGACAGGCCTTAAAGTATGCACATCAACACACCTGTATACCTATTGCAATTTTGATCTGAATTTAGTATGAATGGCAACGAGACAGAATATAATATTATCGTATCTACCGTATATACTTATTGATAGATACAGGTTCAGTTGTAGTACAAAATAACACTTGCACACATTTTGCACCTTTTTATATACCTAGTACATACATATATATCAGTCTATTTAGTTTGTTGTAATTTGTTGCAGAACAAAGCATTCTTAGTGTATTCAAACACCGTTTTGGCAATCGGTGTCCACCGGTGTACCATCTGAATACATAATTTAGATCATGTTGCCTTGTTATCTATAGTTAGCCACCATTACAGAATGAAATAACAAATAAATTTGCTAACGGTCGATTTACTTTTTTGCTTTGTACTTTGTACCTATTTACGTAAAATACATGTAAATATTTAAGTAAGTAATTTTCATGATTAATATTTAGTTAGAGTTATAAAATCGGAACGGAATTACATTTGTATCGAATTACGCTTTTATTTGATTCACATAAGTGTCTTAATATGATATGATGATGGCTAGAATTACTGACATTCCTTCACACACACTTTCGCTTCTTGCTTTAGATTAATTACGTGTGAAGGTTTCGCTATTCTTTGTTTTTTTTTTTATTAGTTCATTGATTTTTATTTTTTATTATTATTATATTCTTGTCCTTGCTCAGTCTGTAGTAAATCATGTTAGAATAGGATCCGCTTATACAACGACCCACACCGATCTGGTTAATGGATGAAAAGTATTTTATATTAATAAATTAAATATGTTAACAAATATATTGCAAGTGGGTGGACTTAAAAATTTCAGTCCAGAATATGATTAATTAATTTTTTTGTTTTTTTTTTAAACATTTTACCGTTTCGGTTAATACACAAATGACGTACCAATCAAAAGTATAAAACCTATAGAATATGCAAACGTTAGGTTGACTAACCAGACCAGTGCATAATATGTGTTAAAGTTCAAAAGTTCCGTTCCGTTCTGGTCAAAAGTTATGACCGGAAAAAGTAACCAACCTAACGTTTGCCTACTATAGAGGCTTCATACTTTTCATTGGTAGGTATTGCATAAAATTTGTCTAATAACCGAAACGTTCACTGTAAAAAAAAAATTATACTGGACTGAAATTTTTTAGTCAACCCACTCGCAATATATTTGTTAACATAATTATATTTAATTTAATATAAAATACTTTTCATCCATTAACCAGATCGGTGTAGGTCGTTGTATAAGCGGATTCTAGGCTATGTGTATCTATCTGGTTAATATGTATCATACTTAACACTATAAAAATAAAAATGTATTATGTTATCCAACTCACCGTGTCCCAAGCTACAGGCTCAGCCTAGTTTGGGGTCCACCAGATACTGTTTCATGTAAATTTTTAGTTTGAGTAATAAATATTTTCTTTCTTCTTAAAAAATCAGTCTTAAAGTATTTCTGTGGCCCACAAAGAATTATAAATATTAACTTTTAGGAACTTCTTTATTACAAACACGTTATTCGATTTGAACGCGGTAATTTTAGCTTCGTTGTCGCCTTTTACCCCTCTGTTATCCTGTCCTTATTAAAGTTTGGTCTTCCCTCAGACGCCGGTCTAGATGAACAGATGGGCCGCTTCACAACGGCTCAATACCTGGCCATCCACGGCGGGCTAGTGGGGTCCGTCATCCTGCTGGTCAATGTGCGAGTGTTACCGTTCGTACAACTCTGCGTCTCCTCCTCCAAGAAGCTGCACGATCGCATGTTCTCCGTGATGCTGAGAGGCATCATGCGGTTCTTCGATACCAGCTCTTCCGGTATGCATTATAGAAAAAACGAGATAAAACTCGAAAACACGCGTTTTCCAGAGATAAGACTAAGATAAATAAATATATCGATTTTTCACCTCCGAACACCCCACATAACAAATTTTATCTAAATTAGTTATTAGAGCCTTTTCAGATATCCCCGAAATAAATAAATATACTAAAATTGCTTGTTTAAAGGTATTAAATATGGTTTAGCATTCATGCATGGCAAAGTGTATTTTTTATATAGTCCAATCCCACGTCTGAATTTTAAAGACAGACGGATAGTTCGTGTCAATGTTCTTAAAATCAGGTCTTTGTACTTAACGTTATAAATTATAGTTAGATTAGTAGTGTTCTTTACCAAACCAGTTAGCTGAATCATGCATGAAGTTAAGTTTAATTGGTGAATATGCTCACGTGAATTTAAAAATTACGTACGTGTTTTTATCACTACGCCAAAATCTATCTGCAAACTCTTTTAAAGCAAGTGTAGCGTACGATGTTCCTTTGCAACAATTTTTTTATGGAATACACTAAAGTACGTAATTTAAAGTACAGTACTCTTACAGGTCGCATTCTGAATCGATTTACTAAGGACATAGGCGCACTGGACGAAATTCTTCCACGCACGTTACTTGACGTGTTTCAAATCTACAGCACGTTGACAGCCATCCTCATCCTAAATGCCATCGCCTTGTACTGGACCCTCATACCTTCCGCAGTGCTCATGATGTTGTTCTTTTTCGTCGTCAAAATTTACATGAAGGCTGCTCAGGGCATCAAGCGGTTAGAAGGAACAAGTAAGTACAGCGTACAGACTGTCTTACAGTATCTATTATGTAGGTACTTAAGTAATAGGAAAGTCATATGATAGATGCGCAGCATCAGATACATGCGATGTATGTGATTTTACTTTACAGCAAAAAGTCCTGTTTTCGGCCAAGTAACGTCTTCGCTGTCTGGTATAGCCACGATAAGATCATGCGGAGCGCAAGATTCACTTATAGAGGCTTTTGATCGTCATCAGGTGAGCTACTTAAGTATATAAACCCTTGAAAGATTAAAAATAGTAACAAAAGTTTAAAATCATAAATAAAAGTTATATCAGAAGCAGTAGTAAGCAAGTGGCTATTAGAAAAAGTATCAGTTAAGGCAGTTGATGGTAACTGCGGCCGGACGTGAGCGGCGCCATAAGCAGCTTGTCGCGCGCCACTGCCAGTAGAACGCTCAAACGACCCCACTAAGCTTCAATTAGGTACTTGCTTCTTACTGAAATTTATACTTTATACAAGAATAAAAAAAAATTACGATGAAGTACCTACACGAACATACTGATAATTAAATAATTAAATTCGATTCGATATCAAGCTCCAAGTTAAAATTTACATTCTTTGAATTTGCCTGACCAAGCATTTAGATAGAAATATCATACAATCATTCATTTAGTCATCCACCTTTCAAGCTTCACCTTATTGTTATCGAAGAGCAAAGGTATGAATACCTAAACAGATAATTAAATAGGTACCGTAGTGTATTTTATACGCTAGAACTTTTATAGAGAAAGACGAACTACCTAATAGTTATGGTATCAAGCTAGGTACCTTCGCATGGTAGGATAAAGAAATCACAAGACGAAGGGCTCATACAACCAAATTGTCTTTCTATTTACGTTAGCTATTAAATAACGAACAGAATGTCTTCCGATATTAACTTGTTACGATTTATAGGACATTACAAAGCTGCAACAAGCACCTGGTTAAAGGAAATATTTTCCAAATTTAGTGGTATGTATGATTTAATATTTTTTCTTAAATTAATTGCTTTATAATTTTTTGCCTGTACCCAAGTGACTGTGATTTGTTATTTTGCCTGCCATGCGAAAAGTTTGCTCAGTTTTATTCAGATTTTCTTTAGTTCGAAAAGCATACCTACCTACCTACTTAACACCTACATATCTACAGGTGTTTAGTCACAAGCAAACAAGCGCATATCCCGATACTTGCTTGCACGTATTACTGGGAAGTTTATCCTAATCGTCGATGTCGTCGATATTAAGAACAATTCTTGATATATCAAGCTTTTAAAAAAAAATCTATTTTTGATATAACGCTGAAATCGTATCTTATGTAGGTAAAATCTATGTAAGTAGTCCATGGGGCATACCTAATTAATAATAAAACTAGAGATACCAATTTTAATTTCAGATTACGAAAAAGTACTTAGTCGTTAAATATTATTTTAACTGTTATTAAAATGCAACATAAATTTTTACCCGATAAAAAAAAAAGAAAATCTGAATTTAAGTATAAAATTGAATCAAAATGTCAGATATAATCTTTTAATCTGGTCTTAATTAATTTGTGTATAAAACAGCGTTAACGTATTTAAACAATATCTAAGTTATTATCGAGTAAAGAAAAGTCAAAAGTCAAAAGTGTTTTATTTGTGAAACAAAGGTGATGGCTGCATAAATACAGAGATGTTACATTTCTTATTGTTGCATTATGTTTTGCCAATCGGTGTACAAAAAAACTTGGCTTAATATTATGCCCATCTGAACATTACATTAAAAAAATAAAATTATGATATAGATAATGTCAGATTATGATAATTAAATTAACAATGAAATAATAATAAAATGGAAACAACAAAATAGAAGAAAAACACATAATAATCACAAATAATTATTTATTACAAACAATGCAGGTCTTCATTTAAATAATCATGAACAGAATAATAGCACTTAGTCGTAAGCAGGGTCAATAATTTACGTCTTAAAAGTAGTACTGGTTAGATTAGCTTTTCAAGTTTCGTTGTTAGTACAGGCGTAAAAATATGGCCTGTTTCTTTTTACCTTCTAGTTTGAACAAAAATTTAATGTAAATATGTACCTAACATAAGTACCAATTTATTTCGCTAAAATTCGAATTCGTTAAAAATCTTTCGTAAGTCCGTTATGTAACTCCAGGCTCTCACCTTCCCGAGTATTACGGTTATTTCCGGGTATCTTTTATTCAAATCACTCTTGTTAACTGCACAACGTAATATTTAATGATCAAGTCCGAGCCGTGTTTATTGGACGTTGCTCGTATTGGTAATGATGTTTGCTTGTTTAGGTACTTAATATTTAACAAAAATTTTAAAATTGAAATTTCATTACCAATAGTGCACAAAGGTTTATAAATACCGTAAATTTTCATTGTAATCATTTCATCAGATCAAATATTAGATAAACTTAAGAACAATCACAAACTTAAATGCTGTTTTTCGCATTGACAAGTTTATTAATATGCGAACGTAGCTTAACCCATTGTATGCGGAAAGTGAAAAAAAGGCTCAGGCCTGAAATGTCCGTTTTCCTTTTCCTATACATAAGATACATTTTAGGAAAAAATCAGGACATTTCAGGCCTGAGTCGAAAAAAATTGTGCGTTCTAGTCTTAACTGTTTTATATACTTAAATAGGCCAATCAACTTTTAAACCGACTATAATCTGTCCGCGACATTTTTCAAACAATTGCAGATTTTTGTAAGTAAACATGTTTTTTCTGTAATTTAATAGATGAATAGCATGAATACATGCCGTCCTACGTAAGTTTAACCTGAAATATCTTGTTGGAAGTACGATTTTTTGGTAACGCCAGAGACAATTTTGGTAACGCAGGAGACGCCAAAAACGTCGGTTTAAAAGTTGATTGGCCCAAATCCAATTAAACAGATTAAAAAATACAAAAAGAATGCCTCAAATTGGGTACGGATCCGTGTCTTAAGCATACGAGGGGTTGATGTTTCTGACATGCAATTGCAAATGACTTCGAATTTTGGAATGGTAAAGCAATTTGTTAATAGAGGATTTTCTCATTCATTCATTGACTTTATTGTAACTACAATTCGCATTGCGATTATTTTCGGAATAGAAAACCTTATGGTTATTTATGGTAAAAATGGAGTATTTTATGCGCAATAACTATTCCAGGACATGCACACGGCTGCTTGGAATGGGTTCCTGGTTGGAGGCGCCACATTCGGGTTTTACTTGGACACCCTGTGCTTAATTTATCTGGCTACGGTCATATTTGTCTTCCTTTTCGTTGATTTTGGTAAGTTTTTCTTTTTTCTATTTACCAACTTATACCTAATTAACTTGAAATTTTTGTAAGAAAAGAACTTTACGTTTCAAATCTAGCATGCCGAATTTCACCCACGTCTAATGATTGGTTTTACTTGAAATTTGGTATGGATATGTAGACAGGACCACTTTCTTACCATAGGTATACCAACAATTAGAAATAATACACATGCAATACTTACTATGCATCTTTAAGTAGGCACCTATCTAGTTTTTTTAATAGCAATAGGTGATGGCCGCCATATTCATGTCTTACAAAGCCTTTCACATTGAGAATACAGTACTATACCTGATTTTACTGTAGTTTTCTGGTATGCATGTAGATAAATGACTAGACAGACGTCTTCGTGGTATATCGTTAGATATTAGGCTACAGCCCAACGCAACGGCGACCATTTAGGAAATTTAATAGATGAGACTCGTTTCTGTTTACACTTCCAAAATCCTCGTATAGTCGAGATTATTGCGAGCGTACATAAACCATACCTTTTACATTTGTTTAGATACTGGTTAAAAAGAAAAAGTCCAAAATCTCGAATCATTTGTCTTATGTTTTTCGAGTTGTCCTGAACCGTCGAGTAGCCACCACCAGTAAAAAAAGTTAAGGGTTCACACCGAATCGCGACGCGACACATTCTGTTAAGTGAATTCACTCAACGGAACGTGCCATGTCGCGTTGCGCCACGTCTCGGGTGTGAAATGACTCAAAAACTTGCGCGTGCTTTTGCTTTTGTACTCTTGTATTGAAGACATGTGCAACCTACAGGAGACGCGATCGCGATCGGCAGCGTGGGGCTGGCAGTGACGCAGAGCAACACTCTGACGGTGATGCTGCAGCACGGCGCGCGCATGCTGGTCGAGTTCCTCGCGCAGCTGACCAGCGTCGAGCGCGTCATCGAGTACAGCCGCATCGAAACAGAGGCCAACCTCTTCGACGGAAGTTAGTCCGCTTATTCTTCCCAGATAACTGTCAGCCTGTTAATCCTTATCCTATCCTTCTAGTATTACAAATGCGAATGCGGTTGTTTGTTACTCTCTCACGCTAAAATGATTGGACAGATTTGGATGAAAATTTTATAAAAAGATGGTGGATTTTGGGAATAATATGATATACTTTATATTCAGATATTCCTATGAAATCAGGATGTATACAATTTAATTAAAATTTTGCACGGGTGTTCTTTACACAACCTAAGTACCTAAATGAAAACCCTGACCGCAAAGTTCGCGAAGTTTCTTAAAATCAATTAGTATAAGAGGAAAACTTGGTACTACAAATGAAAAAAACTTTGCCTTAGCATACACTTGCACGAACTCAGTTGCTTAAATAAAACTATCTCATTCATTAATCGATTATTTACGTTTTCAGAAGTAACCACTCCAAACCTCTGGCCGTCACAAGGCAGGATCGTATTCACTAATGTCAGCATGCGCTACGCACCTGATGAAGCGCCAATTCTGAAAAACTTGAACATTGTTATCGAACCTGGCTGGAAGGTAACAATAATTATAATATGCTCAATACATTCCCGCAATAGCACATTATGACAGTTACAGCTCGCATGGTAATTATGTTTGTTATTTCGTCAGTGTAACTATTTTTTTTTTGTAACAGGTTGGTGTAGTGGGTCGAACCGGCGCTGGCAAATCATCGCTGATATCAGCTTTATTCAGATTTGCCTATCTGGACGGATCTGTTACCATTGATGGCTTAGACACATCACTTATATCACGACAGGTAATTATCTATAGCTGGATTGCCCTGCACGGCTAATGATTCCGTAGATTTGGTGATTTCATTTGATTATCAATTATTTAATGAATATGTTTTTCTACTTTTCAGGATCTTCGCACGAAAATTTCAATCATACCTCAAGAGCCAGTCCTATTCTCAGCAACAATACGATACAATCTAGACCCATTCAATACTTACAGTGACGATGACCTGTGGAGGGCACTTGAACAAGTACGATTCTGTGCAAATACCTAAGTAATATACTTAGATGTTTGTTCAGCTGTTAGCATTTTACGTTTGTCATTTTAACAGAATTTTATCCTCGTTCAAGACACCTTTAAATGATACAGAACTTAAACGTAAAAAGGTGGTAAATTTAAAAATGGTGGTAATTTTTTGGTAGTTGAATTTAATAAAAAAAAAACGCCGATATTTTGAGACATAATATTATTAATATTTAGTTTTCATTTCAAATTTCATTTTTATCTGCCGTTAGTTACAATAAAATAATCATTTGTAAAGTTTTAAGGTAAAGACGAGCTCAAAAGTAGCTGAACTTCTTCGTTCTTTATCACTATCACTAATTTGAAACATTAAATTTTCTATTACCTCTTTGTCTCAGTATTGTTGTTTATGTGACAAAGTACTTAGTAAGGGGTTCAGTTGTTTTTGAGCTTGACTATATTTTAAAAGATTGGCATGATTATATGTATTGTTCAAACAATCCAATATAAACTATAGTCATTGTATCGTTGCCAGGTCGATATGAAGACAGCTGTTCCTTCGCTAGACTTCAAGGTCACAGAAGGCGGTGCCAATTTCTCGGTGGGGCAGAGACAACTAATGTGTTTGGCCCGCGCGGTACTTCGATCGAATCAAATTTTAATAATGGATGAAGCAACTGCTAACGTTGATCCTCAGTAAGTAAAATCAATTAAAACGGGTAAGATCACGTACCTATTTGAGCCACTTGTTAAATTGGTGATTATTTTCAGGACTGATAATTTCATTCAGCAAACGATTAGGACTCAGTTCGCGTCGTGCACGGTGCTGACAATCGCTCATAGACTGAACACCATCATGGATTCTGACCGAGTGCTGGTGATGGACAGCGGCGAGGTGGCGGAGTTTGACCACCCGTACCACCTACTCCAGGACCCCAACAGCAAGCTCAGCTCCATGGTGCGCGAGACCGGCGACAAAAACAGTACTCAGCTATTCCGAATAGCAAAGGACGCATACTTCCAGAGCAACCTTAAAGAAAACGCCAAGTGAGCAACGCACAAATGATTATAATAAGTACTTGGGCGGATTCGATCGGTTGTACCCGAAAGACGGAGACCATAGTGTACTTTGGAGGTTGTGGCCTGTGCCATGATGCGCACTAGAGTTATCATGTTTATTTTTAAGTTTAACTTTGCAGCTAGTTAAAACTAATGTAAATAATAATTACATTTTATGTGAATAAACCTTTAGTATTATTATTGTAATTTCTTTTTAAATACTTACCATGATTTTAATAATCGTCTCCCATGATGAGACGCAAAAGATCTTCTCTTGGATGACGACGGCGATATAACCTGTAGGCTAAAAACAGCGCCACGAAAACTAGGAACAGCAGTACTACTTGAACTTTGTGACAGACAAGGTATACTTCCCACGTGTCATTTGTGCAGTCGTGACAGCACCCGCCCATTATCACTCCAGTATAACATGGTCACAAGTCCATCTTCAATACTTTCTGTTTTAAATTGTGGGTAATTTTATGTTTTTTAATTGATTTTTTTCCATGATGATTGCACAAATTTACACTCTTGCCACAAACATTACGAAACTCAAGGTACTTGTCAATCATCGCCATGTCATCGTGGAATAATATCATAGACAGGATGTGCATATTTTATATGGATGATGGTCAAATAAACATACCGGTTATATTATCAAACCGCAATCAGAAAAGGACTGTTAGAACTGTCAATTCATACATATTTTGACGTAAGCATATAGAATTACTGTCAACTCCAATCCCTTTTTAATCGCGGGCGAATAATACCTAGGTATTATTATTCTCTCTGGGTCAGTTTACCATCATTTCATAAACAATATTTCATACATGATCATTTTATAAACAACGATTCACAAGCAATTAATTTCATAAACCTATAATTTGTCAAAATGCACGTTATTATAAATAATTACATGACAAATATTTATTTAGCCAAAGTTACATTTAAAACAATATTGAATTTAAATTGTCATTTTAAAAAAGGTCATTTCCTAATGGTCTAAGAGCCGTTGAAGATCGATCTTCACCGATCTGATAACTCGATGAGACATATTTTTTATCAAATATAATTTATAAACAAATATGCCTTTGATAACTTGCCTATCGAAAAGTGTTCATAGCTTTTTTTTTTTGGTTTATTGTGGAGTGCCTTTAGCCATCTTCCAGCTCCATCATCAGACCCTGGTTACCATCTGGGATCAAAGTACTCGTCAAGACGAATCAAACGGGGGGATGGGGTTGTGTCGTTTTATTGTGGAGTGCCTTTGGCCATACTGAATTTATGAAATTACGAATTACCCCATCGAGTTTGTACTCGTTTGATTCGTCTTGACGAGTACTTTGATCCCAGATGGTAACCAGAGTCTGATGATGGAGCTGGAAGATGGCTAAAGGCACTCCACAATAAAACAAAAAAAAAAGCTATGAACACTTTTCGATAGGCAAGTTATCATAGGCATATTTGTTTATAAATTATATTTGATAAAAAATATGTCTCATCGAGTTATCAGATCGGTGAAGGTCGATCTTCCACGTCTGCTCTACTATAAATAAATCCTACTAATATTATAAACGCGAAAGTTTGTTAGTATGGATGGATGGATGGATGGATGGATGTTTGTTACTCTTTCGCGCTGAAACGGTTTGACGGATTCTGATGAAATTTGGCACACAGATAGATTATGACTTGGATTAACATAAAATATACTTTTTATCTCGGAAAATGGCATAATTCCCGCGGGATAGCGATAAACGAATTCTTCGCAAACGGAGTCGCGGATATCCGACACAGAACTAAGGTCATCGACATAGCTTAGAGAATTAGGAAGTTGAAGTGGCAGTGGGCTGGTCATTATCCGTTGAAGAACCGACAACCATTGGAGTAAACGAGTTCTTGAGTGGAGACCGCGTCTTGGCAAACGTAGTGTAGGACGCCCTCCGGCCAGGTGGAATGACGATCTGCGAAAGGCTGCTGGTAGAAGCTGGATGCGTCTAGCCGAGGACAGGACGCAATGGCGCTCATTGGGGGAGGCCTAATGTCCAGCAGTGGACTGCTATAGGCTGATGATGATGGAGTCGCGGGCAATAGCTAGTTGTTTATAAAATAGGTCATTTTCCAACTTATACTTTACCAGTTCGGTTCTTTGTGGGGTCGCAGCTCTATACAAATACTTAGACCTATTACCGACGGAGCTATGTCGTTTCGTTACAGAAATATTCTAGCATCCTCCTCATCATCAGGTGATCCTTCCGTCTTCATCATCAGATGAGCTCAATGGTACCAAAATCTTGCATGGTCACCAAACTTAAATACGTATGCCAAATTTCAGCTCAATCGGAGACCAGGAAGTGGTTGAATAACTATAAATTGAAAATTTTAAAAACCCCCAACGCAATTATGTTCGTATGTTTGACATTAAGTCAATGCCCGTTATGCGTCTAAGATCCCTTCCGCAGCTAACAAAAGAGCTGATAACTTTGAAACGGCTGAACCGATTTTGATGAAACATATCTAAGAACCATCGCCAAGAAACCTGCTTACTATTAAAAAAAACCGCATCCAAATCGGTGCACCCGGTTAAGAGCTATGATGCCACAGACAGACAGACAGACAGACACACACACATAGCGGTCAAACTTATAACACCCCTCTTTTTGTGTCGGGGGTTAAAAATGAGTTGCAAATTTTGAAACCTCAACTTCCTTACATATACATTTACGTACACTTACTTACATAATGACATACATACATACTTGCATACTTACATAGGTATAGACGGCCGGATCGTCTAGTTGTTTGCGGACCTGACTATGAAGCTTGAGGTCCCGGGTTCGATTCCCGGTCGGGGCAGATAATTGAGTGAAAATACGAATGTTTGTGCTCCAGTCTTGGATGTTTAATATCTATTTAAGTATCCATTTATCTATATAAGTATGTTTATCCGTTGTCTAGTACTAATAGTACAAGCTTTGCTTAGTTTGAGACTAGGTCAATTGGTGTGAATTGTTCCGTGATATTTATTTATTTATTATAGGTAATTGCGTAAAAATATTGCAAGTTAAATAAAAGCTTGTAAAAACGCGTCGCGTACTCCACCTTGAAGTGGAAACGAATTAATCAGCAAAACGCGTGTTACATTACACTTTGAAGCGCTCGTATGCCGAAACTAAGTATTGATTTTACGAAAAATAATTGCTAGAACATAAATTGTATGATTTTTTTTTCTAGTTTAATTTGTATAACACAAATTTTTATCGTACAATGAGTCAGAAAGGAGATATACAGTGGTGGCGTAGAGGGGGGCCCGAGGGGGCGGTCCGCCCCGGGTGCCAGACACCAAGGGGTGACAACGACAACTCACTCGTACATCCAAAGAAGGCGCACAAAATCTCCCTCTATCAATAAATAACTACCTACTAATAAAGCTCTTGTACCTATTACTAACGGCCCGTTGTTTGATCAATAGTTAAACAAACTAATAGTCAAATTGCCTTTGAAATGCGTTACCTAACTATTGTTATCTTTGCCATACATTTTAACTATTAGTTTATTTAACTATTGATCAAACAACGGGCCCTTAGTAATATCTTGGTAATATCATAATTTTAAAACGCATCGCAACTATATTTTCATTTACTTTTCGAATATATTTTCTAATTTCTTAATAATTACACATTACAATTACACAAAAGAGGCTATTGTGAGACTGTTTCAAATTTCTATGACGTCGATTTCTTGTATTGCAGTGGCTTCATGTGAAAGAAGCGGGTTGATCTCAGGTTATCTAGGTCGCAAAATGACTACATACGTTGGTTGAACACATCGCATAATGAATAGATCGCGAATTGCCCAGATCTTTATTTGACCACACCGCACAATTACTAGGTCGCAAAATGCCTAGATAGCTTATTTTTGTCCTTCCGTACCCGTGGTCCAACTATAGTTTGTCCAACTGCTTTTCGACGGAGCTCTGCCCTTAGGCCCTTGGGCGGAGCTCCTCTTTCTGGCTATTTTGCCCTTTGGGCATCTGAAGTTACCTAACTAACCTAACCTACCTATTTTTGTATTAAAATATTTTTGCGACCTAGTCATTATGCGATGTGGCCAATCAACCTTGTAGTCATTTTGCGACCTGGACAACCTGAGATCAACCCAAAGAAAGGGTCCTAATAAAGTTAAAATTAATAAACTCTTGCTTAAGATCCACAACTATGAGCCAAGCAAGGCTAACCAATCTTTCGAAAGAGAGAGGCAAGCCAATTTTACACACTCTTATTTAACTTGCAATGTACCAGTCAATAAAAAGTAAAGTCAGCTGAAAATCTTGCCCTTAAAATGAAATTTTTAACAAAAACATTAGATAATGTTTTCAAATACTTTAGCAAAATAAAGTCTCGTAAGCATGTTTAGTATTTGGATATTTATTTTAAGTGGGGTGCTCAATACTAAACCGACCGGGGTGCCATTCTACCCTACGCCGCTACTGGAGATATCGCCAAAAAACCGCTATTAGTCGCCATTTTTCCTATATATGGTGGCGCGAGCGGCATACATACTAATTAGGTGACAAAGTTGAAATTCGAAAAGAGCACATCAAAAACTATCAAATTACCCATTTTAAACATGAAACTACCGTGAGACTCACTCATAGTGCAAATAAATGGAACGATGAGTGACGAGTTAAATTCGTTTGAGTGATCCGTTTATTTGCACTATAAATTACCCATTTTCAAAACTACCGGTAAACCTTCGGAGTAGATCTACCAGATGACTGAATTATAAGTATCTTGGTCACATTATTTATTACCTGCGATCTTAGTGATGACCAAGATATTGAAAGAGAACGCAAGGCGTTAGCGGTTCGTGGAAACATGCTAGCCCGCAGGTTTGCTCGATGCTCCACTGAAGTCAAAATAACGCTTTTCAAAGCATACTGTCAGAGTTTTTACTCGAGCAGCCTGTGGGTTCGGCATACTAAGCGGGCCTACAACGCCCTGAAAGTTCAATACAACAACATTTTCAGAATGCTGTTGGGGCTGCCCAGCAGGTGTAGCGCGTCTGGCATGTTCTGCGAGGCCCGTACGGACTGGTTTCCGGCGATCATGCGCAAGAAAATAGTCTCGTTGCTGGACCGTATAAGACTGACCTCCAACAGCATTCTGAGTGTGCTTGCTGTAAAATACGACTGCCCAATACTTGCACACTGGGTTGGGCAGATTAAAGGGTGGCATGTGCAGTTAAATGAATGTTTAATGTAATTTTAATTCAATTTAGTGTTTAATGTTTAATTAAACATTGGACATTAAACATTAAATGAATGATATAATTTTAATTAATTAATTTTAAGTACTAACATTAGGAATTAGCTTTGTTACTAATCATCTATGGAGTCCTGTGTATTCCGAAATAAAGAGTTTATTATTATTTTTATTATTATAAGTAATTGTAATTAGTTTTTGTTGACTAAAGAATCCTAAAACTTATTCGGCTCCCACTACTGGCAAGTTGCTGGAGCCCTAGTAATGCTATTTGCATGACTTTTCTTGTTATGAGGTCTTGGATGGGCGCCATAAAGACTTTATTCATTTATCGCTACCAAATTAAAATAAATACTTAAATAGATATCTCAAATGAAAAAAAACTTGCCTTATATTAACTTTTTAATTCCATTTTTTTTCCTTTAGTGTAAAAAAAATATGAAATTGTAGATCAATGAATATGGTATTTACATTTCTTCTTCCGAGAAAATATTCAAGATTGGTACTGTCGGTTTCCTCTTAGTTTATTGTTCAGTTTTAAATGAGAGCCGATACCATATCCAGAAAGATACAGATCCACTTGGTATTAAATCTATTTTGACATACGTGCCTATTTGTTGCAACTGGCGTATTTTCTATTTCACACTTGCCAGGGAATTAAACAGCACTTCGTAGAGGTTGAAACTTCAGCAACCACACTCCACCACTCCACTCCCGTAGAGCGAGTAACTGAGGTATACAATAAATATCACGAGAAACGCGATAATACCCAAGGTTGTCGGGTCTAAGAAATCCTGATACCAAAGGCAACAATTTGGATCATCTGCGCAGCATGGCATAATGTAACGACAGTTTCTGATGTTACTGGTTCTTCGTGTTTAGTTCTGTGAGAGTCATGTTTTGGTTTTATGTTTTTGTTTCTTTTTCCCCTACATTTTTGGTTTATTGATCTTGGCTTGACATAAATGATTCTACTAAACAATAACAATGATTTTGCGCATTTGCATTGTAATTATGTTTGCCATAGAGTCAAGTCAAATACAGATTGTGAATGTAAAACGGCACGAAAATGCATGGACCTACTACCTAATACTGGACTAAGTACTGCGACAAAAAGTGTCTCCGAAAATAAAGAAAATAAAACTTTATGCTAAGGTTGTAAGAGTCTTGTTGCGCGCAAAATAAAAATGAAGCCGAGTTTAGCCGAGTGAGAGGGCAACCAGTGAACGCTGTGTCCCGTTCTAACAGTGACCTAGAGTTGCCAGAGTTAAGTTGATTTCAATTCTTTCGTTTTCGTTTCTTTCGAAGTCGGAATGTAGACGAAATGAACCTAAACGTGTCAAAGTACCCGCTGGCACTAAGAAAAAAATTTAAAACCTTAAAAAAGTATGTACTTACCAATTCTAATTAACAACATTCATATAGAAAACTTCATTCGTTTTTTTCCATTTCATTTTTTTCGGTTTTTAGTCGTTTTTTTCGGAAAAGTAAGAGCAGAAAGTTTCGTGGTTTTTTCCATAAATATCCGAAAAAAACGGGAATTTTTCCGGACTTTTTCAACGCTACTTACAACCCCACACGAACCATCCAACCAATCAACCATCGCCAGAGAGGGCTAAGAGGTACAGTTACTGAGCTCTCGTTCGGCTTCAATTTTGCGACAACAGTTCATTCCCGTTGTACGTAGTACTTATTACTTCCATGGTCACCGACTACTGTCAATACATACGTGAGTATACCTTTGTGGGTAATTTTAGGTCGTAAGTACGTAATATTTCAAAAACCAAGTTTACACGTCAACTAATATAATATAACGGTTTAATATAGGTATCAATTCTGAGAGGATCAGTCGTAATCTAATGCCTGTGCCTTGAAAATGTTTTAGCTTATCAACCGACGAAAAAAACGGAGGAGGTTCTCAAGTCGACGCGTAAATATATTTTTCATCACACTTGCTCGCATGGACTTAATACCTAAGGACTGCATGAGTACTAACTTTTATTAGTCAATCAAAAGTGACCCATATTACCAAGCCATACAGTTTAACCTTTTCAACGCCAACGACACATATAGGTGTCACAAAGTACAGTGTCAAAGTGATCTTGACACAATGACATAAGATTCAAAGCAGGTTTACGTTTTGTCGATGCGTGGCGTTGAAAGGGTTAATAATGGCAACTATAGACAGCGGTCGGAGAGATAACAACAAACTACTTAGAGAAACTAGAGAATTGTGTTCTACTCGCACCAGTACTTGATCACCCTAATTAGAACGAGATGCAACTCTCTGGTTTGTTTTTTTTCGGCCTCACTTTTTTGTCGCAGTACTCAGTCCAGGTTAGGTATTAAGTCCATGTCTAAGGGCCAGTCATTGTGGTATCGAGGTAGCCCAAGGACGTTGGAATTTGTTTCGATTTATTTTATTTTATTCGTAATTCAATTCACTTCATGAATTTAATTTGTTTTATTTATTTACTATATATAGTAGTTACAATCATTTATTTTCTCGATGATAGCTCCCGTAGAATGTAACTGCGTTTAGTTACGCAAAAAATAACTTTTAAATGCGAGATATAAAAAATACGACGCTTAGGTTCATTTCATCCACATTCCCACTTCGTCCACATTCCCATTTCGTCCACATTCCCATTTCGTCCTTGTCCCACTTCGTCCACATTCCCACTTAGTCAACATTCCCATTTCGTCCACATTCACGCTTAGTCAACATTCCTAGCCGATTTTAATGCGGTTTTCGCTATCACTTAGCTTAATTCTCAGGGAAGATTTCATTTATTTTTGTGATGAGGTATTTATGTTAAGAAAAATACTTACTAAGCACGGTGCGGGTCAATACTATTCATCTTACACTACCAATTTCGTTACTATTTTGTTACGAAATGGGAATGAGGACGAAATGGAAATGTGGACGAAATGGGAATGTGGACGAAATGGGAATGTTGACGACATGAACTTAAACGCTTTGACATTGTCATCAGCAATCAAAGATAAGTGCCACTTTAAAGAACTTGTAAAATATCTTTTTGAACGCATTTATTTCTAATTAAATTTTAATTTTAATTGTAGTGGAATTGATATTGATAATAATTATTAAGTATATTGTTCTTCTATTCGGTAAAAATGCCGGGTGTCAATAGTGGTGTTTGGGGACATTGGGAAACAATCGATTAATAAATTAATTTTTATTCGGACTAATTTACACCTACAAACGGACTACACCGACGACATGGAGGCAGAAATTATTGAAATAAATGAGAGTGACGGTGAATAATAAATAAATAAAATTTAATGATTAATTTCTTATTTTTCTTAAAAAACCCGAAAAAATCGGAAAAAAACGAAAACTTCAAAAACTTCCGAAAAAAACATTTGATTTTTTCCGGCTTTTTCAACGCTGCAGGTGACCGTATTTCCTACAAATAAAAGAAAACCTATACGACAATCGCAAAATTTTTGCGTTAATAAGGCTTTACACGTAGCAACAAATAATATTGCTTTAACATGTCGGTAATAAATTATTATTTATATTTAGAAACATTTTAGAAGTAAATGTTTTTACTTCATTACATTACACCAATCGCATATTGTTCTACAAAAAACGAAAGAATTGAAATCAACTTAACTCTGGCAACTCTAAGTCACTGTTAGAACGGGACACAGCGTTCACTGGTTGCCCTCTCACTCGGCTAAACTCGGCTTCCTTTTTATTTTGCGCGCAACAAGACTCTTACGACCTTTCGGTTTTATTTTCTTTATTTTCGGAGACACTTTTTGTCGCAGTACTTAGTCCAGTATTAGGTAGTAGGTCCATGGCCTCAACTCGCTTCTATCATCAGCACCCGAATCTGACCTCTTTGCAATTCGATTGGCCGAAGTCTGTCGCACATGTCTGAGGGAGGTTCTCTGGCGAGGCGATGGATGGAAATGGACTGTTATCTATTTATTAAATGTATAATATTGTTTTTATTTCCTGATTTCAAATGTTTAAATTGAATTTTCCAGTGAATTAACTTACAGCTGTAATACTGTGTAAATTTGTTTTACTTAATAAATAAATAACAAATAAAGCAACCAATTTTACATTGAAATTACCTTTATTATACTCTATTTTATTTAGTTTAAAAGTAACTAATATATCTACAGTAAGTATAAACATCACATCACGCAGTCAGTATAAAACATAAGCTTACCTACAAATTACTATCCAGATGGGTGACTTTGGTTGTAATATCAAATTATTACTTAAATACCTAATACCTGAGCGTAATCAAAGAAAGTAACGAGCCCTAGGCTTGCACTCTAATTAATACTCGTAAGGAAAGCAATGCTTTACATTTAAGAAAAATAAATCAAGTAGCATTAATTTCATTCCGGCGCTCGATCGACCACCATTGGCGCGCAGCCCCACAGCCCCGTCCGGCCCACCTTCACACTGCGCCTTCGCACCAGTGTTAAGATAGGGAAATTACTTTCCCTACCTTCATACTGACCTATTTTAAAATAAGCAGTGTGACGGTGGATCATTCATATGAGTAGTACAGTTTATGACCCACGGACCAACTCGAACGGCACAACTAGGCTCATAGGTTTAGGTTAGGTTAGTTTTGCATCGGCCTGAAGGGCCAAAAGCATGTAGGAACAAGAGCTCCGCGTAAGCGGAGCTCCGTCGACTCTGTCACATTGGTGTGACTCAGCCTAATTGGTCGTCGTCATCGGTAATGTGGCTCCTATTCCTGTGTGCTTTTGGCCCTTCGGGCCGATGCAAAACTAAACTAACCTAAACCTAATGAGCAGTTGTGCCGTTCGAGTTGGTCCGTGGGTCATAAACGGTAGGTACAGTGTTAACGTTGGGTAACCAGGCAACGGTTTACCTTTCGGACTGTTGGTCCCACTGCTAGGTTCCACTAGTGGGACCAGCAGGATTTTTAAGTACTCGTGGTTCCATTTACGTGGTGGAACCAACTTGTGTTTATCTCAAGAGGTTCCCAACCTTCACACTAATGTGTCAGGTTTCCCATCCTTGCTACTAGTGTGAAAGTTGGTAATATAATTAACCTTCTTTCATATAGTATCTGCACGGGTACATGAGCATGTGTGGGAGCTCGTCCAATGACCGGTCAGTTGCTTTTCTAACGCCGCACGGCTTGCACATGTCCCTGTACTTACGCACTTCATTTCATTTTCTTACCTTATTTGTTTTACGTTTTCGTCCTCGATATCCGGTACCTGCTCCCATAACCTACACTAGTGTTAAGGCTGGGAAAGTATTTTCCCAACCTTAACACTGGTGTGAAGGCTCAGTGTGAAGGTGGGAAGGACGGGCCCACAGCTCATAGTCATAATGTACCTAATATAATACACGATTTTTCTCGGAAATATAAACAAGACTAGGACACAACACTGGCACAGCCCGAAGGCTTAAGAAATGGTAGAAAACATGTTACCAAATACACTAACTTATACTGTCCTTTAATTGTTATCAATTAATATTAAATTAAAGTGGAAAGTTAATCTCACAGACTATAAGAACCATCTAAGTAACTGCATATTATGAAGTAGAGTGCTGTTTATTATGCTAGGTTTACATGGAGGAGCTTAGTAGCTAATGCATGCTTAGTAGGTACTTGTCAGAAGTGTGTAAACATATTGTACAAGTGCTTAGATACAATACACGCATCTGACAAGTGTAAGTGACAAGTACTAAGCATTAGCTACTAAGCTCCGTGTAAACCTAGCATTAGTCTCTCTGTGCATTTTGTGGTTCATGTTTCATTTATTTGCACCATTGACTAACACCATTACGGTACATGTTCTATACCGTAATGTATGTTACATGTTCTATTTCGTCACTACTTTGAAAAAAACTCGTATCTCAAAATCGATAATCTGGCTAATTGAATATACTGAGTGTGCTATTGCACATTGCTAAGTTCAGTTTGGCTTACATATTGATTTGAGATACAAGATTTTTTCATAGTGACGAAATTAAACTACAGCTCTGTGTTTTTTTTATAATGAGCATGGCACATTAAATGTGCAACATCTACCTATTATTCATAGTAGTCGTGCAATTGTGAGCATACTTCACGGATCATTCGTGTACACGCAAAGTCATAAATATGTATGTGTACACCAAGGCGTCAAAAATATCCGAACATCTTGGCATAGGCCAATAACTGTAAGGTTGGTGTTTACATATATTTTACGCGATTGCTGTAAGTATAGATATTTACGACGGTACCTTGTCATGTTGTCATAACATTAAAATAAATAAAAGTACCTAATTTATTTTACCTAAACCCAATTTTGGTAAGAAGGTAGGATGCGTTTACTTATTAATAGTGACGAGGTTTACCCCGTTTTCATTAAGTTACATTAGTGTTATCATGATTTGTTTATATCTTGCATAGGCAAATGTCAAAGTGAATAATAAAGACAAAATTCCAAGTGGGTTAATAGTTGTTCCAGATATAAAAAACAACCGCGTCTTGCTTTGTCGCTAATAGGTTTTTTTTGTACAAATTTTAATGAAACCATATTTTTCGTCAAACAGGAAACAGATGGCGATGCTAACTGTTGTTCTAACATTTAACCTTTTGAACGCCAAACGAAGAAGAAAACAAAAAGAAAGAACGTAAAAATGTTCTTAAATGGGCGATAAGAAACGTATGCTAGAAACTTACACTGCAAAGTACATTCAATAGTAGTAGATCACATTTTTACTTTGTCGCATTAATAAATTTGCTAAATTTGTATGGCGTGGGCCACAAAGAGATAGATAAAGATAAGGTACAAAAAGCGTGCAGCTACTTTTGGCGGTGACTGTGCTTACGTGCAGTATAAGGTTCTAGCATTTATTTAACGATATTTTAGTTCGAGCAACTGCATTGTTAGTGACAGATAGACGTATGAGTAAGCTCAAGTATTTAGTGGCTCGGCGAGCTTTTTCACTTGTGAGTGTTCGGTCAAGTTCAAAAATTTAGCTGACACACGAGCTAGAAAACTCGCCAAGCCACGAATACATAGGTATTCGACGAATTTGCTTTTACGTCTATCTAGCCATTTAGATGTTGGAAGCGTTTAATGCGCGACAGCTCGCGTTCAAAAGGTTAAGCACTCCATAACTAAGAGGGTGGATGCTCGCTATCATATTTAGCCTTAGCCATGTCGAAAAGCGATTTGCCCATATTCTCGCCGGTTTCTTTGACCATGAAGTTGAGGAGGCTGTTTGGGTTGCAGAGCAAGACGTAGGGATAGTCGTATTCGGCGACGCGGCCCTTGTCCATCACGAGCACGCGGTCTGAATCCATGATCGTGTTCAGACGATGCGCGATGGTAATCACTGTGCAAGCGCTGAACTCTTTCCTGATCGTCTTCTGAATCAGCGCATCAGTTCTAAAATGGAGGTTGGCGTAAGACATTGTGGTCAAAAACCATACAAGGACGTATATAAAACGAGGGCAAAAACTTACATAGTTATCCTAGAAATATATGTACAAAAACTAAATCGGTCCATGTAGGTATCTCAGGTATCTGGTCAGGTATCTGAGCCTAACAGACAACAGCTTGAAAATAGAATGCTAGCTATTAAGCTGTCAAACTACAAGAAATTACAATAATAAGTATAATTGTGTTCATTCACGAAGGCGGACCACTCCACAGCAAATTATCGATCCACAGCAAAGTAAAAACTAGTACTTACAGAGTATCTTAGTGTACATGATTGTACCGACAGTGAATAAGGGAAGGACGCATTATTTCTATACAGAAACGTTTACATGTATAGCATTTTGAGCGGCTCGCCTTTGTGAGTGAACAGTTTAACAAGGTGAAATTTTGAAACGTGTTACAAAATAAAAATAAAAACAGTTAATGCTGGATAATATATGATTGAACTCTATTGTTTAAATAAGTGTGATAAAATTAAAGCTGCTCATAATTTGTTGGAATTACACCACGAACTTAATAGATGGACATTTCAGATCAAGTCAATTGAGTTGATGCATTATAAAATTTATAATTATAATTGTCCAGCATTGACTGAGCTAGAATCATTAATTTTACACATTTAAAATTTCACCCTGTAAACTATTTTGTATTTTATTTTGGTCCTATGACATTTTAAACAATGTACAACTCTCAAATAGACATAATTTTGACGACTTACTGAGGGTCCACGTTGGCGGTGGCCTCGTCCATGACGAGCACTTTGTTGGAGCGCAGCACGGCCCGAGCCAGGCACACCAGTTGCCGCTGCCCAACTGAGAAGTTGCTGCCTCCCTCAGACACCTTGAAGTTGAGTGACGGAACCACATCTTTCAGCTCCACCTGGGGAAATTGTCAATCTATGCAACACACTGCAGAAAGGTCCCCGGAATATATTAACCTCTTCACCGCCCCAGCCGTCATCTAGTCGAGACAGCCAATGGAATGCCTCACACGCCAACATCATCTATACATGACCAATATTTCAACTCCAAATAAACCCTTCTACAATGTATTTTAAGTAGAAAATCCGTTTGTCATGTAACATGGCGTAGCGTACAGAGCACGTCAATTCATTTGTTTTGTGGCGGTGAAGAGGTTAAGAACGAGGAACGCATCAGATTATTCCGATGCAAGGGCAGTTGAAAATTGCCGTACCACGGCAAATTATCAAGGGTCGGAAAAGTCTAATCCTATTTCGTATAGTAGAGTAGAGAATTCCTTATGAAGTTGCTAATGTTACTAATATCATAGTAGGTATATAAGTAATTACTACAATGACAACCGTAGAATGTGAACGAACTTTTTTGACTTTTAATTCATATGCTAACTAAGTACTTGCCCGAAGAAAGTAATCTTAATAAACGTTCTTTGTCAGAGTCGTTATTGTTCAGATCTTGTATCTTATTATAATTAGGTACCTACTCGATTCGTCTTTAATTCACTCACTCTCGAAACATTTAACATCATAGATTTTCTACATGTTGACTATTTACAACAATTTATCTCTCATAATAATAAATACCTGCTCTAAAGCTCTCCAGATTTCATCATCGCTGTAAGTGTCAAACGGGTCTAGATTGTATCGAAGCGTCGCGGAGAACAGCACTGGTTCTTGAGGGATAATGGATATTTTTGATCTCAATCCCTGAAAATAAAAAGAGTGTCCTTATTAACTTCTGCCACCTACTTTCTAAATTTTCTTTGATCTTCTTTGTTTATTAAGGTAGAGATATTCTACGATAATATGGCCCGCCCCTCCACAATTCAAGAAGTCTTCAAAGTATTTGTAAAAGTATCTATAAAGCACCACTAAAACTCTTCACGCATGTGTGCGTGCTGAGACAGCCGTCAAACAAAAGCAGATACGAGTAGTCGCCTCAGTAATAAGTTGATTACTCGCAGTAGTCGCAGTACGGCGCGGCAGTGGCGCACTCTATGAAACTCACACGTCCTTTCTGCCGCGCGGTCGGGCAGGTTATGATTAGTTGTCCTTTATTTTTCTAAAGAAATAAATCTTTATAATATATTTCTAACATTTTTTTTAGTTAAGGAGATATCAAAATAAATGACCCACATTATAAATTAACTTATATATTTGTTAGAACTTATAGTGCTGCCGGAAAAATGTTAGAACTGGTACGCACTACGCAAGTTGGTAGCGATTTAGAAATAAAAACATGTATTGAGATCTCCCGTAGTGCCTAAAATTAAAAAAATGAGAAAAATAATTTAATAATTTAATGTTACATTTGGCTCATCGCTCTATCTATACGGATGCGAAACTTGGCCTATTAAAGAAGACCTTAGGAAATATGTAGAGCCTTTTGAGATGTGTTTATCCTGGCGTGTCCTTTCAATTAGTTAAATTCAGGAAGTCACGAATGCCGAAGTTTTAAGGCGAATAGGAAAGGACCGCGAGTACATGCAGACCATCAAGCACAGGAAGGTCGCCCAACTCGTACATGTTTTCCGTCTCAAGAGGTACAACTTCCTGCAGTTTATTATCATGGGCAAAATTTCTGGAAAACGCGGTGTTGGCCGAAGAAAAAAGTCTTGGTTGAGAAACAAAGAACATGGACTGGGGGTGTTCCACCTCGCGTGAGACAAGAAGAAATATTAGGAGTTAGTGGCCAACCTTCAGTCTAACACCTAATTAGAGAGGCACCATAAGAACATAAACAACTTTATTTGCAATCAGTACTTTCGTGTCACTGAGCGACGTGATAACAATAACTTGACTGTCTCAGACCACTGCCGGCCTGCTACTGACGATGAATGCTTACAACTACATACACACTCGTTCGTAAAGATGAGACATTAGTAATTTGGAGGGGCGGGCCATGTTATCTATCGTAGTTTATCTCTAGGCTAAATCTATAAATCGGTATTTTCCGGAAATACAATAGCACTCATAATGTCAAAACAAAAAAAAGTCAAGCAACGAAATAAACAATTAGGTATGATTGTGTTACTTAGGCAAAGCTTTATCAATTGAGCGTTAAGATGAAACCAGTTAGGTCTATACGGGTAATGTAGCTCCACTTTACCTTCTTGGACAAACTCTTAATATCAACTCCATCAATTTTTATTTTGCCCTCAATATTGTAAAGTTGGAAAAGAGCTGAAATCAATGATGACTTTCCGGCTCCTGTTCTGCCAACAACGCCTACCTGAAATAATAACGTTGTCAGATCTTACGAAATTTGAGTGATAGTTATTTCTATTTTTCTTCAGCGTCACTTCACGCATTTCATTCACTTACCTTCCAACCACTGTCTATCTGGAAAGTCAGATTGTTCAACACTGGCGGGTCTTCGGGTCCATATTTCATGTGTACTTCTTCGAAATTAATTTGGCCTTGCTTCGGCCAAGAAGGTGGTGCTTCAATTGCTGCAAGAAAAGTAAGAATTCGAAATTATGTTCATGCTTTTAATATAATTTTATAAGTTGTTCTGAGTTGTTGTCATCATTCCGAAGTCTTTAGTTACCTCCATCATACATATTGTCTTCCTTGGGTAGCACACTGTACTCTATCACCCTCTCGACAGAAGTCATCTGTGCCAAGAAATCAGCTGTGAACCGGGCAGCCATTTGCAACATCATAGTAAGCACCATTGACTGACTGACAGCCAGACCCACACTGCCGACAGGGATCATATCACCTGGAAATTAAAATTTTACTTTAATCTTGTTAACGGTTCTCCTTAGAAACGCGCATTAGCTGTTATGTTGCCATGAAATGTGAAGGCGCTATTTGGTGCTTTTACTAGGTAACAGTCATTGTATTCATTTGATATGCAACTAAAATGAATCTTATATCGCACGTTTTATTGAGTAATAATATTTACCAAAATCAATGAGTAGGAAAATAGCTATAACCGTGCCAAGGTACACGAGACAGAGGAAATCCAAATACAGTCCGAACGCGGCTGACCCACCCATAAAGGTATAAAATGCACTTGAATGAAGATCCTGGAAAATTAAAAGAAAAACACTCACATATTACATCATTTTATCTTATCATACTTAATATTACTGATCTTATTCATACTAATTACAGTGTACCTGTGCTGCGTCAAATATCGCGTTGAGTCTTTTTTCGGAACCGGAGCTTCTTATCGTCGACAATCCTGATATCGTAGACGTAATCATGCCGAAGACCGGACTCTTTGCTGTTCAAAGATAAACGGAATAATACATTTTCAAATGCTGCTTTTCACATAAAATTGTTTGAATATTAAGAAAAAGGTATGCCTAGAAATCTGATTTTGGTGCAGTCTACGCGCATTGATGTGATTCTACATTAACCCAGAAACATACTAACATCAAATAAATTATCTATTACGACCACGATACATACCTATGTTAAGAAACTAAACCAAAAATTAAACATTTGAATAAGAAATGTCGAAAATCCAGATGCTGAACTTGTGGCTGAACTGTTTTTTAAGTATATATACCTACTGAGTTGCATACACATGAAAAATAAGCCGAAATTAATGAAAAATAAGTGGTAGCCTAGTGGTTCGAACTATGGCCTCAGTTTATCGGAATTAATTTGCGAAATTGCATTCGCAGTTTATCGAAATTAATTTGCGAAATTATGTTTGAAATTTACTATGAGCTTTACGGTGAAAGAAAACATTGCGAGGAAACCCATATGCACCCGCGAATAAATTCAACGGTGTATGTGATCTTCCTAATCCGCACTGGGCTCACGTGGAAATTACGGCCCAAACCCTCTTCTTCTGAGAGGAAGCCTGATGATAATGTACACTTGCGTATCACATATTATGTACACTCACTTGTACTCTCTAATCTCTTCACAGCTTGCGCCGCGTTCAGGTACCATTTCAGGAGGAAGACAAAGATGAAGACCAGGACGACGGTCGGTATAAGTGTCCAGGGAAGCGCCAGCGCATTTAATACGAGGATACTGGCCATGGACAAGTACATCTGGATGGTCTCCAACAACGCCCTTGGTAACATCTCGTCCATCGCACCCAAGTCCTTTGAGAATCGATTCAGTACACGTCCTGGAAATTTTCAAGTCTATGATATTTTTATGTGACTCATAAAACCATTAATTAAACGCAATAAATGAAGTTCACTTATGTCAGTCTACGGCAAAGCTGAAAGAAAGAATATTTGCGAACGATGATATCGATGACTTGTCGAAATTTGTTCTTTTACAAGCATTTATTTAACTTCCTACGTTGAAGTATATTATAAAATCAAAATAACAACGGGATTCGAGAGTACCGTTAGCGCAACAGTACTTATAAATGATTAAATATAATCATAAGACAATCTTTGATATCTTCATAAGTGCAGACACTTATTGATAACTAGCCTTCCGTCCGCATTAATTTTCCCGTAGGAAAAGTTATTTTCCCGCGGTAAAAAGTAGCCTATGTCACTATGTGGTAATGTAGCTTTCTAAAGGCAAAAGAATTTTTGAAACCGGTCCGGTTGTTTCGGAGCCTATTCAATGCAAACACAAACAAACAAACATACAAACAAACAATCAAATCTTTCGTCTTTATAATATTAGTAAAGATAGAATTAATAGATTTACAGAGTATGCTTTGCATATTTGGACTCTTTGTTGTCATTTGTTTTATCACATCATTTTCGCGTTATTAAATTGCCGTAGCTGTTAAAAAATACGTACGTATAAAATATGAATCGTGGCTGCAATGTATAGGTAACGCCACCAGAGTTGAGGCCACGCACACAACCACATCTCATGTAATGACAGCGGGATTTTGACGTTGTGTTGTCGTTAAACGTCAACTCTTGTGGCGTTACCTATACTAACATACTTATTTCAATAAAGAAAAAGATAAAGAAGGTTCTTCTGAAAACTTTGATGGCCATTTTAAGCAATTATTTACAAAATTTGTATTTTATTTAAGTAATATAATTTGATGTTTTTTTCCCTGCTTTAGAACTTCATTGTACTAAAATAACAATTTCAATTGTCTGCACACTCTACCACTGACAATGTCATATCATGCATTGGTTCAAAAATGACATATGAGCTCAATCCCTTCCTAAACTCGCTTTGATAATACTCATGTTAGTTGGTAAGTTGTGGTTTCAAAATTTGCAAACTATTTTTCGAACACTTTACGATATTAATTATCCATATTCGCTTCACAGTTTCAAAATGTATTTATCAATTGCAAAATACAGGTTTTTTTAATCACTTTGAAAAGAATACGCACCCGATGGATTGGTATCGAAGAATCTCATTAGCGCATTGATGAGATTTTTAAACACGAGGTTGTGAAGATTTCTCGAGGCCCGCGCTGTCATGACGACGAAGAGGTAAATTCGTGAATGCAAGATCACAATTATGGCCAATATCAAACTGCCATACGTCACAAGAAATTGCCAAGTTTCGAAAAATCCAACTTCAGTGTTCCACCCGGGATCTTAAACGAGAATATTTTCAATCATTTAAAAATTCCTGTGACTCTCAAAGAGTTAATATTAACTTATGCAGTCACTCACCAGGTTCTTCACCTTCCGGCAGCCCCTGCTCGTATTGGTCTACCTGATTGGTCCTGTAATATATTTTCTAGAATTATAAAACAGCTTATTTCAATACGGTTCTCAAAAAAGTAGTTGATTGAATAATATGTAAAGTCACAATGATGTCGATTAGGACAATGCAGAACTCTAATTCAATAAATAAAGTTGCGTTGGATATTTTAAATATTTTCTTCTGCCATGTCATATCATATTGCATATTTTATTGAACGAAACTGTATACTCAGACAGACAATATCACAATCACGTATTTAGCAGATAACTGGTAAGTAAGTACTATGTCAATTACAAAACATTTGCAGTGGAAAGATCCCACAGTGGCATCAAATCAGTTTACGAGTACTCGGCTATACAAGAACATTGTTTTAAAATTACACGATTTTGAAACCTATTTTAATACTAAAAGATATACTTCCACATTTTTTTTAATATCTACCTAAACAATTTGTCATATAAGTATCATTGCTAATTGCTATAAGTATTGTGTGACGGTCTTACAGTATGCGTCGATAAACATAAACAAGACGAAGAAGGTAGTTCATCAAACTTGCGCGACCGTAACATCTTATTGATATCCTAATACATAAATTTGCTTGTAACAACGACCGTCGCATTACGATGGAACATTTACGAAACGTATTTGAATGGATGTACGTGAGAAGAAGTCAAATGAAAAGTTTTGTTATTTTTACCAAAGACTGAGCCAGTAGTCAGCGCCGGTGGCTGCGCTCTGCGTGACCAGCAGCGCCACGACGGTGGTCAGCACGAGGCACCACGACTCCACGGAGCGCAGGTACGACCATAACACCGACCACTTCAGGCTACCCTTAGCCCTCTCTTCCGCCTCTTGGATTTGCTCCTTTTCCACCTCACTTTCTTCACTCTTAGTTGATATCCTTGAGATTCCACGTTTTATTGATGGTCTCTTTTCAACCTGGAATTTAACAATTCGTATCAAAAAACATTCTACACAACACAATCATATAGGTAGTATGAGAAATGTATTTTATTTATTTATGTACCTTAACACCATCATCATCGGGAATGCTTTCATCTTTAGTCAGGAGTAAGGAAAATTCATTTCCAGATTTGCTTAGTTCATCATAAGTTCCAATATTTTCAACGGCACCCTAAAAATAAATTTAAATTACTGTCATGTCGATGAAATGTCATGCAACTGCTTGGAAATAAAGAGAATCTAATTACATCATTCAAAATAACAATGCCGTCGGCAGCCTTCAAGAAGTGGACTTGATGCGTGACGAGGATGACAGTGCGCCCGCGCAGGTACCCCTTGATGCAGTCTTCAAACAACCGCCTACCCACATTCGCGTCCACCGCGGATAACGGATCGTCCAACAAATATATGTCCGCCTGAAAATAAGTACGGATGATGAGATTCTATCAGCATTTACCGTAGCTGGTAATTCACTGCATTGTGCTAAACTTACTTCGCGATAAATAGACCTTGCTAAGTTGATGCGCGCCTTCTGCCCTCCCGAGAGAGACACGCCCCGCTCGCCCACTAACGAGAGATCGCCATAGGGAAACTGTTTGAAATCTGGTTGCAAACAGCACACCTTGCATACCTGATACATGAAAAATGCCAAAGAACAATCTTGAAAAGGCAAATTAATTAGGTTTCTGTTATAAAAACTGGCCTGATGCAAGTATAAATAAAAAATAAATAAATAAATATTAGGGGACAATCTTACACAAATCGACCTAGTCCCAAACTAAGCAAAGCTTGTACTATGGGTACTAGACGACGATAAACATACTTATATAGATAAATAAATACTTAAATACATAGAAAACATCCATAACTCAGGAACAAATATTCGTGTTCATCACACAAATAAATGCCCTTACCGGGATTTGAACCGGAGTATGACTCGGAGACAGCGAAAACTTAGCACTAGGATTGCATTGGCAACGATTGGGTATAGAACCTCATAGTTTTCTCATCACTTCAGTAACTATGTAAATTAATAATTTTCTAAAATATACACTTTCTAATACTAGTTCTGATTCATATAACCAGTCAAGACAATAAGTTAAACACATTATTTATATCCGTACTAGCAAACTTATCTTCGACTATTTCCATCACTTTTATCTGATAACATTACTACTCAACCCATTTAACGCTATTAGATTTGAGTTCTCCGAAACAAATAAACATTACGCATAAGTTTAATCTAACAACTCGCTGTGCATCAGAAAGCATTACATTCATTAGGTACTCAAAAATAACGTTCATGATTCATAATCATAATAATGGCTCAAAATATTTGTTTTAGCTTTTTAAAAAACTCATAACATGACATTGTACATACATATATACTCTTTGCTTACCTCTTTATACTTGGTAACATCGTAGGGTAGACCAAACAATATATTTTCCCGGACAGTCGCCGGGAACAACCATGACTCTTGACATGCGTATGAAATTCGTCCTTTGACATGTACTTTTCCGCGGGAAACCGGCAATTCCTTCAGTAACACTTGTAACAGTGATGACTGAAATCACAAAATCATATGAAATAAATTACTGAACTCGCATACATTATATGCCCTACGAAGTATTTTAAGTATATTTTGATATTAAATTCTTAAATAAATTAAAAAAAGCGTGTTAAAAATACTCCGAGTGACCACGCACGCAAAACGTTGAATACAGTTTTGTTGCTTACTTTTCCAGAACCGACGGGGCCTATAATAGCACAAAGCTTGCCCCTACGGATTCTCATTGACAAATTTTTGAGCGTCATTTCTTCTGGTTCATTAGAGCTCGTCCAAGAAGCGGCCACGTTAGCGAGTTCCACTACATAGTCCCCTGCTACAGATGGACGCCGGGCGATGTCAACTGTCACAGAAAAACACTTTATTTTATATCAAAATACTACTATCAAGTTACATTCAATCAAAATTAAAAGTTAAGATTACCGGTCGCAACTCCATTTGCAAATTCGTCACTCTTGGCGTACTTCTTAGACACAATGGCACTTGGTAAATCATGTCCTTGTTTCGAGTTGAATGTCACGGGTGATTTGGTTCCATTTTCCTTTCCTGGTAAAATGGCCAAATCTTCTCTTTCCTCTGTAAACAAATTAAGTTATTTATTTGTGAGTTTGTCGAACATTAAACATTAAATCATGAAATACTGAATAAAAATAATTGTTTACTTAGTACTTACCCATAACTAAGAATTCCTGAATACGTTCTAAAGACACCATCATTTCAGAAAGACTTGCAATAGCAAACGGAAGTATAAGTGTCAAATTCATCTGGATAATGGAAAAATACTGCTGAATAGGATAAATCTGTAAAAAATATAAAATTAAATTAGTCAGGTCATACATAAGACATTAAAACTTTTCATCTCAATTGATTTTTCCAATGTACATACCGTCGTTGCTGTAATCATTGACCCTGTGAGAATAAGCGTCAATATGGTGAAGAACAAAATACTCCTCTCCGTGAACAGCATAAATCCGAGGAAAATGCTGCGAATTAACATGGACCTTTTCACAGAACGCATTTCATACGCCCGAGCCGCTTTCACTACTGCTTGGAATGGGATTTCCCAAGCATACATCTTTATGACCTGGAAATAACCATGTAACCAATACTTATTTCAAAGATTGAGAGAGCAAGAGCCAATTACAATAGGTTTGAAACGGGGTACGCTATGCGGAGGGGCTATGTTTACAAATTCGCAAGAAACTCGCCTTGCAAGCCGATGAAGACAATTGAATGTAGGTAGGAATCTAAAACTGTTAACATAATTTATTAAGTGGTGTCCTGTCCTCACTTGAACTACGCTGTTCACGCTAAAATATATCTCACGAGGTGGAATTAACTTTTCATCAATCAAAATTTAGACGACCAGATGGCCTAGTGGTTAGAGAACCTGACTACGAAGCTTGAGGTCGGGTTCGATTCCCGTCTTCGGGTCTGGGGTGTTTAATATGTATTTAAGTATGTATCTATCTATATAAGTATGTTTATCCGTTGCCTAGTACCCATAACACAAGCTTTGCTGAGCTTACTTTGGGACTAGGTCAATTGGTGTGAATTGTCCCGTGATATTATTATTATTATTATTATTATTATTACGGATTTCCGATCACGGGCCCATGGGGACCCGGTCATTTGAAAGGCATTCATGGGGCCGAAGCCAACACGAAGAGGCCTTTGGTACCATATAATATAAATGAGATGGGCGCAACTACGGAGGTCTATCCCCTAATACACCATGGGGATGTGCTAGCGGACAGTCCTCCACAGTTGCCAAACTATTGCCAGGTAGGAAGCGACATGGAATTGGCTATGGGGTTGGGATGTTGTGGACAGGATTACCGGGCTATGGAGTGAGATAACGGACACCTACCATTTCAATATCTCATAAACTGAACTTTTGGTAGGCGGTGACTCGCCATTCACTAAATGGGCCCCTCAAACTATTGCCCGCTCGGGGCAACGAGGCGGCAACATGGGTGTGAACGGCTAAGGATGGAGAGGTGTCCCTGGACTTTAAACTTCAAAATGCCAACTCGCCACTTACGGCCAAACACATCCATCATACGAGCATTTAGCTCTTGCGTTCCACTCTAGGCGGCCAACAAAGGCAAACTAGAGGCGGGGTGGGTGTGTAACTGTGTGTGAGTGTGTGTATAAGCGCATGTGTGTATGTGTACCCCTGGAGGTCTCGGGTTCGTGGTGTCGCTACGCACCAACAGCTCGCCACAAGCCGCCCTGCGATGACTGACTGCACTGGTGACACGAGATCACCAGCGGGCGATGGGGTCGTCACATCCCTACGCCTCTATTATTATTATTATTATTAAAATGTTATGCTTGTGGCCTTGAGTTGGATGCAAATGTTATAATAAAATAATAAATATTAGGGGACAATCTTACACAAATTGACCTAGTTCCAAACTAAGCAAAGCTTGTACTATGGGTACTAGACAACGATAAACATACTTTTAAAGATAAATAAATACTTAAATACATAGAAAACATCCATAACTCAGGAACAAATATTCGTGCTCATCACACAAATAAATGTTCTTACCGGGATTCGAACCCAGGACCACTTGCTTCGTAGGCAGGGTCACTACCAACTAGGCTTAAGCGGTCGTTATATCGATACCGGAAATCTCAAATGGCGTAAAGGACAAAAATGCGAAAATGAGTCTTAAATGCCATCCTATACAGCTTTTTTTTTCCTATCGAATGGCATTTAAGACTCATTTTCGCATTTTTGTCCTTTACGCCATTTGAGATTTCCGGTATCGATATTTAAATATGTAATATACGAATTAAGAACCAACCTGAATCCCGTTAATAATTTCACTCATTAATTTAATTCTCTTATCAGTTCTTCCGGCAGTTTTGCGTCTGACAACAGCGGTTAACTTTGTAAGACCGGCTGTAAAAGACAACAATGTTTACATTTTAGTTCTCAGTGACAGTAATTAATATACTATAAGTAGTTATCTACCGACATAAGTATCTTTGATATTTACATACCTTGGATTGGTAAGATAAGGAGGACTACACCAAAAAGGCCAACAAATGGGGCCCATCCAGCAGCCACGTATAGGAAGTAAAGCACGACGGCTGCCTGAACGGGAATGAGCCACAGCTGATGCAGGAACATGAACGAATAATCGAACCTGGCTACGTCATTTGACATCAGATTCACCAGCTTACCGGCTGCGATGTCGCCTAGAGACACTTGGTTCATGCGTAGCAGCTAAAACATAAAAACTGGCTACAAATTTTCCTTGACAAAGACTGACGCTAGCTATCTATACAATTCATAGCCATTGCATAATTGAAAGGCTCGCTTGATAAGGTAACTTAATGACTAGTCTTTAAATATTTCTTAAAGGAATTATAAATAAAGCCTGGGTGACCAAGCTTTTCTCGGGATTATTTGTGCTAAAATCTCAAAAACATGAGTTTTCCCAAAGTTAAGATCAAACTACATCGATTTCGCTCCCGAACACCACCACATAGAAGATTTAATCGAATTCATTATAGCAGTTTCAGAGGTCCCCAAAATAAAAATAAAAAACAATAAATAAATATACGAAACTTGCTCGTTTAAAAGTATTAGATAATACCTTTCTGTAAAGAAGTGATGTACAGGCCACTTTGACTTTTAAACTGAAACGGTTGACGAAGAGGGCGTTGTGATGATGGCACATCATCCCGATGAAGTTCAGGCCTAACATCCCGAGAGCGTAGTAGCCGGCTTCAGTCTGGCTGATGGTTGCGTCAACGGACCAATAAGATAACAACTGAGTGAACAGCAAAGGCTGGAGCGTTCTGAAAACGAAATTGTTATTTACGAATTCATCATTTCATTTTACAAAATAATAATGACTTAGGTAATTTATCGCAAGGTTGATTGAAAGATTTGCACTGTTATCGCTATTTATGTCTAATTTTTATATCGGTAGATACTTACTTATACTAAAATTTACATTATTATTTCGTTTTCAGATAAAAGATCAGCCAGAAATATACTCGTACAGTCAGCAGCAGAAATTGATGAGGCTTAGTTGAGCCCAAAATGATCTGTAAATCATTTCGAGCACCCTCACCTATATTTGCTACTGACTGTACACGGCAATCCTACTATTAGATTACCCGTATTATACCTACAGCGGAGGTGATTTAGAAGTTCCACTAGACATGATTTTTTTTTAACTTTATGATGATAGATAGAATATGTAAAAGCACATGTATTTGCTTTTACTATTTTGAATAAGCTTTTAAACGTTACAAAAATAACTTTACCTCGCTGCGGCATTAATTGAGAGGAATATGGCACCGGGCAAGTACGCGACCCAGTAAGCCCGCCACAAGGCTCCCCATAGTGACGGATTCCTGTTTTCTGCCATCGCTTTTTCATACTCCGCTAACCAATAGCTTGAAAAAACAAGTGAAATCGCAATAATTTTACATAACTATATTCTAATTAAATAGGTACTCTTATGCGAGAACATGAATAGAAAATTTCTGGTTTATGTTATGGTCAGGAATATTAAATTCTAAAAATGTTTATTTGGATTTCGGATTAAAACCATTTTCAACAATCTGGTGATGTCAAGATACGAACCTACTTAGTTAGTTCTGTAAATTAGTTCTGCAAATCGAAAAGCAAAGACCGATATCACTTATGTATTTAAAAAATTACCTCTTGAGAATATTATTAAGAGTAGTAGGTAGGTAGGGTTGAAAAAAAATTAAATAATTTAACTTCTAAATATTAAATAAGGAATGCCAATGGAAATTTAAACCTGAACAAACACTATAAACTTTAGCGGCGGAGGTTTGTATGGAGGTATGTTTTTTTGAAAGACATTCCTTAATAAAATTATCAAAATACTATAATTATATTATTAATTGATAATTACAGAGATGACAGAGATGGAATATTGAAAGACAACTATAAACATTAAGTTGCACAATGTGCGAGCACAGCAGCAGAACTGATAGTATTCGCTTGGCATAGACAAATAATGAAGTAATTTGTAAAGTTATACTTGAACACAAATTGAAAAACGTACCGTTCGAACATCGTACCCTGTCTGATAGAGTCATATTTCTTTCCAGGTACAATCAGGTCATCTTCTTCCACATCCCTCCTGTTTCCCTTGAAAAGTACGGGACAAACCCAGCATATGAAAATTTGTGAGATGATGTTGGGTTTACTCCTTTTCTTCTCCGCAGCTCCACCTTTCGGTACTTTATTTAGATCATCCATTTTTAATCAAGTGCTAACATATTTAGACTCACTCCTACAAAAATCACTTGAAATACAACTTATTATTATTTTGGGTGCTTTTTCTAATTATTGTTATAAAAATACTATACGATATGGAGGTGCGTAAAGCGCTAAATGTAAAGTGGCAGATCGTAGCTTACTAATCAACGACACGATTTATATGAGTTGATATCGCATTTTAATTTGATTACTTATCAATATGACGCATTATCAGGCGTAGTCGAATTGTATGACATGTTCTAGTTTAAATAGACTGGTCCCAAAATTTACATCTCATCGGTCTTATCGTTCTTACTGCAGAGGAATTTATGAATTTTGTCATTAGCATTGATTGTAAAGTTAGCGAATTTCAGAAGTTTAGTTAATATTGAACTTGCCTATGTAAGCGCAAGTATCATCTCTATATTCAAGTCATGCTAGTAAAATATTTTCGAATATTATTTATTTTAATCTATACTAATATTAAACAAGTTAGCTATGAAGTATCATTTTGTATTTATTTTTTCAACTTCATTTTTTATTACTTTTACGGTCATCCCGTGAAATCATATATTTCATACTAAATACAAACTGAAATATAGATGCACAGAAAAACCCCAGAAAAAAGACCAATGCTGGGAATCGAACCCAGGTCCTCAGCATTCCGTGCTGCGTGCTTAACCCCTACACCACCACTGGTCTAGAGATTAGACACGAATTTTTCCTATACATCATACATTTCAGTCTGCTAAATCATCACCTTATGCAGTGACAAGCGCACATATATGTTACACCCTCTATCGAGTGATTTCAACACTCCTTCGGAACTAACCACTCACCTGGACAAGAGATGGCGCTACTGTGCAACTTTAAACAAGTTGGCTATGAAGTATCTTTTTGTATTTAATTTTTCAACTTCATTTTTTATTACTTTTACGGACATCCCGTGAAATCATATATTTCATACTAAATACAAACTGAAATATAGATGCACAGAAAAACCCCAGAAAAAAGACCAATGCTGGGAATCGAACCCAGGTCCTCAGCATTCCGTGCTGCGTGCTAAACCCCTACACCACCACTGGTCTAGAGATAAGACACGAATTTTTCCTATACATCATACATTTCAGTCTGCTAAATCATCACCTTATGCAGTGACAAGCGCACATCTATGTTACACCTTTCAACACTCCTTCGGAACTAACCGCTCACCTGGACAAGAGATGGCGCTACTGTGCAACTTTAAAGAAGTTAGCTATGAAGTATCTTTTTGTATTTAATTTTTCAACTTCATTTTTTATTACTTTTTTTTTTATTTATTGTTTTTAAATTCACTTTCTATCACTTAGCAAAAGATAAAACATTTTCACATTTAAATACCTCACAGTACATATGTCACTTAGGTATCGTAAAAACGAGGTCACGACTCAGCATGTGATTATTTATTTAATAAATGATCGACACGTCCGAACTGAGCCAAAGCATGTATGTATCTACTATAAACCTCGTTAGCCGTTTTGGCGCTGGACATCTTGTTTTAAGCTACCTAATCCTTTACCTTGTCCGCCGAGACGAACTTTTGCCGCCCATTGCTGTCGCTATTGCTAAAGCCAAATAGTTTACTCACGCATTCTACCAAAGAGAAAGTACACTTTTATTTGCTTAATTGCGTTATGTCTAGCTAGATGCTGCACGTCAGATGCCTCTAAGCGAACCTAGTTGCGAAAATACCATTGAAGGTGGCCTATCCGCCAAAAGGAAGCCCTCAATGTATTCCACATACTACTAACACAGGAATAAGTGGTTTTCTGTTAACCTTATCTCTCAAATTGGTTCTCTATTGGATGGCATAAAATTATTTGTAATATTATTGTTACGCATAATTGCTTTTAGCCGAATTAGCGATGTGCATACTAATCTTTACGCATATTTTTTACGCATAAAATTAAAAAGCATAAATACAGAAAACATAATCTTCAAAGACTAACGTCAAATAGCATAAATACAAAAGTCATAATAATAACACAGTGTAATATTATCCTACAAAATAAGGGTCCCATAAAATTTTTGTTCCGAATTTTTAAGCCCATTACGTTTCCTGTCATAATTTTCCTTCGTCATATTATCGTAAGTCATAATATTAAACAATATAAATTGGAGTTACGATTTTCTTAAGTCATAATTATTGTAAGGACTAATAAGTAAAGTCATATCATTCAGTGTCATGGAAGCATCACACTTCATAATATTAAAGGTAATAAAGTCGCTCATAATAATAATTGTAAGGTCTTTTTTCGCAGGTCATAATTATTTTTATTCATTTTAATATTACTTTGTAATTACATTCAATGACAAGGTTGTATGACATTTCATAATATTAAAGGTAATAAAATAATCCTTTCCTGTGCTGTCATAAAAAAAAAACCTAACATCGAAGGCTAAGGCTCCCGCCTTAGGCTGCGTTTCCACCAGAGATGTGCGAGGATGCGTTGCGAGGGATGTGTTTGTCTTGAACCAATAGAAACACTTCATTCACTTAGGACCTTTTAAATTAAGTGTTTCTATTGGTTCATGACAAACACATCCCTCGCAACGCATTCTCGCACAGCTCCGGTGGATACGCAGCCTTAGCCTTCTGAACCTAACCTGTCTGAGTCGCTTCTGCCCTGAAAGGTCTTGCTCGCTCACTTCTGCCAGCGATACGCCTTACCACGTTTCTGAATAATTACTGGATATCATACTAACCCAACCTAACCTAATGTACCTAACGTGATCTAACCTAACCTGTGGTTTATTAATTTCGAAAACTGAAATTATGGTTGATGACATATATAACAAATAATTAATAGCTCAAACAATAATATGCATAATGATAATGTGTATTAGTCTAATACAAATTAGTCCATCTGAAATTATTCTAATAGCTTAATATGCCAAAAATATAGTAGGCCAAAGTATTACTATGCGATAGTATTATTATGCCAAATCAATTATGCGAAACAATAATAGTCTAAAAAAATATGCGATTGAAGGAGATCCCCTCAAATCTTATCTACCTTGAATCCAGTGATCTCTTGAGCGACCAATGGGGTCTCCTTCGTAATCCATAATATCGTTTGTCCTAAACACAAATGCCATGCCACTTTTGCCATAAACACTTTTGACATATTATCATACTTTTGCCATAATGATCATTTGCCATAATGATCTTATGTCCTAATGATCACAAGCCATAATATCACATGTCCTAATACTATAAATCCCTAATATGTTTTGTACTAATATAGTAAGACATAAAACTTACAAGTCATAATATTAAAATCCATAATAATAAATGCCATAACAGAACACTTGTTGGCAAACAGCAGCTTACGAGTCAGAAAAGTAGATTAAGTTAGGTCAGAACTGATACCCCAACAGAAACGAACCGGTACCAGAATAGTAGGTTAGGTTAGGTTAGAACTGCGAACCCAACAGAAACGAACCGCTGCTAGAAAAGTAGGTTAGGTTAGAATTGCGACCCCTACAATAACAATCAGCAGTTACGAAAGTATTTTGTATAGAATTGTTCATAAAAAGTGACCCATTTTTATGTATTATGATGGTGGGGCAAAAGTGAATGGAACAACTACGAGTATAATTTAATTACTTTTATTTTTATTAAATGACTAGCTTTTGCCCGCGGCTTCGCTCGCGTGTACCATGAGTATTCCAAAGAACCAAGATACGCATACAGGCAAGCAAGCAAGCATGCAAGCAAGCAAGCAAGCAAGCATGCATGCACGGAAGCAAGCAAGCATGCATGCACGGAAGCAAGCAAGCGTGCAAGAAAGCGTGCAAGTAAGCGTGCAAGCAAGCGAGCAAGCAAGCCCGACTAAAATTTCTTTTTACTTATACAATAATATAAAACCTATTATTACTTTCCCCTGTCCTGCATTAGGTACAATTCAATGTTTTCTTACCTTCTACGGAAACTTGAGTAACTGGAAGCGCTGTGTACCTACTTAGCATTGATATTATACATATTATAGTATCTTGTTAAGGTGTTGTGTGACCTAACCGTTAAGGAGTTACACCTTCCATCATCAGCTCATCTGAATAACCAGAAAGAATACAACTAAAGGTCTATACGTGCATATGATATTTAAAGAAACTTCCTGTAACTCCTAACCGTTAAGGAGTTTAACCTTCCATCATCAGCTCACCGGGATAACCTGAAAGAATACAACTATCGGTATATAGTTACCTATAATATTTGAAAAAATATTCTCAACTCCTAACCGTTAAGGAGTTTTACCTTCCATCATCAGCTCATCAACATAAGATGTCTACCAGACGCAAACACTTAAATAGCTTGAGAAAATATATGAAAAACGTAATGCGTGCCTACAAAATTTGAGGGTTGCCCTCGATTTCCCTGAGTTCCCGTCATCAGATCCTGATTTTGTGACAATGGGACCATCTCAGGAGTATATTGTATTCTTTCGAATAAAAAAATATTTTTTATAATCGGTCCACAATTGATCGAGAAATCGGTGAACATACCTACATAAAAAAATACATAAAGTGGAATACATAACCTCCTCCTTTTTTTGAAGTCGGTTAAGGAGCCCTTTGCGGCCTACTTACAGTATAAACTTATGAATTTTGAAATTTTATGTTTGGAAAGTTCTCTTTCTGTGCTCCTTTACACTCCCCAAACAACCTACATGCCGAATTTTAGTTTTCTACGACCAGTAAAACGAAAAATCTCGTTTTTTTCCCGTTCCCGTGGGAATTTTGGAAAGCCATCTCTCAATCCTTCTGTACTCTACAGTCCCCAAGCAACCTACATGCCGAATTTCAGCTTTCTACGACCAGTAAAACGAAAAATCTCGTTTTTTCCTTATCCCGTGGGAATTTCCGAAAATCCTTAAAACTATTTTTTACTATTATAATTACCTACTTCTATGCCAAATTTGAAGAGTCTAATAATTATAGTTCATAGGATCCCGTTGAACTGAATATATAAATCCCGTTTTCTCCTTATCCCGTCGGAATTATGAGAAATCCTGAAATTAATGTTTTTACTAATGTAATACTTACTCGTGTATCAAATTTGAAGAGTCTAGTTATTATAGTTACTGAGATAGGGTCACTCGGAATCGAATATATAAATCCCGTTTTTTCCCGTTCCCGTGGGAATTCCCAAAAATCCTTCCTTAGTAGATGCCTACATTGTATAAGGTATCTATGTGCAAAACATCAAGTCTCTAGGTCCAGTGGTTTGAGTTGTGCGTTGATATATCAACAGTCATTTAGTTTATTTAGACATTTCAACCCCATCGCACGCCCTCCAGGGAGATGGTATTTTAAGCTCGCCACGTCGGATTTTAAAACCGTTGTTGTTTTCGTAACCAGTGACCCGATAAACCATAGAAACAATACCCATGTTGATTTTCAAACTTTGTCCCCCCATTTCCCCCTTTTAGGGGTTGAATTCCCAAAAAACCTGAAACACGTGTTTAATCATTTATCGTTAGGAGTACTTCTGTTAAGTTTCTAATAAAATAGTCGAACTAATCTTGTTTCCCCATACAAACTTTGGACCCCCGTTTCACCCCCTTAGGGAGTGAATTTTGAAAAATCCTTTCTTAGTGCACCCTTAGACCTTATAAGGAACCTACGTGCCAAATTTGGAATCTCTAGGCCCAGCAGTTTGGGCTGTGCGTTGATATGTCAGTCAGTCAGTCAGTTTCTTCTTTTATATATTAAGACTAGCTTTTGCCCGCGGCTTCGCTCGCGTGTACCATGAGAATTCCAAAGAACCAAGATATCAAGCAAGCAAGCATACAGGCAAGCAAGCAACCATGCAAGCAAGCATGCATGCACGCTTGCTTGCTTGCGTGACAATGGGACCATCTCAGGAGTATATTACATACTTTCGAATAAAAAAGAAATTTTAAAAATCGGTCCACAATTGACCGAGAAATCGGTGAACATACCTACATAAAAAAAATACATTAAGTGGAATGCATAACCTCCTCCTTTTTTTGAAGTCGGTTAAAGAGCCCTTTGCTTTGTTAAGTAGGCCTACTTACAAAATAAACTTATGAATTTTGAAATTTTAGCTTACAACCAGTAAAACGCAAAATCCCGTTTTTTCCCGTTCCCGTAATAATTTCGGGAAATACTTTCTTAATACTCCCCTACACTCCCCAAGAAACCCACTTGCCAAATTTCAGCTTTCTACGACCAGTAAAACGAAAAATCCCGTTTTTTCCCGTTCCCGTGGGAATTTTGGAAAGTCCTCTCTCAATGCTCCTCTACACTCCCCAAGCAACCCCATGCCAAATTTCAGCTTTCTGCGACCAGTAAAACGAAAAATCCCGTTTTTCCCGTTCCCATGGGAATTTTGGATAGTCCTCTCTTAATGCTCTTCTACACTCCTCAAGCAACCTACATGCCGAATTTCAGCTTTCTACGACCAGTAAAATGAAAAATCGCGTTTTTTTCCTTATCCCGTGGGAATTTCCGAAAATCCTTAAAATTGTTTTTTACTATTATAATTACCTACTTCTATGCTAAATTTGAAAAGTCTAGTAATTATAGTTCATAGGATTCCATTGAACTGAATATATGTTGTTAACTGGTAATTTTCATGTTTTATGTACAATAAAGAGTTTTACATACATACATACATATATTCCGTTTTTTCCTTATCCCGTGGGAATTTTGAAAAATCCTGAAATTAATGTTTTAATTATTCGAATACCTACTTACGAAAAATCCCGTTTTTTCCCGTTCCCGTGGGAATTTTGGAAAGTCCTCTCTCAATGCTCCTCTACACTCCCCAAGCAACCTACATGCCGAATTTCAACTTTCTACGACCAGTAAAACGAAAAATCCCGTTTTTCCCGTTCCCGTGGGAATTTTGGAAAGTCCTCTCTTAATGCTCCTCTAAACTCCCCGAGCAACCTACATGCCGAATTTCAACTTTCTACGACCAGTAAGACGAAAAATCCCGTTTTTTCCCGTTCCCGTGGGAATATTGGAAAGTCCTCTCTCAATGCTCCTCTACACTCCCCAAGCAACCTACATGCCGAATTTCAACTTTCTACGACCAGTAAAACGAAAAATCCCGTTTTTTCCCGTTCCCGTGGGAATTTTGGAAAGTCCTCTCTCATGGCTCCTCTACACTCCCCAAGCAACCTACATGCCGAATTTCAACTTTCTTCGACCAGAAAACGAAAAATCTCGTTTCTTCCTTATCCCGTGGGAATTTCCGAAAATCCTTGAAACAGTTTTTTACTATTATAATTACCTACTTCTATGCCAAATTTGAAGAGTCTAATAATTACAGTTCATAGGATTCCGTTGAACTGAATATATAAATCCCGTTTTTTTCCTTATCCCGTGGGAATTTTGAAAAATCCTGAAATTAATGTTTTAACTAATATAATACCTACTTGTGTATCAAATTTGAAGAGTCTAGTTATTATAGTTACAGAGATACGGTCACTCGGAATCGAATATATAACTCCCGTTTTTTCCCGTTCCCGTGGGAATTTTGGAAATTCCTCTCTCAATGCTCCTGTACACTCCCCAAGCAACCTACATGCCGAATTTTAGCTTTCTACGACCAGTAAAACGAAAAATCCCGTTTTTTCCTTATCCCGTGGGAATTTATGAAAATCCTTAAAATTGTTTTTTACTATTATAATTACCTACTTCTATGCCAAATTTGAAGAGTCTAGTAATTGTAGTTCATAGGATTCCGTTGAACTGAATATATAAATCCCGTTTTTTCCTTATCTCGTAGGAATTATGAAAATCCTGAAATTGATGTTTTAACTAATGTAATACCTACTTGTGTATCAAATTTGAAAAGTCTATTTATTATAGTTACAGAGATACGGTCACTCGAAATCGAATATATAAATCCCGTTTTTTCCCGTTCCCGTGGGGATTCCCGAAAATCCTTCCTTAGTGGATGCCTACATTGTATAAGGAATCTATGTGCAAAATTTCAAGTCTCTTGGTCCAGTGGTTTGGGCTGTGCGTTGATATATCAACAGTCAGTCAGTCAGTCAGTCAGTTTAGAATTTTATATATATAGATAAACATGAGGCCTGTGCCCTGCAGTGGGACGTATATTGGCTAAAATGATGATAATGATGATGAGTATAAAATTATTATGACAAATATGAATATATTATGACAAACAATGTTAGTACAAAAGTGATTATGTCAACTAATATTAGGACATAATGACTATTAGGGCATATGAAAATAGTGCAAATTAGCATTAGGATATTCAATATTAGGACAAACAATATTATGGCATTTACGTTATGAGAAACGTTATTATGGCAAAAGATCATTATGGCCAAAGTTATTATGGATTTTGAAATTAGGACAAAACGATATTATGGATTCCAATATAGACCCAATTTTTCAATTCGTATATTGGTTCAGAAATAAAAACAGTAATATGAATATTAACTGCATTTCTAATTTACTTGGAAATTGCATTAAGGGAAACTAAAAAAAAAGTAAATCCAGAAATCACTTTTTTATTTGTAGTCAATTACATGTTACCAGCGGTTTCGTTGCAGACTAGTAAATCTCTCTTTGGGTATGAACAGGACAAACTTTCGAACTTAAGGAATCACATATGCATTGAGCGTTAGCCAACTTATCTTGAATGTTTTCCACAAGCATTTTTACATGACAAATAGGCACCAATTTACAATCGCAGTTTGCCATGCTAGAGTCTGAAGTATTAGCCGTATTATCATTCAGTGCTGCATCGCTATCCTCAAATCGCAAGAAAGATTCCTCTGGATAAAATAATTCGCATTTTTTGTTTTGTTTTATTACACTGAGCCGTTCCGATTTGCGTCTGCTTGGTATTGTAAAATAGTCACTACATTCAAGTGAGCTGTCAGATTTTGGTTTTCGCTTTTGTCCTATTGTGTTCGTGGTTACATGCGACGTACTAACGCTTTCTTTAGATTCCTTTAAAGTAATATCTTTTTCACTAATAGTGTTAATTTCAGATTCACATAGATTACTTTTAGCTCTATGAATTGATTCATATTCGCGTCCAAGTTTTGGATAAAAACCTTCACTGATTTCTAGGTAATTAACAGTCTTAGGCAGTTTATCAGGTGTGTTTTCCAACATGTAAGAAACATTATGATAGACAGTATTATTTTTTGTGTAAGTTTTCCAAATATCTTTGATTTTGAGCCTGTCGTTTTGTGCCTTTACTGTCGATTTTGTACAAACGCAACCTAAGGCCGTATCACAACAGCAGTTCATTGTGTACCCGATATACGACAAAGAACCATTCCGAGCTTTTTTATTCACTTTTTCCATTTTCTGTTGTTCACCAAATATTCGTTCGATTTCCATTTGGATAGCACTTTCTTTGTTACTCAGATTGAAAGGTAAAAATTGATGTTCAAGTAAAGAATTATTGTTTTCTGTGAATGCAACAAAATTTGGATTTGAGCTTTTACTTACATTTTTAGTTTTACTACAGCAGTCACTTGCGCTTTTTGTATCATTGGATCCATCTATAGTTATAATTTTAATATTTTGCGCGATGGTTTGCACTTCCGTGTACATAGTGTTTTTTTCCATGGCATCACATGATTTCGTTTCCATAGAATGGTACAGTGACACTTGGGCTGATACACCGTGCATGAGTGAAGAAGGATTCTCGACATTAATTATATCTCCCAGTTGGGACTTATCATTATCGTGTATTTCTGAAGTCGAAGTGCGTTTTAACTCAACATTAGGCACTTCTTTCACATTACAGTCATTAGTGACAATATTCAAAGTTTCTTTTATTTCCTCATTTGTTTTTAACTCTGTTTTGTTACTAGACTTATTTTTTTTACATCTACAAATTTCTTGAAGCCGTTTGAAATCATTTTCGATCAAATAATTAATGTCATTTAAAACATTGGGTAGAACTACATCATCTTTTATTTCATTTTTGGATTGACACTGACATTTGACTCGCTCTATTTTAGTTCTTAGGTATTCGTATAGCAAACTATAAGCTCTTTTCCAACTCCCTTTCACTTGGCTGTTTCCTTCACATTCACACGTTACTGTATTTGTAGTATCAAAAATAAGTTGTTTTACTCGTTGTAAAATATCAGTAAACAGTTTTTCAGCATCACCGTGCGGTATACAAGACGATTTGCAAAAAGAATGCTTAAATTCATCCAATTTACCTCTCAAATGTTCTTCTAATAACTGAAAAGCGTTGACTTCTAAATCTGTTGAACCAGTTACATTAAAAGTGGGACAACAAATGCAAGGTTCATCTGTTAACTGGACATCATTTGTAAAATTTTGAACTTCTATAAATTTATCAACACCCAAGCAATTCGTTTTAACAAGAGATTCACAACTTTCATTATTTGTGTTTTTGTTTTGTTTTGATTCTTGAACTGCACTGTATGAAATACCAATGTTACCTGTTTCGCGTAAATTATTTTTATGTGTCGGCGTCGTTTGTTTGGGATTTCGATTTTTAAGAATCGACTGGGAGGTAACATTCGAAAGAGTAACCCCTAAACATTTAATACAATTTTCATTATTATTTTGAAATAGTGCAGAACACTTTACACTCATCAAAGAAGTTTTAACACTAACGGCTACATCACCAACTTCCTTGTTTTGGTTTGCTTTAGGTGGTGCCTCTGTATCTGGATATGTATAGCAATCATGTATTGTTCTGTTCTCAATTGGTAATGAGTTCTGACCCAATACGGTTTGCGTATCAATCCCATGTTTTTGATGTGCTGTAGTCGAAGTGCAACTTTTACATATACATTTTTTAGAATTAATGCACTTGAAAGTGAATTTGTCAGCATTTTTATAACACATAGCTCCATCATTTTGATTATTTTCGCATTCACATGAATGTTCAGTACTTTTCTCTAAATTAATTGCTCCCATATATTCTGAATCAGTCAATGTAGGCAAGTCCACTACAATTTTCGTCTTAGCAGAATTAGCTTCTTGATCGACTGTATCAGTCAAAGTTTCACTGTCGCATAGTGCTTTAACATTTTGACTACTAACTTTGAATAATTCTAGGTTTCCAATACTTTTATCATCCATTATTTTAATTCGTGGTTTTTCCTGAATATTACTGACCATTTGTTGACTTATCCGAAATATAGACTTTGGATTTTCTGGTCTTTTATCAATATTTTGCTTTTCTGGTATGTCAACTAGATCATCTCTCCATTTTGTTAGAGTTTCTAGAAGTTTGTTTATGGAAATATCTGATGGTTTCTTATGAAAACAAATGCACTTTTCTGTACATGAGGACAATGTGGACGTTTTATCATAATAACTAATTTCTGGAGTGACCGATTCAATGTGTTGTGCTTGGCTCTTGATTGATAAATTACTTTCATTATCTCTGGAAACGCTTGGCTTACACGTTGATTTGGATCCATTTTTAGATTGTGGGAACAACTTACTTTGCGCAGAAACTCTAGTTTTTGCATCGCAGAGACACAAATTGACTGCAAATTGCTGTGTAGGTCTTTTAAAATCTTTACCGGATGCCTTCGTTCGAAATTGGCCCAAAGCATGTTTAATAGGTTTACTCGTATTAATGGTAGGCTCTAAAGGTTTTTTTCTATTAATGAATTTACTGACACCAGTGTTTTTTGTTGATGCATCAGTTTTAACAGGTCTTGGGTATTTAGGATCTGTCTTCATAATCTCCGTAGGTTCACGGATCTCCAGCAAAGAAGGTACTGGACTTCTTATCTTAAATAATGAGAAAAAAATAATTAGTACAAATCATAATTTAAGAACTCTTTGGTTGAATCGATATAAAGACTTACAGAAGCACATTGAACCATTTTTGCAATATTTGCTTGCATTGTTGTAAGATCTTCACGCTTGATGATATTCTGTAACGAAAAAGATACGCGGGTTGATTATGCACGTTATTATGATTAGACTTTGTATAAAATTTGAAAAGGAATATCTACTCACTTTTTTTAGCTCTTCAATTTGGACCCTTAACTGCGAAACATCTTGAAGCGTACTACGTAAGTATTTCGGAGCAGTTAATTCATTGTTCGTCGAATCCATGCCACCAATCAAAGGAGGTTTAATAAGACATTGGTACACCGCTAAATAAAGAAATAAGATGTTTTTATAAAAGTGAATTATGTAAAAAACGGGTTGCCCCTGATCTGGCATAATATTATTTGTCAGAAATATACTTCGCATACAATCGCAGAAATACTTTTAATCGAGTAGATTGGGTACATCGCATTAAATCAAATCTAATTCAATCAAATTACATTGCTATTAATTGTTTTTGCTTGACATTATAATGTAGTTTAAGGTAAATCTGGCAATATTTTGTGAAGTACCTGTTGATGTAAATTTTCATTATTTTTAATTATTGTACCGACATTACGTGAATTACCTATGTGTGTGATTAAGGTATTTTTATTATTTTTTCAAAAATATACATATTTTTAGCATGTCGTAAGTGATCTCTTCTGCTCTCTATGTTGCATGCCAACTACTGGCAAAATATGTGCGCCTTTGAAATATCTTTGAGACCAATTATGTAGGTACTTACATTTTATGCAATAAAGAAATTTGAATTTGAATTTGAGTGATAATTTTCTATAAAGGTAGAAAAGTGGGTTATGTTAAGAACTGCTATACCCTAACAGAAAAAAATCTGAGCCAGAAAATAACTGCGCTACTCTACAAAAACAAACGGCTGCCATCAAAGTAGATTAGATTTAGATTAAACCATAACATTAATATTCTATGTTGCCATGTGTTTCGGAGTTTCGTTTTGCCGGTTATCTTTCACTCTGAAGGTCACACTGATTTTGCGTCCTACCGACATCCTCTCTCTGCTAGTTTATATTATGTTGCTTGTTTCAGGAGCTGGTGCGCATTATCGTTAATTATCGTTCATAATAAAAAAAAAACATTTATTAATTACTAGCTGTTGCCCGCGACTCTGACCGCGAAGAATAGGGGTAGGTGGTATAAAAGATATCGTACGACCTATGTATCCTCAGGCTTACCAAGCTGTCTTGGAGGAGTTCGATTAGAGTTCGAAAAACACCGTGACACGAGATTTTTACATATTAGATTTATCGTTATTAATTATTTTGAATCGGAGTAGCCGTTACGCTGCCTGTTAACCTGTTTACTAACGAACTTTACAAACTTTCCTTACAAAGTAAAGATAAATTCAGCGCTGCTGCTGAGGTCTCTCTGCACGCCACACTTTGCTAATCTGAAGGTTAAGTGCGACATCAGAGGGAAGAGTTGATAGTAATTCCGGAGCCTGCTACCAACTCCCTAAGAATCTGCCCTACCGCAGACGAGGAGCCCTCAGGTGAGTTTTCAGTAGTCGCTATTTTTTCGCATATTCCTTTATTTTGTATGCATGTTTTAATTTAAAAGACGCTATATTTTGCTTCCGAGCCACCCCACTTTTATTTTCTTCCACTTTATATTTATAAACGTTTCGATACAGCTTAGTCCATTCCTTTTCGTTAACAATTAAGATACCTACCTCTTTTTCTTTCTCTCACACTTCTTTTTCATATTCTTCTGGTCAACTTTAATTCGGCAAGAAAACTTTATGCCACCTAAACATTATGCAAAATATTATCTGCGAAATTAGTATTTGTTTACAGGACTACTTATTATGATTATCGACAGTATGCCAAAATATTGCTCTGAATTAGAAAAATGCGAAAGGTAATTCTGCCGAACCATATTTCTGGCAAGTAAAATTATAGTACAATACAAAAATATGTTAATTTTTCTGTAACAGATTAGTAATCGATTATAAACAGCATCTTATTAATTTTTAAATTACCCGCTCCTCTAGGTCCACAACCTCTACCCGAAGCACAATCGCATTGCGTGTTTTGAAATTTTGGCGGAGAAGGGCAACAAGACGAAGGATGACACTCGCACGGGGGCTTTCCCTGCTTCGCCAACACGTCCTGAGCCTGCTGAGCCAGTTCTTTCGCTTTCTCCTTGAATAACTGCTCAGCTAGCTTTGTGGCCATCTTTTGCGCTTTGCACTCGAGAGCTCGTGCTTGCCAATCTTCGCTGTGCATGGACTCGCAAGGCATATCCGCCTTTAGTGGTTTGTCAGCGCAAGATGCACCAACCCACTGTGACAAATATTATTTGTATTTAATACCATTATAATTATAAGTTAACTAACTTTTACCCGCTATTTCGCTCGCGTGTAGCATTAAACCTGGCTGGCAGTCGAATCATAATTACGGGAATTTCTAAATTCTGACGGCAATTCCCAAATGTACATCGTGCCTTTCATTTACGATGTATGATCCGTGCAAAAATTCATGTCTTTAATCCTAGCGGCTGAAATTTTGGGATTTTATTCCGATCCCATGCCCGTTTGGTGGATATAGTATTATCACGTCATCTTATTTTCAGAATAGGTTAAGTACAAAAATATTATATACCTTAAAAAGGAGTCAAAGATAACTTACAACTCTATGTCATTAACCATAAGGTTGATGTTTACATGTTTTGACGCGATGACTGTATACATTATTAATATTATTATACTTTCGACCGTACATATTATATTAAACAGGGATCCCTATTCTTGCTTTAAATTAAATGTAACACACACAATACAGGTATTCGTGGCTTATCTGATATCAAAATTTCGAAAATAGTTAATATATTTATATTGAGGTAAGTGGGGGTAGGATGAACAAGCACTTATAGGACTCAATTCCATCTAGGTATATTCGATATTCTTAGCAGCAACATCAAGGTCGCCATAAAGCTTGATGTTTATTTCCTTTACCAATTTGGCTTAATTGAATCGTAGAAAGAAATATTTAGAGAATCCTTGTTCACCTGACCTTAACTGCGGTAAGATTGACGTTAAGAAGGTTAGTAACGGGGGTTCCAAATAAATTTTTTAAATAGCCAAGTTACAACCAAATATATCTACAGCACAAAACTGTAATTAGTTTTAGTGGGACATCTTTTCTACTGTTAATTGGCAAATCATCGTGTTGAGCTAAAAGAAGTTTACCGTGGCGTGATATTTTTCTATGGACGTAGCAATGGCGATATCGAGCTCTCCGAGTAGTAGCTTGGAGAAGTAATCACGAAGGTTCGTTTTCACTGGCGTGCAACGATCCCAATTGTGCTTGTCTTCCAGGCATTTCAAGAGTTGGCATGGCATCTGAGCGCCGGTGTCCCCCAGTTCCGATTGCAAGCCTCCGAATAAATCAGCGAGCAAATTAGAGAGCAGCTGACTCCTCAATGACGTGCACGAGCATGAGTCCTAATAATAGAAATAAGAAGGAAATAAATTAATCTGTTACAATCGGGTGTAGTCATATAATTGTTTATGAACTGAAACAATTACTTTCCTCACCCGCGACCTTATGATAACGACGTTTATGCAAGAAATGTGTGTTCATGCAGTTCCTCCACCTACACTCAGTACAACCACACACGAATCATACAAACCCATCTATTACCACCACCACACCAACTGACACGTTTCGAACTCAACCAGAGCTCATCCTCAGAGCAACACAACCGTTCACCATGCTACCTGATGTTAGAGTCTAACAGTGTAGGAACGGTATGATTACACATTTATTTATTTATTTAATTTATTTATTTGGGGCATCAACAGCAATACAATACATTATAATGAGACTTAAGTACTAGACAAAAAGCCAATAACAGATGTCCACAGGCATACAGTTAAGCGAAACATACTTTATACTAACACAGATACAACAAGTTTACAAATCAAGCTATCAAGCTAAAATATATATAAGTACATAGATATATATATATATTTTTTTTTTTTTTTAATCCACATAAATGAGTTAATGAGTATGAGAATGGTATGGATATGTGTAAGGTAAGTGTGTTAGAGTGTGAGTGCGCTCGTCCGCACGCATGTGTGTGTGTGTGTGTGAGTTTGTGTGTGTGAAAGAGAGGTAGAGAGTGTACGTGTAAATTTATTTTACTCCAGAATTTATAATAAAATAATTATTTTATTTTTCCTTATTACTTATTTACGTAACCACTGTTTGTCCTGTCAACAATAACATCATATTAAGTAAACTAACTTTTTTTTTGTTAGGAATAAGCGTACCTATACGATTTTTTAGTGTCGCTTTACTACAAGCTATCATGAGGTCGCGAGCGAGCAAAGTAATTATTTCAGCTCATTGATATGGACCTCCGCAAAGTAACGCCTAAGTCAATAAATTATATAATTTTTATTTATTTTATTATACAAAAATGTCTAATCTACAAATTCTATTGTTATATTTGTTGGTGCTACTGGGTTGTATAGGAACCAAAACCGCAAACCCGGATTAAATACTTATTTCTTGCGAAACTATCTTAGCTAAAGCCATTCATTCAGTTCATTCATTCAGTACCCTTGATTTTGCAGGAATCCATTCATCAGATCCTGACTTTCATGACAATGAAACCTATAATAATTGAAAGTATTGAGATGTCCAACCAAATGAAAAAAATCGAATTGGTTTAAAGATGACAGATGACGGAACAAACAAACGTAAAAATACATAGATAGGTACTACCAAATTGATAACCTTTTCTAAGTTGGTGTAAAAGTAAAGCTAAATGCAGGATACAAGAAAGGCTTGACGTAAAGCTATCTAATTTTACATTTCATACTTATCATATCGCATTCTTTGTTTGCCTTGCGGTGACATTGATAGGTAGATTTAGTTTAAGTACAGTCAAATTCGTAAACAAGTATACAATTTTAAACTTCTTTATAATGAAGTAGATTTAATAAATGTAGACTTGACTCAACCCCGAGTCCCCGACTTAAGGTAAATTAGCCTCGCGAAATGAGAGAAATAAGATAAGAATAAACCTAACTTTCTATTACTTAGATTTAAATAAACTAGTATAACAATATAAGGCGGGCTTGCGCGGACCTGATTTAGCTACTTAACTCCGAGTTAACTGCTAACCCAGTGTTAAGAAGTGTCAAAATGTATGGAAATGTCATACTTAGCCCAGAGTTAATGATTTAATTTTTTAACCCTGGACTGTGCAAGTGGCCCTAAGGGGTTATCTTACTCTTTTCGATGATTTCTGTGACATTTGTAATGTTAGGTCTTATTATCACTAACACCATACTACTAACTACGAGTACTAGTTGTTCATGCATGATAGTTTCGTCTTTGTACCCTTTAATCAATCCATTTTTTTTATGAAAAAATTCGTGACTTTTACCTACTCTCTATGCTGCAAAATGTTTAAACATTTGCTATCCGATATTGATCATAATATCTATCTGCTTGTCCACTTCTATTGTTTTACTTGAACTCGAGTCGACCAAAGTGTGGCAATGTGCAGCGGCGACGCGGTGGTTTTTGCAATTATTTTTTTACACGAATTTTATGACATTTCCACTCTTACATTGGATAATTCCTGTTTAAATACAGTCAAGTATCCACTCGTAGTGGTCGTTCACGTGTAGATAATTGTTGCTCAAAAACAATCCAAATGCAATGGCTACAGTTTTCTGTATGTCATGATGTTGGGTACAAAGATAAAAGGTAATCATTTGTTAACAACCTGTTATCTAGAAAATGTGACTAACATTATGCTCATTGAAAAATAGAAGCCACTTGCAATAAGTGACGAAGGTGTGAGCAGACGATATAAAATACGAGCAGAGTGCAAAAGTAATCTGGATTAGACTTTATTGGCAAATCTTACACTTTCATCCCCCATTAGGAGCAAGGCACATTCGACAGGGAATTGTAACGCACGCCTTTCCTTTCTGCTTAAAGTGTGACATGCAATTACCACATTGGTGACTAGAAACGTTTAGATGTGTGCAGTAGTGTGCACGTTTCGTATTTGTGTGATAGTTTTATTTTTGGTACGAGTTTCAAGCAAATGAGTGTAGACGAGTGCAGTAGGCGTAGACCTTGCATAAAGTAGTAGCAACAACGTAGTGGAAAGATAAGCAAAAGGCAACTCCCGTCGTAATTTAAAGGTTCGGCCATACATACTGCTGCTTAAAATACGGAAACGTTACGGAATCGCAGTGACGTGCCGTAAACGTCAGAATTTACCGCATGCTCTCCATAGTAAAGTTGTGACGTTTATGGTGCGTCACTGCGATTCCGTAACGTCACCGTTTTATAAGCGGCGGTTTGGTCGCACCTTTAAGTGATGGGTTTTTAAACGTTTTCTTTGTATTCATTAACGAATCCTTAAAACTTCTGTGCATGTCCTCCTATGTCCAATTTACGTTTTATTTATAGTACTAACACAGGTATTAAATACCTATTGTTAACCGACTTCAAAAAAAGAGGAGGTTCTCAATTCGTCTGTATGTTTTAAACTAACTCTTTACGGTTCTTAGCTACCTATCTGAAAACAAATTATTATTACTACTCAAATTATATGCGGAACAAGCCTTTCATACATTTCTCCAATCAACTCTTCAAACACCAGGATGAACTTCGTTCAAAATTTAAAGAAGCAACGTGGACACACATGAAAATCTTTGTCATTCTTTAAGTAGTTTGTAATGAAGTGGACAATTTAAACATGGTACCTACCTAAAGCCCGTAAGAACCGAAAGTGTAGATTTTTGAATACCTACGTCATTTACGCATTTCAGTAGGAATATCACATGTATTTAAATTACTCAGAATCGCTCAATTCACGATTTTTGCTTCTGCAAAAGCTAACTGTCGCGTGGCAATACTTATGATTGGCTGACTAAATCGTCAACCTCAACTTTGAAAAGAAAAAAGCTTTTGCCGAAAAATCAACACGCAATCGACTGGCGTAATGCACTTAAATGCAAGTCTGTGGTATTAGTTTTTTAGACAAAAGTCCTAATTTTTTCAACCTCACCCCGAACTGATCCTCTGGTGTACATCGACAGAGCGCAGCCAATGACGGCGTCCGCTTGACCGTCACCGGGGCGTCGACGGGCAACTTGCAGCGGCATTCCATCACCTTCTGATGAAGCTCTGCGAGCTGTTGTGTTTTCACGACCAGCTCGTCGTGTTGGGCTTTCATGTTGCTGTCGCACAACAACTGACAACCTTCTAGGTCTTCTGCTAATCCATTTCTTTCCTGGCGTAGGCCATCGAGCTGTAAAGTATTTCCCTTTCAAAAGTCGACTAGGAAAATAAAATTGCGTAAAATAATAATACGTTTAGAAGTTGAGTAAAAAACATGCATTTTATCAACCGCCTCAAAAATATGTAAAGTCAGCAGCAGACTTGAACGAACGATTGTGGAACTCAAAATAATCTATACATAATACTACTGACATGGTAATAAGGGGGTGTGCACTGTGCAGTGCATACTGAGATCCGCAATATAACTCATTCCCTTTTGTCGTTGAATGTATAAAATAAAATCCTATTATTGCATCAGTTTATAAGAGTTGGGGTATATCTATGTATACCTACAAGATTTCATCAAAAATAGTTTTGGGATATTTCAGCAGACGGTGAGGTTGGTTTGACTGAACGCCATCAAAGTACTCCTACCTAAAAGGCCGGCAGCGCACTTGTGACTTTTCTGGTGTCGCAGGTGTCCATGGGACGGTAATCGTTTACCATCAGGCGATCCGTCTGCTCGTTTGTCCCCTATACCATAAAAAAAAGTTTTTTTTCTGTTTTTTTTATTGATGTTCAAAGTGTACCGCGTCAAAGGTTGACTATACTTTGATGTACTTCCTTATATTCTTCTGAACAAAAAACTAATAAAATCAGAGGTTATAAAGAAAAACTAGACTTTTCCGAGGTTAACGACCGCTTTAGCCTAGTTGGTAGTGACCCTGCCTACGAAGCAAGAGGTCCTGGGTTCAAATCCCGGTAAGGGCATTTATTTGTGTGATGAGCACGAATATTTGTTCCCGAGTTATGGATGTTTTCTATGTATTTAAGTATTTATTTATTTATATAAGTATGTTTATCGTCGTCTAGTACCCATAGTACAAGCTTTGCTTAGTTTGGGACTAGGTCGATTTGTGTAAGATTGTCCCCTACTATTTTTTTTTTTTTTTTTTTTTTTACCTTATCACAGTTATCACACTCAAGCTTTCATTACAGTATGTGAAATGTGAATTTTACAAATAATCATTCATCCATCATATCTTTTTTAACTTTTTACACGACTACGGCAAAGCCAAAAGGAAGTGTAATGATTTTTACAGTCTATGTTTATTTCATTCATATAGAGAGACTAGCTGAAGCCCGCGACTCCGTCCGCGAAGAAAAGTATCCTAGGACCTTTTCTCAGACCTGCCGAATACAGAGAAAAAAGTTTCATAAAAATCGGTCGAGCCGTTACGGAGGAGTTCGGTAACAAACACCGTGACATGAGATTTTTATATATTAGAGATAAGATATATTGACGGCGAATATACTCGTGTGTTTCAGTGACAGCGGGAGCGCTTTTAATTTCTGCCTTTCAGGCGTGACTCGCGACATTTTATCGTGAAGCGATGAGATTACGATTAATCATACTTATTATCGTTAAATTATTTTGCAATAGAGGCAAAACCCACATCAGTCGAACTATCAGAAACCACTAATTCATGTTTAATTCGACGTTAAAATATAGCATGTACTTAACTCCTTTAAAAAAAACCGGCCAAGTGCGAGTCGGACTCGCGCACCGAGGGTTCCGTACAACTTATATGTATCTATGAACATCCAGTCTTAGAAGACCCCTGCTTCAAGCAAAGCAAAATGTGCGCAGTGTGGGATCATTGTAGATTGGTTACTGATATAGACAGAAAGACAAAGACCTGCATCGTACCAAATTTCAAGATTCTGAGTTCACGGGAAGTACCCTGTAGGTTTTGATTCCCTTGCGAGTGTCGAAAATTTGCGGCATAAATAGATTGGTTACTGGTATAGTGATATAGACAGACAGACAAAAAAATGTATGCTTTTCGCAATTTTTCCTTTATCTGTGCTATAAGACCTTGCTTCGTACCAAATTTCAAGATTCTAAATTCACGGGAAGTACCATGTAGGTTTTGATTCTCTTGCGAGTTTCGAAAATATGCGGACATTTGCGGCATAAACGGCTGTAGGTATCTTTTGATTGCGTTGGTTTAGAAGTTTGATTTTTTCACAGCTCCAAGAGACAGTAGACCTAAGTATTTGATATAAATTTCAGCTATTGGAGGTATCCACGCGTTCCTGAGAAAAAGGGTCTTGACAGACGGACGGACGGACGGACGGACGGACAACAAAGTGATCCTATAAGGGTTCCGTTTTTTCCTTTTGAGGTACGGAACCCTAAAAAACCTGCCAAGTGCGAGTCGGAGTCGTGCACCGAGGGTTCCGTACATATGTATCTATGAACATCCAGTCTTAGCAGACCCCTGCTCCTAAGCAAAATGTGCGCAGTGTGGGATCATTGTAGATTGGTCCAGTTTTCGAGCAGACTACGAACTGCTGTTTTGATCAATTTTACGCGCCTATTAACGGTCTGAGCTGCAGTTGTCCTGCTCTCGCTGTACTAACACGGAGGGGTTCGGGCGAGACAGCGACATTTCATTAAAATACCTATTTCTCAAAAGTCTCTCAGCCATCGTACCCTCTTAAGTCTAGCGATTCTTTAAGCTATGTCCGTGACTTCAGTTCTTGCACGGATTTCATAATTTCTAATGCGATCCCGCAGAATGGAATTATAATAATAATAATTTATTGTTCCTGTTAACACTGAATTTAACTTTTTAAATGTTAAATTTTTAACTATTAACTTCATATCTCTACTTCACATTGTCAACTACTCAAAAGTTATCTGAAAGAGATCGCTCCTTAGAGCCCGTTCCCACTATGTTGTGTGTCGGATTCCGATTTTAATCGGGCGTTCCAGTGGCAGAACATTTTATATGACCCTGTTCACACTTGTCGGACACGATTTAAGAATGTTCTGCCACTGGAACGCCCGATTAAAATCGGAATCCGACAACGACATAGTGGGAACGGGCTCTTAGCGATAAAACTGCCTGTTGTTTACCTCTACTTTTAATCTCATTTAATATGTTGTGGTCTATTATGTATCGATTTAACCCTTTCAACGCCACGCCTTGACAAAACGTAAACCTGCTTTGAATCTTATGTCATTGTGTCAAGATCACTGACACTGTACTATGTGACACCTATATGTGTCGTTAGCGTTGAAAAGGTTAAGTAATGTGTGTATCGGAAGTCGATAAATGAGAAATCCCTATGACAGCCTCAAAAGTGTTTCGAGGATTCCGGCCCCTAATTAGTTTACCTATGTATTTCGTCCATTCATCTTTTATTAACCCCATGATATTGTTAGTCATCCCCTTCTTACGGCCCTTGATGCACAATGTACCTACTAAGTATTACACGTTCGTTTCCGTATAGGGTAATTCCAGGATAGATGCCCCAGTGGGATAGATGCCTCGATTTCAATTTCTACTAGTAGCAAGGTTATGAGACCAAAATTACACTAAATAATAGCAAGCCCCCTCCCTGCAAACCTCTGGGCCGCTGCTATCATGAGCAAGAGCAAACGCGTTTAGTTCATGAGTGCCAAAACCTTCCGCGGCGAGATCTCGCAAAGCGTGAAAATTATATTCGTAAGTATTTGTTTTTGAATAACTTTCGACTGGCTTATAATTTGCGCTTTTAACTAACTCATTTGGTTGCACTGAAGTTTAGGCTGCATGGATTGGTATATTTTATAGTGATTTTATGATTACTTGATTTTTTATCGAAAAAGGCATCTATCCTCTGCGAAAAGTATAAGGTAACGGCGCCTGTTAACGCGGGTATCAAAATCGGCGACCATCACCGCGGTATTTTGAAATATGCATTTTAAAAATAAGCCGATCGATTTACTAAAAAACGAATTTTCTGTGAATGAAGCTCATTTAATTGACTAACAAACTTATTAGCGCTAGTATGTGTGAATGAAATAAGAGATCGCAATTCATCGATTTCCGCGATGGCACCGCAGGAAGAGGTCTTGCCATACAAACGTGTGACGCCACATGTAAGTTAACTCGAATCTTATTTAGTATTTTACGTAATATTTACAGCAATTGAATTAATGTTATGGTTTTTAAACGATTGTTTACAGTTTTCTGCACGACTTTTGAATATATTTTTTATATTTTTTATCCTGGAAATAAGTTTAAAATTGAAAATAAAATACAGCGATGATAGGCGTCGTTTTTTTATGTGGATTCTAATACCGTGGTATACCACGGTAATAGGTAAAATGGTGATTTTGGTTCTTTATGCTTTATTTTTGGTATATGTGATCTGTTATATATTTTCTTACAGTTATTCCAATCTTGATCTATTCACACTATTAAAGAACTATTTCCGTGGTATGGAAAGTATTCAACAAACCCTTAATTTTTAACAAAAACTTCAGTATTGAATTTGTAGTTTCTATAGAAACCGTTATTTTGTCCAGTTGTTTAAATATTGAGATAAAATCATATTTATACTTATCAGTTATATAATTTTGGTTTTATACCAAGGTAGTAACTAATATTTTCGGTTTGTGATGAAAATACAACTGTATCTTATTAATTTTATGGGTCGGAATTAGATTTTATAACACTCCAAATTAAGCCTATTACCGATGGTACGACCACATAACCCTCGGTAATAGAATGTATGGGAATCTATTACCGACCCATTCAATGTTTGTTTGGGTCGGTGATAATTTCTTTAGGAAGTATCTATTACCGAGTGACATTTTAGTCTTGTATTAAAATATATCACATTTAGGGTACCGTAAGTGCAGATTTTTTTTTGATAAAGTTGAGACTTTTACTCATCAATCAGAAATACTCATAAGTAATTTAATTATTTGCAATATTGTGACAAATTACAAAAGAAAATTATATAATCATGTAAGACATATTTTGACGTTATATTTCTAGTTTTCCTTGAAAAAATATAATTACAAAAACAGTATACAGAACCAAAAGTCATTATTTTTTATTAACCTCGGTGTTAGGTTCCAAATTATGAGTCGGATTCCTATTACCGATGGTAAAAAGTTGTTGCTTTTTATACACTCGGTAATGGAAGCTCAATTCGCGGTAATAGAATCATAACCTGTCCATTGCCACGGTAATAGAAGACTTGGGTATTTTGGTTTCAATAATTATTTTATCAAATAATCAATAGTAAAACGAGTCCAGAAAGTTACGACGACGAAAGTTCAATAAACAATCTTAAATAAAAAAAATATTTTCGGTCGTTTAGAAGCTTTGATACCCTTATTTTTTTGAACTTATTTCAAAACTCCTTTAAGTACCACGGTAATAGGCGCCGTTACCTTAGTTGCCCCGTTTTCGATCGCTATAGATGCCCCTAAGGGCATCTATCCTCAACTTGTTTCAAAGAATTTTTATGTTGCGGACGGTCGAAATGCCTTGTAAATATGAGAGAAAACAGGGCGTAGTCCCGCATAAAGTCGCCTGGTCTGAAGAAAGCTTGCTAGCAGCCTTCGAGGAAATGAATAAGGGAGAAAAAGGAGTCAATGAGGACCTATCGAATACCGTCTATAACACTAAGACGACGTTTTGGCAAAAATTACGAAAAACAATTGACCCTAGCTAGGTAGTTATGTAATGTAGGTATATATTGATTGGTATTAAGTGAAGTTTTTTCTGTATTTGCAAATAGAAGCAAAATCACATTTTATATGGAATTGATTGAGTTTTTATAATTTGTTTCAGTAAAACATCTAGTACTAGGATTCTAAAATGAGAAGAGGCTCGTGGCTCATACTGATCAAACTAGGCGAATTTTCAATGAATATAAAAGACTGATAACTTTTATTTAACTTGTTTAATTTCAAAGGGCATCTATCCTCTGACGCATTTTTGCGACGACTCGTCTATCCCCCATGGTAGGCACCTATCCCATTTATAAGGGGTCAAAAAAAGTACGATTTACACAAAATCCATACAATTTATATTAAAACAAATACAGTAAAATAATAGATTAAGGACCATAGTTATTATACGCATTGGACGCAATGCTATAATTTGTTAAGTTTTTGAATTATAAAGCTATTTCAAAAAGTGGGGCATCTATCCTGGACTTACCCTATTGTTAAGTTAGTGGGCGGTGGTTTATACTTCGTGACGCAGCTCCGCTGTGACGGCGTCCTCGTAGTTGTTCGGCCGACCTGGTCGCGCAGCGCGGCCAGCTCCTCGCGCATTGCGCGCCCTGCCTCGTGCACCAGCGCCTGCGCAGAGTCCGCTGCGCCCTCCATTGACAGCTGCTTGCGCCTGCTCAGCTCCTGCGTATATTGTTAGTAGGTGAAGGTTCATACTTCGTGGCGCAGCTCCGCTGTGACGGCGACCTCGTCGTTGCACTCAACGCCGACTCGGCCGATCTGGTCACGCAGCGCGGCCAGCTCCTCGCGCATGGCGCGCTCCGCCTCGTGCACCAGCGCCTGCGCAGAGTCCGCTGCGCCCTCCATTGACAGCTGCTTTCGCCTGCTCAGCTCCTGTGTATATTGTTAGTAGGTGAAGGTTCATACTTCGTGGCGCAGCTCCGCTGTGACGGCGTCCTCGTAGTTGCACTCAACGCCGACTCGGCCGATCTGGTCACGCAGCGCGGCCAGCTCCTCGCGCATGGCGCGCTCCGCCTCGTGCACCAGCGCCTGCGCAGAGTCCGCTGCGCCTTCCATTGACAGCTGCTTGCGCCTGCTCAGCTCCTGCGTATATTGTTAGTAGGTGAAGGTTCATACTTCGTGGCGCAGCTCCGCTGTGACGGCGTCCTCGTAGTTGTTCGGCCGACCTGGTCGCGCAGCGCGGCCAGCTCCTCGCGCATTGCGCGCCCTGCCTCGTGCACCAGCGCCTGCGCAGAGTCCGCTGCGCCCTCCATTGACAGCTGCTTGCGCCTGCTCAGCTCCTGCGTATATTGTTAGTAGGTGAAGGTTCATACTTCGTGGCGCAGCTCCGCTGTGACGGCGTCCTCGTAGTTGCACTCAACGCCGACTCGGCCGATCTGGTCACGCAGCGCGGCGAGCTCCTCGCGCATGGCGCGCTCCGCCTCGTGCACCAGCGCCTGCGCAGAGTCCGCTGCGCCCTCCATTGACAGCTGCTTGCGCCTGCTCTGCTCTTCTTTGAACTGTGACAAAAGTTTTCTGAGGTAATTTTCAAGGTCAATTCTTATCTACTGACACCGAGAGTGTCAGAGACGTGCCGCATCAGACACCGACAAAATATTCTTTCCGCGCACAAACTGGCCGGGCACGGCCCGTGTGTGTCGGTGTCTGCGCCTGCGCGGTGGTGTTACGATAGATATGAATTACGTACCTACGTACGAACGAATGTAATAAATAGGTAACAATAAATTGGTATTTTGAAAAATGGGATATTTTGGGGACCTTGTATTTTAGGCGCCAGCGATAACGTTTTGTAAGTAAATCATTTTCAATATGTTTTTTTATTTTTTGACTGTACTTTTTGTTGATTGCACTTTCATAGTCATCCTTTTTAACCGACTTCAAAAAAAGGAGGAGGTTCTCAATTCTTTTTTTTTTTTTTTTTTTTTTTTTTTTTGTCGTATGTTACCTCAGAACTCCGTCATTTATGAACCGATTTGGAAATTTTTTTCGTTGTTTGAAAGCACATGCTACAAGGTTGGTCCCGTTGTTACCAAAATCCAGTTCTGATGATGGGCATCCATGAGGAATTGAAGAAACTCCTCAAAAATTCAAGAGAAACGTATAGCGATTTTAGTATTTTCGGTGACAAGTCGAGCATTTGCATTCAGAAAGTATCATGGAACTCTGTAATAAAACGACATAACCCTGTCGAGTTTTAAAAATAGAATTTTCAACATAAACTTATTTCGAAGTCAAACTGATGATTTTATCCTACGCATCTATTTTATACAGAAACAACTAAAAAGCAAAAAATAAAAAATTTTAAATAAAAAATAAAACCTTCAAAAAACATCCAAAAAACTATGAAATAATAATTGAACCGAACCGACCACAATAAGCATGAAAATATCTTTCTTCTAATCTGTTTGAAGTCGGTGCCTCAGCTCGAGTCAGCAGGAGTGGACCTAGTAATCTAACTTACCTACATACCTACTATCTATAGGGCTTCTACGCTCCTGCTGGCTCGTGCTGAGGCACCGACTTAAAACAGATTAGAAGAAAGATATTTTCATGCTTATTGTGGTCGGTTCGGTTCAATTATTATTTCATAGTTTTTTGGATGTTTTTTGAAGGAGGTTTTATTTTTTATTTAAAATTTTTACATATCCGTACCAAATTTCCAGTTTTTCTTATGACAGGATGTGGGTGAAATTCAACTTGCAAATTTTCAAGAAAACTTATTATTTTAAGACTTTAAAGCAACATCGTAGCTAGCTCTTATGGTGACAGTTTACTGAACGATATTCAAACTTTGGTGGATTGAGAATTAAATTCATTGACTGTATACTTATTGATGTCGGCCAGATTCTACATCAATGGTTATTAACCCTAACGCGCCTACTCAACCTGGAACTAATATCTATCAAAAAAGCACAAAGACGTCTATTTTAGAGCAAAATATTATTATTCATAAAAACCGGCCAAGTGCGAGTCGGACACGCGCACGAACGGTTCCGTGTCATCTATAAAAACGGCAAGAAAATCATGTATGTTGTATGGGAACCCCCCTTAAATAATTGTTTTATTTTAAATAATAATAAATAATAATAATAATAAATATTACGGGAAAATTCACACCAATTGACCTAGTCCCAAACTAAGCAAAGTTTGTACTATGGGTACTAGACAACGAATAAACTTACTTATATAGATAAATACATACTTAAATACATATTAAACACCCAAGACTCGAGCACAAACATTCGTATTTTTCATACAAATATCTTCCCCGTCCGGGAATCGAACCCAGGACCTCAAGCTTCGTAGTCAGGTTCTCTAACAACTAGGCTATCCGGTCGTCTATTATTATTTATTTTTAAAATGAATATAATAACTAGTGTCCGACCGAAGTTTCGGTTTCGGTTTCGGGTTCGGCCAATTTCGGCCAAAAAAGTGATTTCGGCCGAAGTTTCGGTTTCGGCCAGAATCCGGCCGAAACCTTCGGCCAGGCCTAAATTACTTCGCGGCCTCTCACGGCTCTCGCATTGGGGCGCTCGGCTTAATTCGGGCACGCTCGTCCAGGTAATGCATCGGCGGCCGGCCCAGCTGGGATCAGCGACAGTAGTATGCATGCAGTTTGTGACGTTAGTTTGTGAACCACGTGGCGCGTGACAAAATAATAATATGGTGAGTGTTGTTTATTTATTAAATTATTATTTACTTTTTAGAATCTGTTACTGCATTTTATGCTGTGATTAATGAACAATATATTGATATTAGGATTGTGAATTTAGTTTAGACGTGATAAAAATAGGTTGTTTGTTTTGAATAATATAATACCTATGCCGCGAATTAGTGAAGTCTTGATAACTGCAGTAAAAGAATACCTTATTAATCCTACAGTGATAATACTATAATTTATGTAAAAGTTGATTTATGTATAAGCTGTGATTTATCTTGCAATTGACTTTGTCCAGGTACATATTATATTAATTAGGTAACTTTGTTTAAAAGTTTAAAGATTTGATTTTATTTGGTTTAAAATTTCATAATTTACCTCTAATTCTCTTATATCTATTTTCATTAAAATTAAACGTTTTTTATTTTGTTTAAAAAAAAAGTAACTGTTCTCATATAAGAAATCCTTGCAATAACATTTTCCTTACGATTTGTACAGTAATTTTGAATATTTTGTTTGATATGATACGTCTCCAAAATTTCGGTTTCGGTTTCGGCCGAAATCAGAAAAAAACCGAATATTCGGTTTCGGCTAAAAATCGTGTTTCGGTCGGACACTAATAATAATATTCTATGAATATTTCAAGCGTCTACATGTTGCCGTTACCAATATCGAACAAAACGAGCAAAAACATCACGTTTGTTGTATGGGAGCCCCCTTAAATATTTATTTTAATATGCTTTTTAGTATTTGTTGTTATAGCGGCAACCGAATACATCATCTGAGAAAATTTCAACTGTCTAGCTATCATGGTTCATGAGATACAGCCTGGTGACAGACGGACAGACGGACGGACAGCAGAGCCTCAGTAATAGGGTCCCATTTTTACCCTTTGAGTACGGAACCCTAAAAAATGGCTACCTAATCGGTTCACAAAGGGTTTGTCGTTCGTCATGGCAATGACACCACATAATGGCAATCAATGATGAAGAAGTATGATTAGTGGATTAATAAAACTAGATGTTTAAAAAGCAAGAGAGGGTTTATACCTGCTGAGCTGGCAACGTTGCATTTTTGTTAGTTTTTCTCGATTATTCCATAAAAATTGAATAAAAATTAAAAATGTTTTAAATACAAATTGTTCTAATATATAAGTTAATGTGTCTACTGCAATAATAATTCGTGATAAGACTTTTATTTTCTTTGAAAACGAACAAATTATTACCTAACGGTTTTTAAAGAAAATAAAAGTCTTATCACGAATTATTATTGCAGTAGGTAGACACATTAACTCATATATTAGAACAATTTGTATTTAAAACATTTTTAATTTTCATTCAATTTTTATGGAATAATCGAGAAAAACTAACAAAAATGCAACGTTCAAAACAAAACGAACAAATTATTACCTAACGGTTTTTAAAGAAAATAAAAGTCTTATCACGAATTATTATTGCAGTAGACACATTAACTTATATATTAGAACAATTTGTATTTAAAACATTTTTAATTTTCATTCAACTTTTATGGAATAATCGAGAAAAACTAACAAAAATGCAACGTTGCCAGCTCAGCAGGTATAAACCCTCTTAAATAAAATGAAAACTTATTAATAAGAGAGAGACAAGTTACTGAATTTGACCAAATAAGATAATGCCGGATAGCAAACATGACGAATAAAGAATGAGTGACGAATACAGAATGAGACGAAATAAGAATGAAACAAAAAACTAATTAGGCGAATAATAGGATATATACCACAAACACATGCAAACGCTCTCACACACATCTCAAACTTTTGCATTTATAGTATTAGTGGGACATGGAGCGAGGCACTTCTATTACGTAAGCTTTGCGTACAGAAGCGTAAGTAATGCAATCGCAAAAAAAGGCGTGTGATATCGGAGACGTCATGATAGCCTATTGTTTCAGTGAAACGTCTTGCCGATACCTGTGGGCACACGTCACGCACGAGCTGCTAATGTCATACTCGTACGACATCGCGAAATGATTAATAAATACTTACGCTCTTGAATAATGATTCCAATCTCCATAAAAACATAATTAATATCCAATAAAATGAAGGCAAGAGTGTTGCCGAGGACAGCAACGCTGAAAAGTAGACCAACTACGAGTGTAATAAAAATGTGTTTCTAGTGCGAAAGCCTATGAGTACCTAGTTGTTGCCAAATAAGACCGAACAACATGAACATATACTATCGCCATATCATATGGTATGGTATGGTGGTATATCATATGGTTTAGCCAAAATGATAACAGAAAAGCAGATATGTAATAACAACATTAATTTTATCCACGGGAAGAAAAGTAGGTACCGTGAGGTAAGACAAACATGATTATTAAAACAAGGTATACGAGCTACTCATGAATTTTATTAGTACCAATTCGTGGTTCCTTGTCCACAATGTAAGTGACCGGTGTACCTTCATCATCATCATCATTTCAGCCGAAAGACGTCCACAGCTGAACACATGCCTCCCCCAAGGCTCGCCAAACATATCGGCCCCGTGCCATCCGCTTCCAAAGCGATCCCGCAACCTTAGCCAGGTCGTCGCTCCATCTTGTTGGAGGCCTACCTACACTGCGTCTTCCGGTCCGTGGACGCCACTCGAAAACCTTTTTGCCCCACCGGCTATCAGTTCTACGAGCGAACCTGTGTGTAATTACCTTATTTTAATATTAAATTTAAACTGTTATCGGTGGAGACGTTTTATGAGACTATATCTGTCGTGTTATTTATTATTTGTAAAGTTGAGGATTTGGAATACACCTAAAATGTGCACAGTACATCATATACCATAGCTTATGGTCACGGCACAAAAATGTCATTTTAAAACAAGTGTTAAATTATTATGCGCTGGTATATCACTGCATTATTTTTCTAACTTTTACTAATTAGCAACTTACTTTCAATTCAAACGACTTTTTATTGTAATACCATGTCAATAGTAAAGTTTCCATCAAGATGCGACACAAACATAAACAAAACATGTTATTTTAGCCCTGAAATTCATATTAGTTTTCAAACTGCAAAATTTGATTTTTAGTTGCTTTAAAACAAACAGTTACTCGTTTGAATTGGCAAATAAATAACGTTCTAAATATCTGTTGCCATTCAAATCTAAGGGAGAATCGTGTTCTGAAATCTCATAAAATAACGTCAAGAGTCGTCAGTTAATTGGTGGTGTCATCCCTATTATGGACTTATTCAAGTATCGTTGACTCAAACTATACCAGTAATTCTCTGTCGAGCTGCGAGGCCTTGCACAAGTGTTCGGCGAGCGCGGCATCGGTCTTGGCCGCCTGCTCCGCCTGCTTAGCCCGTTCGCAAGCGCGAGCGCACATCTCCTTTTCGACCGTCGCCAGCGCCTCTCGCTCCCTCTCGGCCGCATCGGTCTTCGCCTTCAATTCCGCCATCAAAGCCGAGGTTTGAGACTTTTGCTCATTCCGCAGCAGCATTAGTTTCGCGGTCTAAAAGAAGAGAATACAATTTATACTTCAAGGAAAAATGCCAAAGTCATAATTTCTACACAATGTGAACATTCATTGTGTAAAAACCCACGAGCCTTCCTTTCGATTATCAATTTAAATTTCACTATGGAACACTAATTTAATGAAAAACATTATTAAATAAGTTGTAAGAGTGGGTGTTATATGAAAAACAGCGTAAGGTGAAAAACTAATCGATTCCGTCCATATTTTTTATTCCTCGAAACATCAATAAAGCTGTCATAAAGCTTGCCTTTTATGCATCGTTCGCCAATTTTGCCGCAATCAATGTGGCAAGGCATGTTTGAGAAACCTAGTTCATCTGATGCCAGATATAAGTAAGGTAAAACTAAAATATACAGACCATAATTAACGGTCATTTTTTAATAAATTAAATTTTGAATAGCAAAGTTGCCACACCGTTGGATTTCATTCGGCATAGTATACCTATACTGCATATAAACGATTTTAAAAAGTATATCAATCTTGGCTTCTCATCATTCCGTCTTGCCCTAAACTTTTTTTCATAGACGAAACATTCAAAAACTCATTCATTCTTACCCCTACCCACCTTAATCAATAACAACTCAAGTTATCAGCATCGTAAATGGCCTCAATATTATGAAATACTTAAAGCATAAGCATGAGTAGGTACTTGCATCATCAGAATAATCGAATTCTGAAACCATAATCACAATCGGTTTCTAATTAGGTTCCCTCCGATGCCGCCGCGCCGCTTCCATGCGGCCAAAATTAAATGGCGTCTCCACCTAACAAAATCTGCGCTTTAAACGAGTATGTAGAAGGCTTTTTTTGGATTACTCCATTTGAACTAGACGTATGACAAACGAGCTCGCCGTGACTCCAAACCTTAAGACGTTTTACAATATTATAAAGCATCCAATTATTTAAAGATAAACTTTGAATAATAAAACGCTGAACAGACATAACCAACGATAACAAAATCGGCTGTTACATGTGCCTAATGATAAAGTACCTTATCTGAACTAGTTGATAAGTTAGCTGGGTACTACCTAGGTGCGTGTTTTAATTATTTCATACATCGCAGCTTTCCACGAGTACGATTTTGCCCTCAGGCCCATATTATAATATACAAGCGTTAACATTGGACGATGCAAGGGCAAGCTTTTTCTTATCCCACTCTAAGATATTATTCAGTATTTAATTTATTCAATCCCAAAAATACGCGTACCAGTGGTGTGCGTTAGAAAAAGGGCGGCTATACGCTACTTGATTGTATTTCTTTATTTCCCATATTAAAATAACTCTAAAAGAAAACCAACTGTCTTGTTAGTTTTTTGTATTGACACTATTTTTTAAAATATCGCAAACAGGAAAAAAACGTTGTCACGCCTGCTCTGCAAAAACCGCTCTATCTCATTATCGACTATCAGCGTACCCACATTGTTAGTATCTACCTTAATAATAATATATCTATTGAGCGTTAAACTAAATCGCTTTAAAGCGTTCAGATGATTAGTCCCATAATGCAATTAGCAATTTTTAAATTATAGATTCTCACTGATTCCGTGTCGACAGGTTGATTTGGGGAGACCCTAACGCTTCTGACGCTTGTCTTCGCAATCGTCTTCGTCTAAAACGCAACTAGTCCTAGCAGTAACCGGTCTAAAACACTGTTAGTCTAAAACGCATCTCGTCGAAACTGCAACTGGTCTACGTCGCTACAGGTCTAAGCAGTCAGTGGTCTAAAACACAGCTGGCCTTATAAAAGGTTATGGCTAGATAGATGCTACTTAAACCAGTAGCGACGTAGAGTGGTAGCTACTTAGACCAGTTGCAGTTTAGACGAGATGCGTTTTAGGCTAGTTACCACAGTTTTACATCGGTTACCGCTAGGACTGGTTGCGTTTTAGAACCCGATGAGCCGACTGACCTGGTTAGCGATCTCGTGCTCCTTCTCCTCGGCAACGCGCAGCCGGCGCTGGTAGCCGGTCTCCAGGTCTCGCCAGGCCTGCTCGGCGCGCTCCAGCAGTTCCACGCGCTGCGACTCGCGCTTGGCGAGCCTGTTGGCGCGCGTGCGCAGCTCGGTCACCGCCGCGTCCATGGACGACAGCCGGTCCGCGCACTCACTGCTCAAGCAACACGCCTGCAAAAGATCAACATTCCCAAAGTCTTGGCTCTCAACAAATAGCCGTCTGCGTCCTATAGGATCTCTACACTATTGCAGGGTATTCCAAATGGCCTAGTGGTTAGATAAGCTTGAGGTCCCGGATTCGATTCCCGCGTCGGGGCAGATATTTGTATAAAAAATACAAATGTTTGCTCTCGAGTCTTGGGTGTTTAATGTGTTTAAGTATGGTTATCCATTGCCCAATACCCATAACACAAGCTTTGCTTACTTTGGGACTAGGTCAATTGGCGTGAATAGGGTAGTGTCCTGGGTAAAAAAAACACTATTACAATTAGTCCGACATTTAAATTATCAAAAAATATTGAACACTTTTTTTTTCTTTTGTCAATTGAACAAAAAACGACAAAGATAAAGCGCGACAAAGTTCGGGAGTGGGGGCTCGTGACGTCACGGTTCGCTAAAAAGTGTAGCGAATCGTGACGTCACGCGGAACTTCAACATACAATATCTCCGTCATTTTTTGTTCAATTGACAAAAGAAAAAATACGTGTCCAATATTTTTTGATAATTTAAATGACGAACTAATTAGATTTTTTTAGGAAACTAGCCTATTGTCCCACGATATTATTTATTTTTAATCTTCGAAAACTAATAGGCCCTACGACGCTTGAATAAGTCACCATTTAGCCACTTGGGTTCCTCTACTAAAACCTCGTAAGACCCAGTGTAGCTACTAAATTTAGTACAAACGTCAAAGGAAACGTAAACATTTCTTTCTTGATTAAGAATAAGTTTAATATTCTGATACGTAGTTTAATCAAAATTTTAAATGGGCCTTACGATGCTAGAAAACGATCCAAAATCAATAATACTGCGTAACAATTAACCTAAATAAGAAGTAATTCAAAATCTCTTGATCACTCAATATTTTGACTAAGTATACATAATAATGCCTATAAGATTTCATAACACACGTAGAAGTTTTACTACAAAAGCCTCGTAAAAAAGACCTCAGTTTAATTAGTCAAATAGACAATTCAGGCTGATTTCCTTTAGATTAGCCTAAGCAATACCTATTGCTGAATATTAGTTTTTTGCCAGGTTGTTCATTTTGAAATAATTAAACTAAGTATGTTGTAAGTAAACTTATTACTAACATCGTCAATTTTGCTTTTCACATCTTTAGCGTTTTTTCGTGGCTGCTGACGACCAGGCAGCTTATTGTCGTAGTGGCACTGGTGGACCGGCATTACAATGGACTCCACGGGTAGCCTTACGACGGGCCCGACCGGCGCCCCGGACCCCGTGGAGGCGCACACTTCATTCGGCCTGGTCATGACATCACTGAGCCCACGACCACAGAAGAAAGTCGGACAGTCACGGGCACCAGATCTCCTTTTACTTATAGCCTTTTGAGTGTTGCTCATTTCATTACGATTTGATGTAACGAAGCTAAAAAATAGAACATAATTAGGTATTAACTAGTTTTCGTTCTGGCTGATTTAGAAAATTCTATAGGCATAAAGAATTTACGATAGAGAGCTCTTATTCTTCCGATAATTTTTGCTTTGACATTTAGTTTTCAAACGGAATTAATTGAATTATTTAATCAGGTTTGCACAACCAGAGGACTGATTTTTAAAATCACATCACTCGAAAGCATCTTTTTAAAGCGGTAAAAATCGTACTGAATTTGAAATAAGAACAGAGTGTTGGTAGAAAATAATAAAATAACCGCTCGAAAATTAAACTTCAGCTGCATTAGTAGCAATGCAGATTTTTCTACCACTTTAGAATGGTAATTTCCAGTGACGAGCTTTCAAAATTAAGTCCTCTTTGCAATATGTATTTTTCAGTGAAATGTCATTCGTCCTTTGACCCGCATCAATTTTGAACTGCAGCCGCCAATTAAACCTTATCAGCGTAGTAATGACTTTCAGCACCCCTGCCCCAGCCCAGCACATGCAAAGGCCACTTCAGTAGATCAAGATCAGTATTTGACCTTGTCTTTCACCAATGTATATACATTAAAATCAAAATATGGGTTGTCTTATACATTTAGCATTTACTAACATACCAAAAAGTAGTACTAAATCATGAGCCTAAAAAACGTGAAAAAAATCGTAATACTACCTAGCCATCTCGTTCCATTTTGTTGATTAAAATTCTTACAAATAGTACTTCCTACTACTCGTGCCATCTAGTGGTAACTAGTGAAACTTCCAGCCGACTATTTGAAACGTAAAAGGCTGCACCAACTGTGGCAACGCGTTCCATTCCTCACCTGTAGAGGCTGTCGGCGCCGCGGTGGCCAAGGTTCTGCCAGGCGAGGAGCGCGCAGGCCAGATGGCGCTCGTGAGGGTACCGGGATAACACGGAGTTAACGTCGCTAGACGACTCCTCCAGCCGATCCTGAGCCAATTTCATTGCAGCCTGCGTTCAGGTCAATGAAAAATAAAGCTGATTAATATACGCGTTAAAGTTTATGCGGTAATTAGAAAAACCGGAGACGCACAGTTAAACAGACATGGGGCATGCTTGACGGGTAGTAACTTGAACGATAAATACAAAGTTATATGGGTTATTTTATATTCATCCTGGACATTATATAAAAAAAAAATATTGCGGGATATCCAAAAATACCATAGACACACTCGGTCTTATTCAATACTATGACTACACAACAAGAACATGAACATTTTGACATTATTCATTTAGTCTTAAGCATGTTAAGTATATCAATCTCGCATTTTGTCTACCATTTGCTGTAGTATCTAAATACCTTGCATTTTGAGGTGTGTACCGTTTGTCACTAAAACATTGTGGCTATGATTATTATGTAGGTACATTTTGACACTAGAGCATTCTGACGTTCGTACGTTTTGCCACATAGATATAGCCAGTCCGTATAGACATTTTGATCACTGCCCATTCCATCCCTTGAACATTTTGTCACATTGATTACCCACCCAGTCCCAGAATACTGCACCTCCTATACTGTAGCGACTAGTGACTTTTGATGCTGACTGTACCACGTTCAGCCACCAATTAGGCCTTACTGAATCTCAGTTCTGAACATCACATTTAAATACTGCGAACTGTTATTTATTTAGTATAACCAAAACCCCTGATTAATATTATAAGCAAACAAAAGCCATCACGTCAGCATTTGCTACTACCATAACTATAAATTGAAAATTTTAAAAACCCCCACCGCAATTATGTCACTCGTAAGTTTAAACGTTAAGTCAATGCCCATTATGCGTCTAAGATCCCTTCCGCAGCTAACAAAAGAGCTGATAACTTTGAAACGGCTGAACCGATTTTGATGAAACATATCTAAGAACTAGAGATGCGCCGAGTACAACTTTTACCGAGTAACCGAGTACCGAGTATACTCGGTTCAAAGTTTCTCAAACCGAGTACTCGGCCGAGTTACTCGGTTCAGTTTTTGGGCGCGAAAACAGGTTTAGACAGGTTCTCACGGCGTTACCAGCCACCGTGAGCAAACGTCGCGGGGATTTCCGCCTTCTCCTCCGCAAATCAGAATCTCATTTGGTCCGCTCCGCACATTAATTTCTTAAATATTTGAAAAACATTGTTGTTTGTGCATAGAAATAGATGATTGTATACAGTGACTGATGACACAATGAGTATGGTATACGCAAAAGATCGCGAATTTGGATGTTTTACGAGCCTGTTTTATTTTAATACAGATTCCTCTTAAATAATAATTTTATTTAAACCGAGTATACTCGTCATTGGAACCGAGTTATTCGGCCGAGTACGAGTATCAAAAAAACCGGCCAAGTGCGAGTTGGACTCGCGCACGAAGGGTTCCGTACAATTATCTATAAAAATCACGTTTATATAATTAATATTTTTTTTTATTTTAATTTAATGATTTATTTTTAAACTCAATATAAATAAATAAAATAAATAAATAAAATATTAGGGGACAATCTTACACAAATCGACCTAGTCCCAAACTAAGCAAAGCTTGTACTTTGGGTACTAGACGACGATAAATATACTTATATAGATAAATAAATACTTAAATACATAGAAAACATCCATAACTCAGGAACAAATATTCGTGCTCCTCACACAAATAAATGCCCTTACCGGGATTCGAACCCAGGACCTCTTGCTTCGTAGGCAGGGTCACTACCAACTAGGCTAAAGCGGTCGTTAAATATATAATTAAACATTCTGTGAATATTTCAAGTGTCTACCTGTTGCCGTTATCAATATCGAGCAAAAAAAATCATGTAAAATAGGTTGCCCAGAAATGAGAGATACTTAGGGTGGTTTTTGGGAGCTTATAATTCGAAGCCGATTGCTCGGGAATAGACAGACATACTCTCAGACCTTAATTTATATACCTACATAACTATATATGTACTAGCGCCACCACAAAATGTGTGCAAAATTAGAACTACTGAGGTGATTGGTTGTCAACCGGCGTGGATTGTTAGTTAATTAGCAAGCCATCTAGTTCGGCAAATACATTGTAGATGGCGCTGTAATAAACAAATCATGTTTGTTGTATGGGAGCCCCTTAAATATTTATTTAATTCAATTTTTTAGTATTTGTTGTTATAACGGCAACCAAAATACATCATCTGTGAAAATTTCAACTCTCTAGCTATCACGGTTCCCGAGATACAGCCTGGTGACAGACGGACGGACGGACGGACAGCGGAGCCTCAGTAATAGGGTTTCCGTTTTTACCCTTTGGGTACAGAACCCTAAAAACTGCCGAGTACACCGAGTACCGAGTAGTAAACGAGTACTCGGCCCATCTCTACTAAGAACCATCGCCAAGAAACCTGCTTTCTATTAAAAAAACCGCATCCAAATCGGTTCACCCGTTTAAGAGCTATGATGCCACAGACAGACACACACACATAGCGGTCAAACTTATAACACCCCTCTTTTTGTGTCGGGGGTTAAAAATAAGTTGAATGCGCTTCAACTTAGAGTTAGTCGACCTGCAGTATATTCTAGCGATTATCAGCTGCGATTTGCATTAATAATCAAGTAAAAGTTGAAGCAAAATGGTCCTCCAATCACCCATTAAAATACTATTAAACACATTAAAAATACCTGCCTATCATGTGTAGGTAGGTACTTAAGTAATTAATTGTGTGTAAGCCATTAATAATAATTAGCATAAAAATATTATAAATATTATATAGAATATTTTTATGCTACGCCAAAATAATTATCTAATAAACATATAAAAATCTGGTGTCACGGTGTTTGTTATCGAAATCCTCCGAAACGGCTTGAGCGATTTGAAACTTTTTTCTCCACATTCGGTAGGTCTGAGAACAGGTCGTAGGCTATTTTTTGTGTACCTACCCCTATTGTTCGCGGACGGAGACGCGGGCAACACCTAGTATTATCAAGGATGATATAGACTGGATTAGCAATCGCCATAGTACAGATCGGCCGCGGAAAATAGTTCGATTATTAAATCTAGATGGCGCTGACATATAGCCCAAGGGTTTGAAAGCAAAACAATAAGACTACAGATATTTCATAATAAGTACTGCAAATGTATTATTATGCAATATTTTTGAAAAATAATACATTTGTAGTAATATGAAACATCTGTAGTCTTATTGTTTTGCTTTCAAAGCCTCGGGCTATATTTCAGCGCCATCTAGATTTAATAATGGAACTAGTTTTCTGCGGACGATCTGTACTATGGCGATTGCTAATCCAGTCTATATGATCCTTGGTATTATCTAAAAAAAAACCGGCCAAGTACGAGTCGGACTCGCGCACGAAGGGTTCCGTACAATTGGGATGTCCCAATTTTTGGCAACGTATAATAAATAGAAAACCGTTTGGAGAAATAGGCTTTGTGAAGCGTTTTCAGAAATCAGATTCCAAAAATATGATAATATGAATTAAATAAAGAAAATTTAAGTAACGACCTTCATTTGACCCCTGCAGTGAATCGTCACAAAGGCAGATATAAAGCAGGTCTACACTCTAAAGCAAATTGACAGTTTGAAATGTTGCTGTCCTGCTTATAATAGCAAAGAGTGACAAAGACAGAACTTTAATCACATGATGCACACCTGGCTTTAAACAGTTGTCATTTATCATAAAGTCCGAAATGTATACAATACTCGCAATGTATTTTTACAAATTTAATTATTAAATTACTACGTTACAAGTAAATATGAAAGAATTTAAATATCAGATTTTAATAAAAAATATCTATTTACTATCACACCATTAAACAAACAGGAATAATCGAAGCTAAAAGAAGAGAAATAAATAAAACTATTTTGTCATGGTTCATTTAGGACCCTAAGCCGTGCTTGTAATATTGACAGTGACAAGACAAATCAGGGGCACTACTACAAGATTCGAAGTTCGTATCGTATCATCCCTCTCACTCTCGTGTCAAATCATATTAGCGTGAGCGGGACGGCATGAAACGAAGTTCGAATTATGCACTTCGTAGTAGGGTCTCAGTAGTGCCGTGGTAGTGCCACAGATTATGTTATGTACGACTTGAATTTTTCTAGGCTATGGAACGTGGCTCTCTCACTGTGACGTCATCCAACGTATTTCTAAAAAAAATATATAAAAAATGAAATACTCAACCAAATTCAAAATCGATGAAAATGGTGTCTTAAAATATCCTATTCTTTCCAAAAAAAATATAAAAACTAGAGATTATTTTTTTTGGTGCATCCCAAATTATCTATAAAAATCACGTTTGTTGTATGGGAGCCCCCTTTAAATACCTATTTTTGGGAGCTTATAATTCGAAGCCGATTGCTCGGGAATAGACAGACATACTCTCAAACCTTAATTTATATACTTACATAACTATATACTAGCGCCACCACAAAATGTGTGCAAAATTAGAACTACTGAGGTGATTGGTTGTCAACCGTCGATTGTTAGTTAATTAGCAAGCCATCTAGTTCGGCAAATACATTGTAGATGGCGCTGTAATAAACAAATCAAGTTTGTTGTATGGGAGCCCCCTTAAATATTTATTTGATTCCATTTTATAGTATTTGTTGTTATAGCGGCAACCAAAATACATCATCTGTGAAAATTTCAACTCTCTAGCTATCACGGTTCCCGAGATACAGCCTGGTGATAGAGTAATAGGGTTTCCGTTTTTACCCTTTGGGTACGGAAACCCTAAAAAATGAAAAACATAGACACCTCCTTTCAAACTACCTGAGATTAAGGACCTTGCCGTAGTGAGATAACTAATACACTCATGCAATATTGATCGATAGATAAATATTGCCATTTTTAAAGCGACTTTCGAATTTCCAATCGAACTTTTTGAGTAAGTATGTATTTAACGATAGATGCGATCTTAACTTGGTCCTAGGGAAACTAACCTAAAACTTCTGTAATACAGTTATATAAATATGGGAAAACTAGAACTACAATAAAGTAAAATATTAGTGTATCTAGGTACCTTTAGATCAATATTTGGGTTGTTTTCCAGGGCCTTAGAAATGTTCCAACTGATTAAAGATCCCATGGACGTCTTCTTCGCTAGCGTTCTCGCACATTCTTTACTTCCCTTGCTACCTTCTTCGGTCATTTTCTACAAAAATAAATTGTATGGTACAATCTCTTCCAGAGGTATCGGAGTACCTACTCTAATAGTGCTCTTAACAATATTGTCATACAATAGTAACCCTAAAGCGGCTTGCAGTAAAAAAAGAATCCGGTTCAACTTTTTCAACCTGGTTTAAGTACAGTGCCGTATTTACATTTTGACAATATTCCGTAAAAGTACTAATCCGCGTTTAAAATAAAACTAGATGTTAGGTATTCTTAGCTGCAAGACGACCATATTCGTAGGTATTCATGTAATTTTGAGCAGGAAGTTTGTTATAGTTGATAAGATGTCATCAGTACCCTTTGATCAATTATAACTGTAGATCCACAGTCACGCGCTCGAAAATGTCCGAGCCAAATGAGCGCCACTTTGATAAAAGTGGCCTTCTTTTTTTCTCAGAACGTTGCGTGAAATTGTCAAGTTTAGCTGTCAAGTGGAGTTTTGCCGCTACCGAAATTCGACTGTAATGAAGTAAAGACTAGGTTCAAATTTCTATGTAGGTGATGATTTTATTTGTTACACAACCAAATAAAAAAGTTCGGACATTCTTTGAAGGGGATTTTGTTCGGCAATGTGTATCTTCAATTATAATTGATCAAAGTCAGTACCTAATTAAAACCCATTTCTAATGCACTTAAAGGTAGTAATTTAAAGGTAATAATCTAATGATGTCTAATTAGGAAAAGATGCAACTCGAGTAAGCAAATACATAGGTATAAACCTGATATAGGTACATACGTCTCGCTGCAACTAAATAATAAATCGCTCACCGAGTGATTATCTGTGTTATGTGTTCTGCTCGTGCTATTTGCGATTGCCTTCTTCTCGCATTAGGTTCATATATTTTTTAATTACTTAAACGTCACTTGTAGAAGGGCATCAGGTAACTCACAGCATCGGCAATTTGTCCCGCATGCACTTGAACGATTAGCGAACGGTTTTTTTTTATTTTAAAGAATAGTGTTATCATATTTTTATCAACCAAAATTTTAAAAACATTTTCCTGCTAGGTCTCCTCTACGACAGAGCAGACTGTCTAATTGACATTTGACGCTTGTTGATATTTGGAATTTGCAGCCTTTATGCTGATTCTTCTTTTAGATTCAAACTTCTTAACGATTAAATGCAGCACGCCGAGTCTCCGCGCGCCTGTGAGTTGAAAATAAATGCAGTGCAATTAAAGTCGATTCATCATTGTGAAAGTATGTGCGGTCAGCAGCTACATACTTGGTGATCCGAAGATAAAAAGCAAAAGAGAAGGGTCGATACACCCCGGCCGCCGGCGGCGCGGGCGCCGGCGCCGCCAGCCGGTTCCCACCGCTAACGGTCCGAGCCTTCCAAGTATAGCCAGCATTAGCTCCGATGTTGAGACTATTTTTAGACCGAACTCCGTGTCAACACTTGCGCGGGCGACGTGAGCGTCTCATCCCGCTCCGCCGTCCCCGATCCAGCGACTACGGATCAAGAATATCATTACTTTCTGATTTATGCATTACAACCAATATGTACCTTAGATGCATCAAAAGCGACATCTCCTAGGTACGTTGTTAAATGCATAACGTGATTAACTTAGATTGTCTAGTTGAATAGTTTAATCATTGTACCAATACCACGAACGGTGCGTCATGCGAATACTCCTTTGAATATTCTTGCGTAGTTTGCTGTCTTTATGTGCTTTGTGAAGCAAATACTAAGCGCCCCAAAATGACTTTTGGGTCAAAAAAAATTAATACGTACGATATTGTCATCCAATAATCTACATACCTACACATACCACAATTGAAGTCAACCCGACCACTCTACCTACCTACACCTATTTATTTAAATTTATTTGCAGGATTTTACCGAAACCAACTAACAAATTTGCTAGTTAAGGAAATAAAATCTTATAAAAGTTAATACTTATAAACCTTTGCGTATACTGAGCCCAACATTTGAATTTAGGTACTCTATCCTTGAAGCTCCAACGGGAAGTGAACTTAGTCGCACGAAATAGATAAATATAAATTAAAAATTTTAAAAACCCCCAACGTAATTATGTCATTCGTATGTTTGAATATTAAGTCAATGCCCATTATGCGTCTAAGATCCCATCTGCAGCTAACAAAAGAGCTGATAACTTTGAAACGGCTTAACCGATTTTGATGAAACATACCTAAGAACCATCGCCAAGAAACCTGCTTCCTATTAAAAAAAACCGCATTCAAATCTTCTTATTTCTAACTCGGACCAATTAAAAAAATTAACGACGAATGCATATCTTATTGATAACCTAAACCGAACCAAACCAAATTTTGGCATTGAGATAAATGGGACTTTGAAAAAAGACAGAATATTTTATATTCCGTGAGATTACATTGTTCCTGCAAAATAGTGATAGCCTAACTGGGATCGTTTTAAAAAAACCGGCCAAGTGCGAGTCGGACTCGCGCACCAAGGGTTCCGTACAAATTTATATGTATCTATGTACATCCGGCCTTAGCAGACCCCTGCTCCTAAGCCAAATGTGCGCAGTGTGGGATCATTGTGGATTGGTTACTGATATAGACAGATAGAAAAAAAAAATTATGATTTTCGCAATTTTTCCTTTATCTGTGCTATAAGACCTTGCTTCGTACCAAATTTCAAGATTCTGAATTCACGGGAAGTACCCTGTAGGTTTTGATTCCCTTGCGAGTGTCGAAAATTTGCGGCATAAATAGATTGGTTACTGATATAGACAGACCGACTAAAAATTATTTATTTGTGATATACCTTGCTTCGTACCAAATTTCAAGATTCTGAGTTCACGGGAAGTACTGTTCACGGGCACTGTCAAAGTGTTAGGTATCAGTTGCGGGTCCATAACAAACTCCGTAGTACAATCCACGGTATTCCCTTGACTTGTCTAAACTTTTTTTGCCTAATTTCACTTTGTCTACCAACTTTTACTATAATGAATAGTTTGTCTAAAGTCAGTTTGTATAATTTCATTATATATAATTTTTATTTTGTCGAGATATTATTTTATCGAAAACTCACTTTGTCGATTCTTATTTTAACTAATCTTCATATAGCCGAATAACGTTTTAACTAACATCATTTGCATATGTCTTGTTTTGTCTAATATTATTTTATCGAAAACTCACTTTGTCGATTCTTATTTTAACTAATCATCTTATAGCCGAATAACGATTTAACTAACATCATTTGCATAAGCCTTGTTTTGTCTAATATTATTTTATCGAAAACTCACTTTGTCGATTCTTATTTTAACTAATCATCATATAAAACGTTGTTGATGAGAATGAGACACTTCACTTCTATGCGCTGCGCTACGCTCCCGCATTAGCCTTTGAACCTAACCATGCCGAGTCGCTTCCGCTCCGACAGGTCTTGATCGCTCGCTGGCTTCAATCGCTATCATTGGAGTCAGCGAGCGAGCGAAGCGAGCGAGCAAGACCTATCTGGGCGGAAGCGACTCGGTATGGTTAGGTGTTAGTTATTTTTTTTATGACCACCCGGAAAATCATTATCATCAAAATTAGTTTATTTTTGAACTATAACTTGAATAGGCACGCTTGACTTTGGGACCGCGCACAGCGCGGGATGTACATTTTTCCTTGTTTCTTAGTTCACAACACCAATAATACTTATTATTGACATCCCGATCATCTACGCTCCCGCTAGCATTATACCAAATCAGTTTATACTAAATGAAATTATGCAAAATGTACGTTAGGTAAAATACAATTATGTCAGTCAAACATTATACGAAATAAGTTTATACAAAATGAAATTATGCAACATGTACGTTAGGCAAAATATAGTTAAGTCAGTCAAACATTATACGAAATAAGTTTATACAAAATGAAAATTATGCAACATGTACGTTAGGCAAAATATAATTATGTCAGTCAAACATTACACGAAATAAGTTCATACAAAATGAAAATTAGGTCATTTAAAATTAGATGAAACAAAATTATATAAAGTAAGTTGTATGTAAAATGACTTTCACTTAAATGAAAATTAGGTAAAATGAAACATTAGGTTAAGTAATATTAGTTTATCTAAAATTAGGCAAACTGATAATAGGCAAACAGTTGTCAGGCAAAACAAGGTACAACCACAATCCACACGTTAATTGTGAAGAATTCATAATAACAAATTATACTTATATATATATGTCTTTCCCGGTCTTTAAACAAAAAATTAGGAAAGTGCTACTGGCGGTCCAAATTGGAACTTAAGTAGATGGAAATTGATACTTCCCCAAAGACCACAAGAATACCTAACTAAGGCTGTGATACCCTACCATTTCCTTAGAAAAGAACAGCCAGATTTCCCCTTCTTCTTTTTTTTTTGTTTTTTATTTTCTGTTATATTTTTGTTGTAAATAAATATTTTGTAATATTGTGAGCTCTGCCCTTCCCGTATTGCTGTTTTTAACGCCCCGCGGGAGCGCGCAGGCTGAAAATCAGCGCTGCCGGCTTCCTAACCGGCAGCAGTTATGCTGAGCCTGAGCCTATTGCCACGTAGTTTTTTTTTTGTGTGTTTCTGTATGTTTTTTTTCTGTTTCTTTTTTTTATGGTCATTGTACCTATTCTTTTTATTTTGTATGGTTGTGACAATAAATTAATTTATTATTATTATTATTATATTCCTCACCGTATAAAGTAAGACCGCTGCACTAGAGGATGCGTTCAAGACTCTGAACTGGGAAGGGCGTGGCATCAATGTAAATGGCGAATACTTCACTCACCTTCGATTTGCCGACGACGTGGTGCTTATGGCTGAGACCTTGGAGCACCTCAGTACGATGCTCGCTGACCTCGGAAGAGTCTCCGAGAGAGTTGGTCTTAAAATGAACATGGACAAGACGAAGGTCATGTCGAACGCCCATGTTGTACGAACTCCCGTCGTAATCGGAGATACTTTGCTCGAAGTTGTTGACGACTATATCTATCTGGGACATACAATCCAATTGGGTAGGTGCAACTTCGAGAAAGAGGTCAATCGACGAATTAGACTCGGCTGGGCAGCGTTCGGGAAGCTCCGCAATATCTTGTCATCCGATATACCGCAGTGTCTCAAGTCAAAAGTCTTTGACCAGTGTGTGTTGCCAGTGATGACTTATGGCACTGAGACGTGGCCGCTAACGATAGGTCTTATAAGGAAGCTCAAGGTCACTCAGAGGGCGATGGAGAGGGCTATGCTTGGAGTTTCTCTGCGGGATCGCATTAGAAATGATGAAATCCGCGCAGGAACTAAAGTCACGAACATAGCTCGAAGAATCGCTAGACTTAAGTGGCAGTGGGCAGGGCACATCGCCCGTAGAACTGACGGCCGATGGGGCCGAAAGGTTCTTGAGTGGCGTCCGCGGACCGGAAGACGCAGTAGGCCTCCAACAAGATGGAGCGACGACCTGGTGAAGGTAGCGGGAACGCATTGGATGCGGATGGCGCAGGGCCGATCTGTTTGGCGAGCCTTGGGGGAGGCCTATGTTCAGCAGTGGACGTCTTTCGGCTGAAATGATGATGATAAAGTAAGACCGACAACTATTATTCCTGTAATGTGATAATATGCAATAAATCATTTTGACTTTGACTTTTGACGTTTTATCCTTCTTCCTTTTGAAGTATTTGCCTCGGAACACCAAGGACCCGCCGTCTCCCTCCACCGCGACTGGAACAAACTCATACCCAGTCGTTAAGTACTGTACCACTACCATGAGTTCACAGTGACAACACTATCGAGCAAAACTAAACACACAGCGTACAGTACGCTTAGTATAAGTTTTACTTCACCAAAATACTTCTCGATCGCGTTTACGTAAAACAAACCAATTACTTACTATGGAAACATGGACAGCACCTCCGCGCGCGCGCGTCCATGTTTCCATAGAATTGAAATTTTTACGTAAACGCGATCGAGAAGTATTTTGGTGAAGTAAAACTAAAATTCAATTACTAGGGAAACATGGACAGCGTCTCCGCGCGCGCGCTTCCATGTTTCCATAGAATTGATTTATTTACGTAAACGCGATCGAGAAGTATTTTGGTGAAGTAAAACTTATACTAAGCATACTGTACGCTTAGTATAAGTTTTCCTTCACTTCAATACTTCTCGATCGCGTTTACGTAAAAAAATCAATTACTAGGGAAACATGGACAGCGTCTCCGCGCGCGCGCGTCCATGTTTCCATAGAATTGATTTTTTTACGTAAACGCGATCGAGAAGTATTGAAGTGAAGGAAAACTTATACTAAGCATACTGTACGCTTAGTATAAGTTTTACTTCACCAAAATACTTCTCGATCGCGTTTACGTAAAAATTTCAATTCTATGGAAACATGGACGCGCGCGCGCGGAGGCGCTGTCCATGTTTCCATAGTAATTGATTTTTTTACGTAAACGCGATCGAGAAGTATTTTGGTGAAGTAATACTTATACTAAGCATACTGTATGCTTAGTATAAGTTTTCCTTCACTTCAATACTTCTCGATCGCGTTTACGTAAAAAATTCAATTCTATAGAAACATGGACGCGCGCGCGCGGAGACGCTGTCCATGTTTCCCTAGTAATTGATTTTTTTACGTAAACGCGATCGAGAAGTATTGAAGTGAAGGAAAACTTATACTAAGCGTACTGGCCCCACTTTCAGAAGTTGCACCGCACGCGTCGTGTAAGTGAGATGAGTGGGAGCATAAGTGCATTATATTAGAGTTATATAACTAATACAGGAAATGACTAACTAACTCGGAATTGTTTTTGATTTACTTTACATTGCAAAGAAAAGAAAACCCCAATTCTGTGTAGACAAAGCCAAGGGAAACAACTAGTTTTTATACACTATGTGTGACACGAGATTTTTATATGTTAGAGAAAAAAATAAAACCGGCCAAGAGCGTGTCGGACACGCCCTAGATAGCAGGTACAAAAAAATCATTACATAGGTATTAGGTAAGTACTTTATTAATGTGGTTGGTTTGGTCCCAACGTCGGCGGTACAGCGCCATCTATCGGCGAATTGGGTAACTAATCTGCGGTCTACTAGAAACTAGTATGTAAATATGTTGATTATTTTCAGATGTATTTTATTTTTTTTTATTTGAAAGAAGATACTGTTAGCGTGATCTTTTAGGTACATACTTAAAAGAAATGCTTGCAATGGCGGTTAAATTACAATCTTAGTTTAGAAATATTTTTTTACAAAAACTTAAAACTGCTCAACTGATTAAGTTGAAAATAATTTTCCTAGAAAGTTTTTATTAATTTTAACTTACGTGATTTTTTTCATATTTTTTAGACGTGCGGTTCAAAATTTAGAGGGGGGGACACATTTTTTTTTTTAACTTTCGGAGTGAATATCTCCGAAAATATTCACTTTATCAAAAAATGGTTTTAGCAAACCCCTATTTATTTTCAAATACCTATCAAACGATACCCCACACTATAGGGTTAGTCGAGAAAAAAAAATCACCCCCACTTTACGCCTATGGGAGGTACCCTAAAAAAAATTTTTAGCTTATTTTATTTAACTCTTTGTCGGCGTGACTGATATATATATTCATGCCAAATTACAGCTTTCTAGTACTAACAGTCTCTGAGCTTAGCCGCGGACAGACAGACAGACAGACGGACAGACATGGCTAAACTATAAGGGTTCCTAGTTGACTACGGAACCCTAATAAAAAAATGAAACTGGATCTTTTTAAAGTCGGGTAACATTATATTGTACCGCCCTATGATATGTTTAGTATGTCAAAACCAATAACCATAAGCCAAAAATAGTATATATACAGTAATATTTCGATAATTCCACAAATCCTTACTATCTCAGTTTTACTTTAACCTGAACATCAATTTAAATATTACATAATAAGTATTTGTATTTTCAGTAAGTGAAAGTTATTGAAATAACACGTTTCTAAAAAATTCATCATTTCTTCACTGAAGTAATTTCTAGTTTTTTTTTTACAATTAGTTTTCAAAACTTGGCTCTGGCCGTCAAAGGATAATTGAAAAAAACACCAAATGCGTGCAGTTCCTCCGCGCGGAAGAAGTGAAACTTCGTAATGTAGAAATGAAAATGGCACTAATACATCAATATGAACCTTATTGCAATAACCCAAAGCAAAGAAGCGGCTAGCAAGCAACCAACTACAGCGCTAGCGAAACAAGCTACATAACTCGTCGCTAGATGGCGTTGCTCCTCGTGCGCACGTTATTTTCTATTATTTTTCTTGATTTTTCGCAATTCTCAAAGATATTCAGTACTTTTTTTACTAAATACGTTTAAAATACTTAGTTTCACGATCTAACATTAAAATAGTTTTGATTTTTACAAGTTTTCATACTAAACCACGCAATTATTCTGGATCGCACTGACGAAGTTTTTAACATCCGTTAGTATATATACAATGCAAACTTGCATTGCGTTGCTTATTTATCGCAACGCATTTAACGCAACGCTTGTTGGAAGTCGCATTAGAAGTTTCACTTCAAAAAGGATTAGATTAGGGGTAAGTATAAGTAGTTAATGATAGTCTTACTTGAACTTTTGATATTTGACGTTGTTTATCTTGACCTTCACTGACAAATGATTAGATTGTAAATTAGATTATAAATATTTAATAAAGAGATAACCGGATTTTTATTATTTGTAAATTAAAAAACATAAATTTTATAAAAAATGGCTGTATATCTGGTCTAAACAAAACATGCACGGGTTCTTATAGGTTTACGTACTGTATATTATATTAATATTGCTACTATTTTTTATATAACTACGTAGAGGCAATGTTTTACGTAGGAGATAAGGATGTCCATTTACGTAATGAAATGTAGAGGTGATGTGTAGTCGGAGGCATAAATATCTATACAGCCATCGCAGGCAAATATACAGGGTCAATCAATCAAAGTAGGTATTTATTGTGTGCCACAGGTTAATTATGCAGATGTTATAAACTTACATATATGTGTCTCTGTAACATGTCAAGTTGACATACAATCTAAGGTAATAATAATAATAATCTTAATTATATAGGTATTAAATTAAATAATAAGTAATACTCTACATATAATGTCAACATGAAGATAAATTTAATTAATGTCTACAATATTTATTATGTAAAATTATTGAATTTTATCTGCCAAAAAATCGTTTACAGGGTAGGGTAGTAAGCTTGCTTTTTACTCTTTGGTCTCGCGTTCTTAAACGTGTACAGATAATTATACTTTTAATATTGCGTACGAACTGCTATTTTATCTAGTACATAAGCAAATAAAAAAAGTTGACTTAAATGGCCAACTTTTTTTTAATAAATTTTTGAAGATGCGTATTTGACTTTTTTTGCCTTAAAAATCAATTAAATATCTCAGAAATGGTTAATTTTAGCATAGGGCATTATGGGACAAAAATGATTGCAAATGACCTCCCCCCATAACCCCTTAACGGGAACAGGCCGACTTACCAATAACACTTTATGTAAACACCAACCTTATGGTTAATGGCATAGAGTTGTATATAGATATTTTTGACACCTTGGTAACATAATTATATATTTACTAGCTTTTTTAAGCGACTTCGTCTGCGTATAATTCCAATTTGTAGTAAAGCTTCTTCATCTCTTTCATTGTATAAAACATAAATCCGGCAACGGCAACATCCATCATTATCATCATTTCCTCTTCATCAGTATCAGTTAGTGAGTATATAAATCCCGTTTATTCTCTATCCCGTGAGAATTTCAACAAATTCGTCCTTATTCTATGCAAAATTTTACTTATTTTTATCCCGCGGGAATTTTGCATTTTCCCAGAGAAAAAGTAGCCTATGTATTTAAAGGTGTAGCTTTCTGCCACTGAAAGAACTTTTATAATCAGCCCCGTAGTTGAATTCACTATTTTCTATCCCGCGGGAATTTTGCATTTATCCGAAAAAAAAGCATCCTTCTATTGGTAAAAACATTTTTAAAATGAGCTCCGAAGTTGATTTTTTTTTCTATCCCTTGGGAATTTACCATTTTCCCGAAAAAAAGTAGTCTATGTCAGTAAAGGATAGTGTAACTTTTTACAGGTAAAAGTTTTATTTTTAATCAGCTCAGAAGTTTTTAGTTAGTTTAGTAATTTTAGTTACGGAGATAGGGTCCAGTTGATTTGAATATATAAATCCTGATTTATCCTTATCCCGTGGGAATTTTCAAAATTCTTCAAATTAGTTTTTTAACCCCCGACACAAAAAGAGGTGTGTTATAAGTTTGACCGCGATGTGTGTGTCTGTCTGTCTGCCTGTCTGTCTGTCTGTGGCATCATAGCTCTTAAACGGGTGAACCGATTTGGATGCGGTTTTTTTAATAGACATGTTTCATCAAAATTGGTTCAGTCGTTTCAAAGTTATCAGCAATTTTGTTAGCTGCGGAAGGGGTCTTAGACGCATAATGGGCATTTACTTTATATTGAAACATATGTGTGACCTAATTGCGTTGGGGGTTTTTAAATTTTTTAATTAATAGTTATTATTCTAATAGTTAGGTACCTACTTGCATGCCAAATTTGAACAGTCTAGTAAGCTATGGAGACAGGGTCACTCTTAATGAAATATATAAATTCTGTTTATTCCTTATCCCGTAGGAACTTCGGAACATTAATTCTTAGCGGATACCTACATCATACAAAGAACACGCTCTCCAAATTTCAGGTCTCTACGATCAGCGGTTTAGGCTGTGCGTTGATCCGTCAGTCAGTTATTCAGGACAAAGCATGTTATAATGTATATGTATAGATGATCTTGACTAATGTGGACCAAGTAAGTGCTTTGCCATTTTTTAGGACAGTTTCTATAACAAAATAATAACAATAAGGCTGATTGTCTTGTCACATCATATAAATAAGCGTAAATTGCCTTTTATGTTTTGAGCTTTACAACTTACATTGAACCTTAGGGTGGTAAAGGAATTTCTTGGTCAATTATGTACAACTACGTACATACACTTATTGCCAATTTATTATGAGTGCTTAAGGTATATGTAAGAATCCCGCTCGGTTAGCGCGTCGTCTATAGTCGGAGATTGAGGGTAAACTCGTCGCTGAGGTATCTATCAATGGCATCGTAGACCAAGTACCTACCATCGAATATTAAACTAAATTAGGTACATATTTTTTTAATAAAAGTAGTTTCCTATGTATGTTTATACTTGTTTTTTATCAAGTTGGAAAAAATGTCCCTCTTAACTCATCCACTGTCGTCAACGCAACTAGGTAAGCGTTTTCATCATTTTCAACCAGTGTGTCGGTGTTTTAATTTTGCAACTAGTTATTTGAATGCCCATGTGCGTTGCGGCGCCTCAAGAAATCTCGTCTCCGACAGGCGCACGCACATACAAAATTTTAAAGCGTCTTATGTGACCTGTTTATAATGTGGCCGTAATGTAAGTTGTTTATCAAACAGGATGCCAAGATTCCGAGCCGTTGACTTCCTTTCATCAATCAATCATATAAGCAGAATCACATGTCCTCTCGTATACCAAACCCGTATCACCACGAGTGTAGTTGCACTGTGATAGGATGGGTAGATGCTTATGAAGCGATAATTATAGGCTATAGATTTTCTTGCCTAGATGGAAATAAAGGTAAATATTATTAAATTAACATTAAGAGAGAGAGTCCCATCCTATTGGATATTGTTTTTTAAGGAATATGGGTCCAATATTATAGGACTCTTTTCTTTGGAACGTGTGGAGCTAGTTAGTTCGAATTTCTATAATTAGTATTGAAATTCTCGTTTACAAAGTACCAAAGTACCTAATACCTAATCATGAGGTTTGATGTCATTTAAGTATGAATTAATGGCCGCATACGGATATGCATCGCGAGTGGTTGCGTGAACAAGAGAGATGTTGCCTAAAAATTGCATTCTTAGCACAACCATTTTTACTGACAATACGTTGATTATTTGCATTGACATATTGAAAAAAAACCCGGCCAAGTGCACACGCACGAAGGGTAGGTCTATAGAAACGGCAAAAAATCACGTTTGTTGTATGGGAGCCCCCTAATATTTATTTTATTCCATTTTTTAGTATTTGTTGTTATAGCGGCAACCGAAATACATCATCTGTGAAAATTTCAACTCTTTAGCTATCACGGTTCCCGAGATACAGCCTGGTGACAGACGGACAGACGGACGGACGGACAGCGGAGCCTCAGTAATAGGGTCCCGTTTTTACCCTTTGGGTACGAAGCCCCAAAAATCATTTCATCTTCACATAATCTCATCTCACTTGTATCTCTATTAATATAAACGTGAAAGTTTGTATGGACGATGAGGCATAAAATATGGCACTGTTTTTTTTATGGAACGTTAATGAAGACCACTAAGTAATTTCTGGGAATTACCACGGGGATTTTTGAAAAAACACGCATTTCAATTCTTCTGCCATACCATCGATAGGTGCCTATGTATGTAAATCGCTGGACGTCTGGAATATCTATCACAACGACTACTTTTTATCCCGATACTACTAATAAAAGAAAAGTCCTGACTGTCTGACTGACTGGCTGGCTCATCGACGCCAAGCCCAAACCCTTGGCCTTCGCCGGCCGAAATTTTGCATTAAGGTTGCTTTTACGACGTAGGCAAGGAATAAGGACGTATTTAGTGAAATTCCCACGGGATAGTGAATAAATGAGAGTGAATAACTCGGAGTGACTCTATCTTTGTAACTATGATTAATATTGATAAATAGGCACTTCAGATTTAGCTAACAGCTTACAAGCTGGCAATTATAACAGTAAAAAACGGAATTTACATGTTCGATTCAGAATTACTCTACCTCCATAGTTATGAATGTTATGATCCCACCAAAAACATAAATGTAAAAAATTTTTTAGTTCAATACTAAAAATATACTTGATTATGGACTTCACCGACAAAAGGATTGAGATCTAAATGGGTGCCAAGTTCTGCAGGTAATACTGAAATCTATTTGTAAGAACAAATAACATCCTAAACAAGTATAACACTCTATTTCTTCGGTTTTTCTACACCAACAGTGCTTTATATTTATAAATATAAATTCCTAAATTTAACTATCTAATAATTTACACAAAGTAGATAACTTATATTAAATTGAAGCTTAACATTTGACTTGGCTACTTTTCACATACAAATCATCTTATTGGCAACTAACTTATCTTCTACATTCAATTTGCTGGTAAAAACTAGCCAAGTCAAATATTAAGCTTCAATTTAATATAAGTTATCTACTTTGTGTAAATTATTAGATAGTTAAATTTAGGAATTAATATTTATAAATATAATAATCTATACATATAAAATCCTTTGTCCTGACTGACGGATCAACGCACAGCCTAAACCGCTGTTCGTAGAGACCTGAAACTTGGAGGGTGTGTTCTTTGTATGACGTAGGCATCCGATAAGACAGGATTTTTCGTAGTTCTACTCCTAAGGGGGTAAAAAAGGGGGGCAAAGTTTGTATGGGACAACGTGATTCCTTGGTCCAATCTACTTCAAATTTTGCATAAACATTCTTTAACAGAATTGATGGAAGACGTGTTTCGTATTTTATTGAAATTCATCACTTGACGGGGATAAAAAGGAGTAGAAAGTTATTTTGGGGGTGATTTGCTTCGAAGTTGATATCAATACTCCTTAGTGCTTTTGATTTAAATTACATTTTATTTTGACACATGTTTGAATACTCGATCCGAAGACACGGCTTCATAGGAACGTAGAGTTCGAAATTTGAAATGGTAAGGACTAGACATCTTGGTTAAGCCGCGTTTTCACTTAGTGTTCTGAACAAACATTTGTTTAGAGCAAATATGATTGCGGTTTTGCCGATGTTCGCTCAAAATAGCATCAATGTAGCGTATCTACTGTGTTAAAAAATAATAATTTTATTAAATACTTAAGATGTATGTAATTTAATAACAATGTAGATCTGATTGAAAAAAATATACCTTGTTGAGTTTCTTGCCGGTTTCTTCTCAACAGGGTTTTTTCCGAACCGGTGGTAGATTCTTCGACGTTCATAGGAGCATCAATCGATGCCTAAATTGAATAAAAAATTTTGACTTTGACTTTGACTTTGAATAGAAAATGTCCGTTTTCATTCAACGAGGAAAGAGAACAGTTAATGAACTAAAACAATTACTTTGCTCACCCGCGACCTTACAATAGTTACGTTTATGCAAGAAATGTGTGTTCATGCAGCAGCATGTGTGTGTGCTTCATTCTTATGAAGTGTTACATTATTGCGGCAAGGGGTTGCGTCTGGATGCTCTGGAATGCATGGAAATAATTAGGTACAACACTATGGGGTCTATTATTAATGAACAGGTAAATTTAGTATCTTCTCCTTTACTGCGGCTTGGGTCTAATTTGAACAGTTAGTATTAATAAAATATGCCTTATAAATAAATAAACAAAAATTCAAGGTAGTTTTATAATATGTCAATAAAAGTTAATTTTTGTGGGGTAGTTTGAGAATAAGAAAAATAAAGTGGGTACTTGTGAAGTTACAGTGACAAGTTAAGGTGGAACGGCACGCTCTAGGCGCGAAATTCAAAATTTTTACAGGTTTTAATTTATTGTGGGTAAACGGTGTAACTGTTTAACTTCATTTGGTATTTGCGCTTGTAAAACAGTGTTCTTTATTTTATTGTGTAAAGCTTTTTAAGAATAAAACTGTTAGCTTGATATAAAAGTTGTCAAACATAGAAATTCGGACTTTCAACGTTTTGACAACTTTTATTTCAAGCTAATAGTTTTATTCTTAAAAAACTTTACACAATAAAATAAAGAACACTGTTTTACAAGCGCAGATACCATATGAAGTTAAACAGTTACACCGTTTACCCACAATAAATAAAAACCTGTAAAAATTTTGAATTTCGCGCCTAGAGCGTGCGCTTCCACCTTAAAACATTTGTTTTGGTTTGTTAGTTTAAAATTTGGTAGCATAGCATATGGTTGTGGTAACTCCGAGGATGAGCTCTGGTTGAGTTCGAAACGCGTCAGTGTAGCTTGGTGGTGGTGATAGTTGTGTTTATGTGATTTGTGTGTGTTCGTACAGTGTGGAGGTGGAGGAACTGCATGAACACACATTTCTTGCATAAACGTAACTATTGTAAGGTCGCGGGTGAGCAAAGTAATTGTTTTAGTTCATTAATATGGACCTCCGCAAAGTAACGCCTGATTCAATAAATTAAGAGAACAGTTGTTTATAACAAAATCGTAAACAAAGATTGGAGACCCACCGAACACGTACAATGTCGAGCGAATGCACAGAGCAACAGCTCGCTCGCCACAGACGTCGTTTTCACTGGATGAATGAGTGAGCGACCCGCGTCCAGCCGATTATCACTGAATAAACACGTTCGCTCGCTCAGAACTGTTCAGGACACTGGGCTGATTTTTCAATCATCGAATAAATATTATCTGACGGATAACGTGTAAAGCGGCTAAATTGTAGCGTCATGCATACAGTGCAACTGACGCAGTGCTGTCAGTCAACTTATTCTATAATTTAACCAGTTGATGACATTTATGCGTTGATTGAAAAATCGGCCCTCAGTGAAAACGCAGCTTTATAAAACATACAAATCATTCCATATTCAAAAAAAACAATATTTAAATCGGTTTAGAATTCGAAATTTCAATTTTATTTGTTCTTGGATATTTGAATGAAAAACTTACCTTATACCTAGATTTTCTTTAGAAAATTCCTTGGAAATCTCTTAGATTACCTACTTAGCGAATATTTGCGAATATATACACGAATTACCGACATTGTAAACGAAACGAAACTTCAAATTTTGCAAACCATTTTGTCTACGTTTGTCAACCACTTCCTGATCTGATCTCTGATAATAACTAATTATATGTACATATAAGTATTTGCATTTCACCAAGCTTTTGCTTTTACAAGCGCAGCGTGGGACGTCCACCAACAAGATGGACGGACGTTTTGGTGAAGGCCGCAGGTTCAGGGTGGATGCAAGTCGCTTCCAACCGTAATGATTGGGCGTAAATGAGGGAGGCCTATGTCCAAAAATTCAAAAATGCAAAATTCCCAAGGGATAGAAAAAAAATCAACTTCGGAGCTCATTTTAAAATGTCTTTCACCAATAGAAAAGATACACTGTCCTTGATTAACATAGGATGCTATTTTCCGGATAAATGCAAACTCCCGCGGTATAGAAAATAGTAAATTTAACTTCGGGGCTGAGTTTAAAAAAAATTACCAATAGAAAGCTACACTATCCTTCATTGGTATAGGCTAGGCTACCTACTATTTATTCGGTAAAATGCGAAATTCCCGTGGGATAGAAAGAAGTCAATATGTATCACTTGAGGGCTGATTTGAAAATTTCTTTCACCAATAGGAAGCTACACCAACCATTATTTACATAGACTACTTTTCTCCGTGAAAAAGCAAAATTCCCACGGGAAAAAAATAAGAGAATTCAACTACGGGGCTGATTTTAAAACTTCTTTTACCGGTACAAAGCTACACCTTTAAGGACATAGGCTACTTTTTCTCGGGGAAAATGCAAAATTCCCGCGGGACAAAAATAAGCGAAAATTTGCATAGAATAAGGACAAATTTGTTGAAATTCCCACGGGATAGAGAATAAACGGGATTTATAATATTCACTAACTGATACTGATAATGATGAAATGATAATAATGATGGATCTTGCCGTTGCCGGATTTTTGTTTTATACAATGAAAGAGATGAAGAAGCTTTACCACAAATTGGAATTCTACGCGGACGAAGTCGCGGGCAAAAGCTAGTAATAATAATAATAATAATAATAAGGCGTAGGGATGTGACGACCCCATCGCCCGCTGGTGTTGTAGTGTCACCAGCGCAGTCAGTCAAAAGGCGTAGGGATGTGACGACCACATCGCCCGCTGGTGTTGTCGTGTCACCAGTGCAGTCAGTCATCGCAGGGCGGCTTGTGGCGAGCTGTTGGTGCGTAGCGACACCACGAACCCGAGACCTCCAGGGGTACACATACACACATGCGCTTATACACACACTCACACACAGTTACACACCCACCCCGCCTCTAGTTTGCCTTTGTTGGCCGCCTAGAGTGGAGCGCAAGAGCTAAATGCTCGAAGGATGGATGTGTTTGGCCGTAAGTGGCGAGTTGGCATTTTGAAGTTTAAAGTCCAGGGACACCTCTCCATCCTTAGCCGTTCACACCAATGTTGCCGCCTCGTTGCCCCGAGCGGGCAATAGTTTGAGGGGCCCATTTAGTGAATGGCGAGTCACCGCCTACCAAAAGTTCAGTTTATGAGATATTGAAATGGTAGGTGTCCGTTATCTCACTCCATAGCCCGGTAATCCTGTCCACAACATCCCAACCCCATAGCCAATTCCATGTCGCTTCCTACCTGGCAATAGTTTGGCAACTGTGGAGGACTCTCCGCTAGCACATCCTCATGGTGTATTAGGGGATAGACCTCCATAGTTGCGCCCATCTCATTTATATTATATGGTACCAAAGGCCTCTTCATGTTGGCTTCGGCCCCATGAATGCCTTTCAAATGACCGGGTCCCCATGGGCCCGTGATCGGAAATCCGTACCAACATAATAATAATAATAATAATATTAGGGGACAATCTCACACAAATCGACCTAGTCCCAAACTAAGCAAAGCTTGTACTATGGGTACTAGACGACGATAGACATACTTATATAGATAAATAAATACTTAAATACATAGAAAATATCCATAACTCAGGAACAAATATTCGCGCTCATCACACGAATAAATGCCCTTACCGGGGTTTGAACCCAGGACCTCTTGCTTCGTAGGCAGGGTCACTACCAACTAGGCTAAAGCGGTCGTTAAAACACTGTTGGAGTAGAAAAACCAAAGAAATAGAGTGTTATACTTGTTTAGGATGTTATTTGTTCTTACAAATAGATTTAAATATTACCTGCAGAACTTGGCACCCATTTAGATCTCAAATTTGTCGGTGAAGTCCATGATCAAGTATATTTTTAGTATTGAACTTGGCTAGCATTTTTTACATTTATGTTTTTGGTGGGATATCATTACTTTTTGTAAGGAAATTAATCACCGAAGTTAAGCAACATCGGGCGCGGTCAGTACTTGGATGGGTGACCGCCTGGTTTTATTTTGTGTTTTTGAAGTAAAACTTCTTTAGGCACGCTCGCTTGACTTACGTAACGTATTCTACTCCCCAAGTCAAGCGTGCCTAAAAAAGTTTTACTACAAAAAATCAGGCGGTCACCCATCCAAGTACTGACCGCGCCCGACGTTGCTTAACTTCGGTGATCGGACGAGAACCGGTGTTTTTGTCAAATATCTTGAAAACGGTGCATCCTACGGCAAAATCAATGAAATTTTCATCCCCCTTTGAATCTCCCGCACCCCCCTCTCCCCTTTCCCCCGGTGTTTTTGTCAAATATCTTGAAAACGGTGCATCCTACGGTACCCCCCCTATTTTTTAACTTTTTTTTATTTTTAGATTTTTTCCTACGCTTACACACAATTACCGAGCTGGATTCCAAAATTCATCCTTCTAGGTCATCTGGAAGTAGGATAGGTTTAGGTACTAGAGTTGACTAAGTCAATACTAAAATTTACGACTTTTTGACCTTCATATCTTTATAACCGTTTGAGCTAGCTTCATGAAATTTGCGCTTCTAAATGTCCTTATGGATATAATTAAACACACGTAGTTTTATGTGTTTACGTTAAAGAGGTTTTGAGTTATAGAAGGGTCAAAAGTGGCACCAAGTGGTTCGTGTAATATTACACTTGGCGCTGGCTAGCCAGTTCCTTTGCTTGAACTTGGCTTGACACGCTGCCACGTGTCTAGATTAACATTGTTTGGCATCTAAGAAAATTATTATAACAGGTTACTAACTTGGTTTCAGGATTTATCGAAATTCCATAAATCCCATTTATTCCCTATCCCGTGGCAGTATCGAAAAATCCGTTCTTACACTCAAGACACTCAAGGTATATGTGTTCCAAAATTCAAATCTTTAGCTTCATCAGTCTAGGCTTTGCGTTGCTTCGTGCAGCACCTTGAATTGTACTTATTGCGGATGCAGGAAGTTTCTCGATGACAACTCCTCCCGTCCCGCCGCGCCGCCCGCACTCGCCTAGGTACCGATTGACGACGATCGAGATAACACCAAATACAAATTTAAAAATCTATTAGGATAACGCTGGTCTCGTTCCATACCTCAAATGAAAAATTAGAACCCTTATAGGATCACGTGTGGCTGTCTGTAAGTCCGTCTGTTATAACCCATTTGCTCCGACACTACTGAACCGTTTGAATTGCAATTTGGCACACATAATAATATTTACTTTAAAGAATTTTCATGTCCACAATAATTAAATTTCAAAATCGATGCCATTTACGTAATTAACGTCCTAAACAACCATAAAAACGATTCCCATATTGATATTTAGACATTTCAACCCGATCGCACCTCAACAGGGGAGACGGTTTTTCACGTCCGACAGGTTGGATTTTAAAATCGTTGTTGTTTTCGTAATCAGCGACCCGATAAACCATAGAAACAATACCCATGTTGATTTTCAGACTTTGTTACCCCTTTCCCCCTTTTAGGGGTTGAATTCTTAAAAAACCAATAACACGTTTTTACTCATTTATTATTAGGAGTACTTCCTGTGAAGTTTCGAATAAAATAGTCGAACTAATCTTGTTTCCCCATACAAACTTTGAACCCCCGTTTCACCCCCTTAAGGAGTGAATTTTGAAAAATCCTTTTTGTGCACCCCTAGACCTTATAAGGACCCTACATGCCAAATTTGGAATCTCTAGGCCTAGTGGTTTGGGCTGTGCGTTGATATGTCAGTCAGTCAGTCAATCAGTTTCTTCTTTTATATATTTAGATAATAATATTCATTTCAGAAACTTATAACTCGCAAAGGTCTGCCCGAATTCCAATCTAGTGATTGCGACCTTACTCGTTAATCCTACAGCAGTGCTTGCATTGTTGTATACCACCTACTGGAATGGAAAGTAAGTCAGCCGGTGAAATTACTTACTTGCTAATTTTAACAACTAACAACAAAATATTCTACATCATAGGCAAATATAGATAGAAAATAAGAAGAAAGAAAATAAGTATAAAATATTTTGGAACTGCTTTCACCTTAAGCATACCAGAGTCAAACGTCATAAATACTTAAATTCAAATTACCTAAAAATAGCGAACGTAGTCACCTGGTCACATCCTCATTTGATAACTACCTATTACGCTAAAATAAAAAATAAAAATACTTCATTTCAGTCAAAAATAAAAATTTAGATGTTAACAACGAACAACATTTTATTTTCAAATTGAATTTTTGACAATTCATTTATTTACACACCCTTTATCTAGATACAGCTACCCACTAAAATGGCATATGCGTAGTTTTAAACAACTCATCTGTTCCTCATAAAGGTAGACAATTTATGATAAGCTTTACAAGCTCAGATTACAGTAACTAATGATAACTATTCGATGTTTGTCGTGTAGTTACAAAGTAATTTGATAGAAAATCTCAGTGCAAACAATTACCACATTTATTTACTCAACGTTTAAAATTACAATCACCAGATTGTAACACAATAAAGCAACAAAAAAAACAGACTATTGCTCATAGACAGTATACCTAATCATGATAAATAATATTTTCTACATTTAATATATTAAGTAGCTGTCGAATAAAGGCGGGAGTTTCTACTGCTACTGGACCATTTTGCACAAACCGCTTCGTCAACCACCTTGCGGCCCACGATGCCTTTAATATAATGTCACAATATTGAGAAACAGATCATTTTCTCCTTTTTTTGACTAAAATTAAGCCTACTCTCCTGTTGAAGGCGGTTTCCAGAATGAATACGCAAAAAGCGATGCAAACATCTTAAGCCCAGACATCTTGGCGTAGTATTTAGATAAATTTAATTAACACCACGTTGTGAAATGTCTCAAGAGCTGACAATTAAGCTATTTTTTATATGTAATTACATTGATAACATTTTTAAATCTTCTGTCCGATAAAAGTGTCATCAAAATTAATATTCATCGTCCTTTCTAAAGCGAGGGCGCTCTCAGCTGAACTAACGATACGGCGTCATACGTGCGTCTGTACTGGCTCTAGAATCCAAGACTGGAAATCATAAAGATCACTGATTACATTGAAGCCCAGTTTTTTTTTAATTAAATATATTTATAAGCTTCAAAGACGAATCTAAAATTATTGATTAAATTCATAATCCATTCGATTTCTGTCAAATAATGAAGATTTTGATTGATAACTTTGTCTAAATAAAAGCCGCTCACACTTGGCCAATATTGTCTGCAGTGTTTGCTTACTTATTACATTTTCAGTTATTCTTGTCTTTATCTAAGCAAGGTTGTGATTTTGCAAAACACTAAAGAATCTGTAAAATCCTTGCTTTTGTTATCTTACCTGTTAATTACTATTTGCAATTGTCAAGTTAATTGTTGTAGCAAGTTACCGAGGTAATCTACGGGTGCAAAAAGACAGTACAGCTGTTGTGATGAAAATAATGCTGTGAGGCTCAACAAATGCATTGAGAAATAGACCCAAGCAATTTGCAGAAGATGGCAAATCACTACATAGTATAAAACAAAGTCGCTTCCCGCTGTTTCTCTGTCCCAATGATGTTCAGATCTTTAAAAGTACGTAACGGATTTTGATGCGGTTTTTTTTTAATAGATAGAATGATTCAAGAGGAAGGTTTATATGTATAATACATGCATAATTATTTAATATCAGCATTGCAACCGTGCGAAGCCAGGGCGGGTCGCTAGTATCATTATTATAAACTGGGCAAAACAACTTTATTTAGGTACACTCAATAATAGGCGTACAAAAGTTCAAAAGTCTTTGACCAGTGTGTGTTGCCAGTGATGACTTATGGCACTGAGACGTGGCCGTTACGATGGGTCTTATAAGGAAGCTCAAGGTCACTCAGAGGGCGATGGAGAGGGCTATGCTTGGAGTTTCTCTGCGGGATCGCATTAGAAATGATGAAATCCGCGCAAGAACTAAAGTCACGAACATAGCTCGAAGAATCGCTAGACTTAAGTGGCAGTGGGCAGGGCACATCGCCCGTAGAACTGACGGCCGATGGGGCCGAAAGGTTCTCGAGTGGCGTCCGCGGACCGGAAGATGCAGTGTAGGTAGGCCTCCAACAAGATGGAGCGACGACCTGGTGAAGGTAGCGGGAACGCATTGGATGCGGATGGCGCAGGGCCGATCTGTTTGGCGAGCCTTGGGGGAGGCCTATGTTCAGCAGTGGACGTCTTTCGGCTGAAATGATGATGATGAAAAGTTCGAAAAATGAAGTATTATAAAAATAATATGCTCAGTTATAGTGAGAATTCTTTAAGTAAAAAAACCGACCAAGTGCGAGTGGGACTCGCGCACCGAGGGTTCCGTACAAATTTTTAGGTACCATGTACCTACTCATTGTGAGATTAATTATATTAATTAATTATTATTCATTATTTGTTTAATTTAATTATATTTTTATTATTTGTTGTTGTAGCGGCCATACTAATACATAATCGGTGTAAATGGGCCAATCAACTTTTAAACCGACACTTTGGGCGTCTCCTAAATAAATAAATAAAATAAATAAATATCACGGGACAATTCACACCAATTGACCTAGTCCCAAAGTAAGCTTAGCAAAGCTTATGTTATGGGTACTAGGCAACGGATAAACATACTTATATAGATAGATACATACTTAAATACATATTAAACACCCAAAACCCGAGAACAAACATTCGTATTTTTCATACAAATATCTGCCCCGACACGGGAATCGAACCCGGAACCTCAAGCTTCATAGTCAGGGTCTCTAACCACTAGGCCATCTGGTCGTCAAAACCTGCGTTACCAAAATTGTCTCTGGCGTTACCAAAAAATCGTACTTCCAACAAGATATTTCACGGTTTAATAGGTTGAACTTACGTAGGATGGCATGTATTCATGTACACCATCTATTAAATTGCAGAAAAAACATGTTTACTTACAAAAATCTGCAATTGTTTGAAAAAAGTCGCGGACAGATTAGCGTCGGTATAAAAGTTGATTGGCCCAAATTTCAAGTATCTCCCTATCTAGTTCATGCCATTACAAAGATCGAGTTAAACGCTGAAAAAAATACTTTTTTTGTATGACTGCTCCCTTGCAATTAATTTTATTTCATTTTTAGCATTTATTGTTAAAACGGCCACAACAGTACATAATCGGTGAAAGTTTCAAATGTCTATCTATTACTGTTCAAGAGATAGAGCCCTGTGGCAGACGGACGGACAGACAGACAGAGTCTCAGTAAATGGGTCCTGTTGCCACGCTTTGGGTACGGAACCATAACAAACTAGTTGGTAAGTCAAGGCTGTCTTTTGTTTTTACGATATTGCCTTGATAGCAAATTATTTCGGAATAAATCGGTCATTCATTACGGAGCAAATTGAATAAGTATCGTGCCGTGATAAAGTTGTTGTCTGGGCAAGGAAAATCCTCGCAAATTATAATGGATGAGATGTCAGCTTATTACGGGGGCCAATGCCCCTAAAACCATGATTTACAAGTGGCAGAATCTATTCAAGCATGGCAAAGAGTCCACTGAAGATGGCCCTCGCCCAGGAAGCCGGTTGAAGCTACGCCCTCAGATATTGTGCGAAAAGTCGAAAAAGTCGTACTGGATTGATTAGTTAAGGTATCAGCCACGACTATTTTAAGGATCCTGCACGATCATCTTGGTAGGACAAAATTTAGCGCATGTCTCCAGAATGCTAAAACCGCTACAGATGCAACAAAGAGTTGACGCATCCAAATATTTTTTAGACTTGTATGGCGATAACGATACTTAACCCTGAAATTGTATTAGCTCGAATTGTTACTGGAGGTGAAACTTAGGTTCATCAGTTTGAACCTGCAGCATCGAAACAGGACTCGTTGCAGTGGCCATAATAAAGGTGCACCACCTCCGTAGAAGTAACTAAAAAGTTGATGACCACGACCTTTAGGGATTCCAAAGACAAAGAGGTCACTATAACTGGGGCATCCTACGCAAGGCTGTTGAAGGGTGTATTGCTCTTGCATGATCAGTTCACAAGAGCTAGGTGGGACTCCTGCTCTCGTCAAAAATAGCTTCGAATCGCTGGTCCACCCCACCTACAGTCTGAATCCGGCTCCTAGCGCCTACTATTTGTTCCAAATTTAAAAAAAGAATTACGAGGAAAAAAATTTCACACCGAATTTTGCAATTTCGGCTCATTCCGAGAAAAAGAAAAAGTTTTGATGGTTGTTTATACAAATTAATTAGTAGTAGATCTAAAAAATGTATTGAACTCAAGGGTCATTATATTGAAAAAGAAAAATAATTCAATTGTTTTATATAATTCACAACCATTTCGTTACGCGAATTTTTGTACCTCCCCGTAAGTAAAAGGAAATTAATAAATTATTAACTTGTTGAAAAAATAACTTGATTTTTTTTTCTAACTGGATTTTATTCTTTTCAGAGTTAAGTATAAGTATCTACCATAATTAACTTTTTAATTGATATTTAACACCCAATAAATATCTGCGGCATAACTCACTAGAGGCGGCGCAACGAGCGTGTGCCATAATGGTCGCGCGGAACACTATTTTCAGCGTAAAATTAAAATTATAAATAATGGTAATAGAACCCCGCGTCTTAAGATGTTTTATTTCAAATTTTCTCCTCTTTGAGATGTTATGTTGTTGTTGTGTATGTTGTGTGTGTGTGTGTGTGTGTGTGTGTGTGTGTGTGTGTGTGTGTGTGTGTGTGTGTGTGTGTGTGTGTGTGTGTGTGTGTGTGTGTGTGTGTGTGTGTGTGTGTGTGTGTGTGTGTGTGTGTGTGTGTGTGTGTGTGTGTGTGTGTGTGTGTGTGTGTGTGTGTGTGTGTGTGTGTTTGTGTATGTGTGTGTGTGTGTGTGTTAATTGATGAGTTTTTTAAAACTTAATTTGTTAATAACGTTTGCAATTTTATTTGTGCTCAGTCAAGTCAGTAACTTTGATTCTCTTGCGCATCTCCCGCAGGCTTATTGTCTAACGTTTCTGACGCTTACCTTCGCAATCACTATTTCTTTCTGTCAAACGGTATAAGATGATGACAGAAAGAGACGGTGAAAACGAAGGCAAGCGCCAAAAGCGTTAGACAATACGGCCTTCGGTTTCTAATTCGATCATACAGAGAAACTAAGAGCAAGCTCGCTCTATCACTCTTTGAGTGACTTTGAGCTTTATTATGAGCCCCATCGTAAACGATCACGCCCCAGTTCCGTACCTATAGCTTCACCGGTAACAGATACTTACTGGTTTAAGAGTTTCGTCTTGAGGCAATGCGGTATTTGGACATATGACATTGCGTAACTTCCCGAACGATGCCCAACCAAACTGAATTCGTCGAGAGACCTCTTTCTCAAAGTTGGACCTATGTAACTGGACTGTTGGTCCCAGGTTGACATAATAAACTCCGAGTGTAGTATCTTCAACTTTCAAAGGAGTAGTTCTGACTAGTTAATAATGAGGATTATATGTATATAATTAACGTGTTTTATAGAATAACGTATCCACATTGGGGTTTCACTACGGAATGAGAGATACCTAATAAGCGAAAAAACTCGTTTAATTATTTTGGCATTACAAAATTTTCGCTTAACTTCTCATGTCCGCTTCTGTGGTAAAGAAAACACAGTAAAAAAGAGTGTGTTACGGTTTGCTTGTTTGGTTTAAAATTATAATGCCGGTGAATCAGGCATGCAGTATTATTATGTAGTCGTGTAGTGTGAGTGTAATCATTTAATCTTGATTAAAGCTGGCATTTACCCATGTTGTCTCGTAAGGAAGTTAAAACGGTCATCATTGAAAAAAATATATATTATGTAGGTATACGTATACGTACCTACTTACCAAAACCTTATGAGTGGTCCTGTACTGTTAAAGATAACTACAACATAATAACGCAAGAAGAAGTAGGTACGGTTATGAGTATATCTACAATCAACCAATTTTAGACGCTGTCCACTGTAGAACTTTATCGTAATGTTCCATCACAGTGTCAGCATCGTTATTTACATTTAAATCGACAAGTCATTATGACGATTATAATGAAAATGTTTTTCAGAGCCTTACTAACCAAATCAGTTAACTGGAGTATTATAAAGCGTATACCTATGTGTAAAGGTATAATGACACGCTTAATTTACCTTCAGCCTGCCGAGGTATGAAAATCCTTTGCATTTATTGAATACTTTAAAATATTTCGTTTGACGATGCGAAATTGATAAGTTTGATAACAATGGCAACGCAACTGAACATTTATCGTTTTTGTTTTTAACGAATCAACATTTTGCAATATAACAACAAGTGAATATTTTGGTTTACAATTGTTTCATCGAAAAAAAAATTGAGAAATGACTGACCCCAACCATTTTTCCTAAAATTTCGTTTATCAAATTATTATTCAGCACTTCACAAGTAATGTTAACGCAAAGCTGATGTTTTGGCATTGAACGTTTAAACAATGACTCGTTTACCAAAGGGTACTTTTACTCAATTTAATTTAGTCATTTTGTAGTATAATTACATGGATTAAACGTGAGTGAATGAAATTATCAGAACTAGCTGATGCTCGTGGCTTCGCCCTCGCTGGAGTTAATTAAAACGTGTTTTCCCGTGGGAATGAGATATTTTCCCGTGGTAACAAGTAGCCTATATCACTCTCCAGCCCTTCAATTATGTCATACGAAAAATCACGGCAATCCGTCTCTCAGTTTCGACGTGAAAGAAAGACAAACAAACACACATCCACATTTATAATATCAAAGTATATACCTATTATGGATATGGATGATTCAGAACAGTGCATACAAGAGACGCTTCTATTCAATTTGAATCTATATAAATGAGCTGGGAATCTACAGTGAACAAGAGTTAGGGAAAGTTTAGATGAAATATTTCCCGAAAAAGGTTGGAGCCTTGTGCAATGTTTTGGTGTTCGGAATTGAAGTAATTACGCCAAATCACTTTTCCTTAGTCAAACGTTTATTAATCAACAATCTAGACCACCGATCATTTTGATTTCCTTTAAGAAGAGTAATTAAGTCTGACTGAACGTTGTTCACAATGAAACCACTGATAATTTCGGCAGATCTGACAAGAACGTCTAGAAGCTCATTCCCATCACAGGTATCATCGTAAAAGACATCAGTAACCTTATTACATACGAAAAAAATAAAACAAAACTACATGACTATAGGTGCTTCAAAAAAAATAGTAGGTACTGCCGCAAGTCTTATAAACATGTGACTAATTGCGTGTAATTGGCAAATATTATCTCGGTAAAATGAACACAGTTATCGATGGTTCAGAACAGAACAAATAAGCCTGGCTATTTGGGCCAAAATAAAATCCGTTATAAGAGACAGTATGCTTCGGGCACTTGGTTTTTTCCAATCGCATTGAATGTCACACATGTAAACATACCTAACAAGATTCGGCATGAGCCGGTATCGGTGCGCTGCGCAACACTCGGCAGCAGCGGAGACGGAGACAGACCGAAAAGCACGTTTCAACTGACACAATCAATTATGAAGGTCTCGCGACAAATCTGAGGCCTCGTTTCGTTTTCAATTCAGTGTACGAAGCTCTGGCTGAAAAAAGGAAAACTAAGAAAAGTAATCCGACATCTTTATTTATTTACATAATGTATTAGGCAAAAAACGTAAAAAAGAACATAAAACTTATTCTAGATCTTAGCTTAGCGTAAGTAAGTAGATTTAAATAAATAGTTGGGAAAAAAAAACTTCGGTACCGTAAACTGGGGTTACTTTCAAATGCAGGGGTTACTTTGAAAAACAGTTTTTACGCCGTGTCCTTATTTTTTTAGACCATTTGTGGCAGTGAAATAACTACCTTGATAAATTACCTAACTTTTTACGTCATTTGCTCAATCGAGCTATGAATATTTGCGATTTTACAACCATTTTAAATCTATCAAAGTAGCCCCAAAATTTCCTAAAGTAGCAAAGTACCCAGTAAGTTTACCAGTAGTTTCTGTAACTTAAATTGCGCAAACAAGACAGTTGAATTGGATCAATATCTATTTCTATATACCTACTATAATAAAACAGTAAAAGTAGAGCTCTGTCTGTCTGTATATACTCGCTAATCTCCGAAACTACTGAACGGATTTTCTTGCGGTTTTATAAGCTTTGCTTCATTAAAATTGGGTCACAATGAAAAAAGTTATCGTCGTTTAATATATATTGTTTGGGCATTGTAATCTTTTAATAACTATGAGGGTAAGTCACAATACTACGGTCGGTTGGAGGCAGAAGAGCTTTGACAGTTCGAAGTAAACGAACGTACGCATCACATGTGTTTTGGTGTGTACTGTTCTTTTAACCAAAGTACTGGTTTTTTGGTGATATTATTTCGGTCATCGGGATACTACATTTGAAAATTATTGTGTATGTGACATTGTGGACTTTGTGTAAATATAACAGCAGCGACTGAGAGCAGACCAAGGTGAGTGGCTTTCCTTATATTGAGAGAGTACAATGCCTAAGGCCCTGGGGCTAATAGAAACCTAGGACCAGTGATCTCCAGCTATCGAAGGGTTCTTTACACGAACATATACCTACTTATAAAACAGCACCGTGACTGACTCACTGACAGACAACGCACAGCCTTAACAACTGGTACCTACTACAGTCTTGTAATTACTAAAAAAATATTTTTCGAAATTCCCGTAGGATAGGAAAATATAGTCTAATCTTTGTTGTTTTTTTTGTAAAGCAGGCATCGGCAAACTGCAGCTTGCGAGGGGTATGTAAAAGATTTAGATTTTTTTTGGCAAAATGTTGAAGAAACCGGCCAAGTGCGAGTCGGGCTCGCGCACGAAGGGTTCCTTACCATAATCTACAAAAACGGCAAAAACTCACGTAATAATTTATTTTTAAAGTGAATGTGTATAACTAAATATTCTGTGAATAAGTATTTCAAGCGTCTACATGTTGCCGTTATCAATATCGAGCAACAAAAAAGGATAGATTTGTTGAAATTCCCACGGGATAGGGAATAAACGGGATTTATTAAATTCACTAAGTAATACCAATGATAATGAGACGATGGATTTTTGGATGTTGCCGTTGCCGGATTTTTGTTTTACTCAATGAAAGAAATGAAGAAGCTTTACTGCGCGGACAATAAAAAACGGGCACCAGCTACAGTACAGTCAAGGGCAAAAATATGTATACACTTTAGTACCTTATCTATTTTTGTCATATTTGAACTGCCATATTATATGAACTGTCACAGTGGTTAAAGTGACAAGGAACTAAAGTGTATACATATTTTTGCCATTGACTGTACAATCCGGTTATAACGACGTCCAAGGGACCGGTGATATTACGTCGTACTAAACGGACGACGTACTAACCGAATCGACAATTTGAATTTAATTTTTTTATGAAAATACATTTATATTATTTTATTTGATTTCATCGTCATTAAATTATGCGCGTAAATAAGCCCAAAAGTTGGTTAGCCACTTGGTCACATCATTCTTTCGAATGATTAATACAGAATGCCTTCGTACCTAATCATTTACCGTTAGTACTATTATTATATTCTGTGTCATTTACATTCGAATCGCCCGGTTGTAAATGTAGTACATATTAGGTACCTACTACATAGGTATAACACTTTTTTCTTCAATGGAGAAAATTTTTCGTTTTGGAGAAGTAATTTTTGTACGCGTACACACTTTAAAAATTATATATTCGTCAATTACTAAAAAAAATTAAAAACTTTAAAGAAAAAGTCGCATTCCAATCAACTACGTACGAGCGAGGGGGGTGCGCGGGGCGGAGATAGCTCCTTACCTACGATTTTTTTGTAAACACGACAACGTTCGTCGTTGTACCCGGACACTTTTGTGTTAAATCCGTCGTTAAGTCCGTCGTTAAAAGCGGTCGGTCGTTATAGGCGGAGTCGTAATAAACGGATGTACTTTCATAATGACTTGTATTAAAACCAAACATGCCTATATTTACGTCGCTAAAAACGGTCGGTCGTAATATGCGAAGTCGTACTAAGCGGACTACACTGTAGTTAGTTAACTATGGCACAATCTATTAATTACGTCTTACTTAAGTATTTAATTAATAAACTCAGTTGTTATTACAAAATCTTCTTCTATCTACATAATATACATATAAGGTGCTAACACATTAGGTAGGTACTAATACTTTTACAGCTGATAGTACTCGGGCTCTTGGAGTACATAAGTATATTAGCCTGGAAAAGTATCCCACTGCTGGACAAAGGTATTTAAGTATAACTCATTAAAAAAAATATTTTAGTTTCTGGAGAAAATTAGGGAAACAACTTTAATAACTTGCAAAACTTTTACTTAAACTTTTAATGCAAAATCAGTGATTAAGGCCTCTTTGATTATCTCCTTTATTACACTGGCCACTTTACAATACCTTCTTACACTTTTCCCGCCGGTCACATGACATTTATAACATAACCAATAACGATATTGGCGTGGGCGTGACAAAAATGAACAAATTTTATTTTGTTGTATGTTTTATTTTATTATGTATGACTTTTTAATTTGGAGAATTTTATGTGATTTCTGCTCAGAATCATGAGCTTTTTCGATCCTACCCAGTATCTCCTAAGATGTCTCAATTTTTTTTTCCGATGCGTTACTATTTTTCATAGACTTTATATGACCGACCGCTAAGGTAGAATTTAAATTTATTTATTTTTTAGAAAAAATAAATAAAAGTGTTGTTATAATAGTTTTCTTCATTTTTATTTAACGTTAATAGTTTTGAAGTAAGATAGAAATGTCATTAAGTATTGGCACCTAATTTGGTAGCACATTATATGTATACATATACATATATTATATAATATTATTACTGTTATTATTGTACAATTATTTCTTTAATATCTATTTATTTTAATGTTTTATATAAGTTTATGAATTTTTTGTGTTCATCCATAATAGTATTTATTGAATTAATATTAAATGTTATCACATTTATCTAAATGATTTGTTTTTAGTTTAGCTATAAATATTGCCTTGATATTGCAAAACTTTGTATATTCTTAATATCTATTGGCAATTTATTATATGTACTAGCTTTTTCTAGCATCTTCGTATGCGTAGAAAATAACGTTAGTTGTTTGAATCAAATTGGCACACAGGTAGTTTATTATTACAAATTGATGAATACATAGGATAATTCTGGTAAAAATCAAAGTTCCTGCGGGATATGAATAAGTAAATTCTATAGAAGGTTACACTGTCCCTGACTGAAACAGGCTTTGTTTAATCCCGGAAAAGCGCAAAACTTTCGCGGGATAGGAATAAGTGAATTCTATAGATAATTCTGATTGTAAAAGGCTTATTCTATCCCGGGAAAAGGTAAAATTTACGTGGGATAGAATAAATATTTCAAAAAATTACAATGCGGGCTGTTTTTGTCGCGGTATTCACTAGGATCACGTCTACAGAGCCCTTGAGACTGTGAAAAAAATCAAACTTCTAAGGTAACTTTAAAAAAAGATACGTCCATTTATGCCGCAAGAAACGTCTATTTCGACACTCTGAATCAAGATTTATAGGGTATTTGCCGTTGACTTAGAACTATGAAATTTGACTAGTAATACAGTCTTATACTACAAATGTAAAGGAAAATCTGAAACTATACATTTGTAATAGTGTGAAGGAGTCTCGACTTACCAATTTGAAATGATCCCACACTGCGTTAATTTTACTTAAAAGTAGGGCTCTGCTAACACTGGATATAATAGATACGGCTGTTTACAGCTTAACTTTGATATACTAACCTGCCTATAAATTCATACGGAACCCTCGGTGCACCAGTCCGACTAGCACTTGGCCGGTTTTTTATAAAATTATTATAATATAAACGCAAAGTAGGTACGTAGTAATGGAGGTCCAAAACGAATGACGGCGTGGCTGGATCGTCACGCGGCTGTCAATAGCTTCTCATTGTGCGCGCTGGGCGCATTGTCGCCGTCAATGCAACAATGGCACCTCAATGTGGAGATCATATACCATGCCACCGGAACATACACCTATTTTTTATTCCATCAATCAAACAACCGTGTGCCAAACGGTTTTTTCAACGACTACCTACAACACGCTTTATAAGGCAACATTCGCACATAGTGGCGCCGTATCGTTGGCGAACGATATTCCAGAAGATATTCATGCAGACAAAGTAGACAGGCACGTCAATGACTCACTCATTGAAAGTCTTTATAAGCAGACGGGGATCAAGTAAGTACTCTACCAACAAACCGTAGCAACGACTTAGTTAGTTGCTTAACAGCTTAGTTGAAGGCTGTTATTACCACCAATGTTTTCTTAGCACGCCTTGATTGAAGAAAATTAAGGTACGTAGGCACGAAATGACGTTCGTCCGTTTTCCAACCACAGATTCAAGGATTTCTTGTTATTATAATACCTAATATTAAAAAAAAACATTCACTTTTCGCGTCACTATAATAATAATATATATACTCGTAATAGTATAATAGAGCTGCTGCAATTTACAAGTGTCGCAGACAGATATCACTATAAAATGTCACGGGAATAGTTCATACAATTCGTTGTCACCCGCATGTAACTGGTAAAAATATGGTTTGGCCGTTTTACAGATGCAGCACAGACATACCCTTGGACTTATGTTAATTTAATGTCATGAAACGGCCAAGCCAGTTATCACAATGAATTTATATGAATTTTTAGTGGGATTGATTTGACCATTAACAGTCAGGCTTTATTTGTCACAGAAGTAGTTGATCTATTTTTACATTTATGTATTTGCACGTATTTGTAAGTTCATTAAAGGTGCTACCAAACCGCCGCTTAAAAAACGGTGACGGTACGGAATCGCAGTGACGCATCGTAAACGTCACGACTTTAAGGCTGCGTATCCACCGGAGCTGTGCGAAGATGCGTTGCGAGGGATGTGTCTGTCATGAACCAATAGAAACACTTCATTTAAAAGGTCCTAAGTGAATGAAGTGTTTCTATTGGTTCATCCTCGCACATCTCTGGCGGAAACGCAGCCTTAGGTGCGACCAAACCGCCGCTTAAAAAACGGTGACGTTACGGAATCGCAGGGACGCACCGTAAATGTCACAACTTTACTATGGAGAGCATGCGGTAAATTCTGACGTTTAAGGCACGTCACTGCGATTTCGTAACGTTTCCGTATTTTAAGCATCGGTATGGCCGAACCTTTACTACTATGCGGTAAAGTCTGACATTTACAAAAAATTTTGGTGAAAAGGGCAAAGGGAACATTATCTATTCTGTGGTAGGTAGTATTGGTAAATTCAGATATATATTTTTTTTAAATATAGAGAAATAAATTATAATAAATATTTTTCCGTGTTTAGGAGGCAAAACTCTTTCGATTCCTGCAGTAATTTTCAGGTGTTAAAAAAATGAAATCTCGTCAATTGTGTACCTACCAGACTGGAACCATTTTGATACCACATACATGTGGGTACTTGCCATAAAGATTGCACATCGGTCTTTGGAAAAAGACTCGGCAAATGTCGGCTTTGTATAGCGTTCTCACACACCACTTATGTGACGTTTGTCAATCGTTGTTCAGGTGCAGTAGGGTACGGACGCGTTCCAGTGAAAATATATAATATAGAGTTATTGAAACCCCCCAACTTTAAATTGTATGATGGATAACACTGATAGACTAATAATAATAATAAATACGTCTGATAGTGACAGTGATATTGACCAAATTGAGAGCACAGATAGTGAAATGGAAGATATTGAGATGTTTTGAAAATTTAAATTTATGAAAAAATTGGTGTCTTTTAATATACTCTAATCTCTTTTTTGACTATCCGTTTTCTAGTAGTTGCAACAACCCTCTACAGATATCAAAAGTTTGCATGTCATTAATTTGACGTCAAACTAATTAAGTCCAAGGAGCGCAGTATTTATTTGATATTAAATATATTATTTTACATCACGTGTCAAATTTGCAACCAATCTAAGTGTACGGAACATTTTTTGTTATTGAAAATTAATGTTTTTCTTTATTAAACTGAAGGAAAACGTTCCAAAAGTTCTGCAAATTTGACAGATATATCGGAAAAATATACCGAACGATTGTATAAATTTGCAACCTTTTACGTTGACCGGAACATGTTTATTTATAATTCTTTTTAATTCGTGGTCATTTTTTCGAGTAAGGTGGTCTCGGAATAATTACAAAAGTTTTGAAACTTGGTTGCAAACTTCGAAAACATCTATTCTGATGCATTTACAAATTTGCAACCTCATACGCGATCCGGAACTTTATGCAATTTGCAAAAATGTATTTCTTTTATTTTTTCACCTTCAAGAAAATTTCAAAAGTTCCGGATCGCGTATGAGGTTGCAAATTTGTAAATGCATCAGAATAGATGTTTTCGAAGTTTGCAACCAAGTTTCAAAACTTTTGTAATTATTCCGAGACCACCTTACTCGAAAAAATGACCACGAATTGAAAAGAATTATAAATAAACATGTTCCGGTCAACGAAAAAGGTTGCAAATTTATACAACCGTTCGGTATATTTTTCCGATATATGTGTCAAGAACTTTTGGAACGTTTACATTCAGTTTAATAAAAAAAAACATTAATTTTCAATAACAAAAAATGTTCCGTACACTTAGATTGGTTGCAAATTTAATACGTGATATGAAATATTATATCGAAAACTTCCCCAAGTTTGCAGAACTTTTGGAATTTTTTTCACGACCATACAGCAAAAATTAATTTAATTGCAATTTTAACAATGTTCCGGACTGCGGACAAGGTTGCAAAATGAGATTTATTGTCGTCCCAATGTACCATTCACTTGACCGAAGTTTGAAAACTTTTGGAATTATAATTAAATTTTCGATTTTGAATGTCAATAATGACTGGACTATAAACTACGTATTGTCTCTTGCTAAACGCCGATGTGCAATCTTTATCGCCGGGTACCTACTGCACATCTTTGGCAGATGTATGGGGCGTCAAAATAATATTTTTCACTTCTCATGCCCTAAAAGTAGGTCAATATAGCCTTACGAGGCGGGAGTAAAGTGAGTGCTTTAGTCCCTAGGGAGTAAAAGTACTTATTTTTTTAATTCATTTCGAGTGACATAGATAAACTCAAACAGCCAGTACTTGCTTAGTCGCAAAACAAAATATATATAAAAAAAATAAGATTGTGTAGACCATTTTCATGACGAAAATGTTACGTTCTTAGTCTACGTGATCTTAGTTCTATACTTTTACCGCATAGACGGTGGCGCCATTCTATTTCCAGTTTGTGTATGGACCATTTCCCCGATGCGATTTTGTTATATCTGTGTCTGGTTGGAAAAAAATACTTACCGCGAAAACTTTGAAATTGTTGTAGAGCGTAAATCGTAAACGATTAAAATAAATTGATTATTCTCACAATGTCGTTAAGTGATAGTGAAAATTATGATGTCTAGCAAAGAGCAAAAGACATAATTGATAATCTTTTTTTTTTCGCATTCGAAGTGAAAAATAGAGTTTTCACCTGGAGACTAAAAGTCAATATAAACCCTCGGATAAATAGACACCCTCGCTAAAGCTCGGGTGGCTAACTACCTCGGGTATATATTGGCTTCTTTTAGTCCTGTACGAGCACTTGTCTGCCCGTACACTGCTTGATAGTTGTCTTGATCACAGGAAGGAACACGAAAGACGACTTTTTGATATAAACTTGATTTAATTAACGTGATAGGTGTGCACACTTACAATTAGCGAACGTGAACTGAATTACTTACTAATGGCGGAATGTATACAAAACAAATGCTGAGTGTGCCAATGATCGATGACGCGTGTGCGAGGAACTCGTACAAGTCCCTCGATAAAAAATATACTATAGTTCCACACAGCATAAAGTAGGTAGGTACAACATATACTTCACGACATATATTTCAATGTCAAATGATTTAAATCACGTCTTTCAAAATTATCATCTCCAGTCTATGTACTACCCACTGCTGGCCACAAGGCTCGACTCACAATGAGAAAGAAATGGGCTTTAGATCCCACCCGGATCAAGTGCCAAATAAAAACTCTACAGGTACCATTGAATTGTTTTACAGGTAAATGCTGGTTTCCTAACGATATTTGCCATAAACTCGTGGTAAATTATAAATCTATCTATCTATCTATATCTATATCTATACATATAATAAATCTGTAACAAGTCGGTGTCTGTACATTGAAGATATTTGAGAAAAACTGTCACTAGGGCTATTTATTAGCGCAATAGAACCCAAAACAATGATTTTTAGAATTATTGTCTGTTTGTCTGTTTGTCTGTGCGTTTGTGCGCGCTAATCTCAGAAACGGCTTAACCTAGAAGGATGCGGTTTTCACTGATATGTTGATATTTTCTTGGATTAACATTTAGTGTTTGTTTCATTTGAATCGGTTGACAAATAAGAAAGATACGATACTTTCAGTGTTAGATAGCCCATTTATCGAGGAAGGCTAATAGGCTATAATATCATCATGCTGGGAGTACGGTGGTGAATGTGAACGCGGGTGTGCGGGGGGGGTTGGGAGCGGGGTGCAGGGTTGGGCGGGGGGTTGCGGGGTGGGTATTTTTTATATCGAGGAACTAAGGAGAGCCATAATTGATGAAAAAGCAAATTGGATCAAAAAAATAAGCTGCCCAAATTACTAATTCCACGCGGACGGAGTCGCGGGCAAAAGCTATTCTATAATAAAACAGTAAAAGTAGAGCTCTGTCTCTCTGTACTATGTAATCGCTAATCTCCGAAACTACTGAACGGATTTTCTTGCGGTTTTCGCAGATAGATGAAGCTTAAATTGGAGCAACATATAGGCTTTGTTTCATTAAAATTGGGTCACAATGAATAAAGTTATCGTCGTTAATCTATACTGTTCGGGCATTGTAATCTTTTAATATGATGGTAAGTCACAATAATACGGTCGGTTGGCGGCAAAAGAGCTTTGACAGTTCGAGGTAAACGAACGTACGGATCACATGTGTTTTGGTGTGTACTGTTCTTTTAACCAAAGTACTGGTTTTTTGGTGATATTATTTCGGTTATCGGGATCCCACCAAAAACATTCTGTAAAAAACTAGCCAAGTCTCGATGGAGCGGCTTGTTTATCTCTAAAAAGTAATGCAATCTAGACAAAGTCGTGCCAAGTCTAAGGTTCCTTACCGCGATTTCTTTATTATTATAGTTAATGTTGTGTGACTTGGCCGTTGAAGGGTACACAAGGGTACAAAACCAGGTGCTCCATGACACCATTGCACCAATCTGTCGCCAGAACCGCTACCCATTGACGATGGAAAATTGCCACTTGGAAAACGTTGATTCAATAACCAGTCAATTGTAGGCTTGATAAAGCTGCGTATTTCAATAACACTTATGTATAGGCGAGCCTGAACAAACACTTCTTTTTGTAGCGTCAAATCGACCATCGATCTAACATAAAATAGACGTACAGATGGACTTCTATCAATGATTAGAAGTCCGTCTGTACCGGAAATATTTTTTTATACTGTTTGTTTCAGGCTCGCTAAACAAGCAGCTCCATCGAGACTTGGCTAGTTTTTTACAGAATGTTTTTGGTGGGATTTCACTTCTTTTTGTAGAAACGTGGGCATATTGTTTTATTTTATTAGATTTTCTTATTTAAATTCGTATTAAAAGCAGAAGGGGAGGCATTCGCCCAGCAGTGGGACGCTATATGCTAGATTAAATTAGAAGATGTGTCCCACTACGCTGGATTTTTGCAATGACAGTCGATTTTTTTATGTACCAATAGTAGAAGGGGGCATTACCATATCTCTAATACAGCTGAGACCAGCTGAGGGTTCTTCATCAGATACTTCAGACCTTCGATTTTTGACATCAAATGAAGCGGCCCACCAAGTTGAATATTTTTTGTAAAGGCGGTTTATGTCAATCTCTAATAGTTTGGTTGGGCTGTTGTGTTTTCTAATCAGGGTCACCAGGTACTCCAGATCTTCGATTATCCTAGTTTTTATAGTTTTCCCTTTATGTGGCCATTAAACCCTAACTCTGTACCAAATTTCAGCTCTCTGAGTTTATGGGAAGTACTAGTTCTATTCTGATGATCATGAGTGAGTGAGTGTCATAAATGCGAAACTTTGCTTTCGCTTAACTTCGGAACTAAATGACCTACAGACTTGAAATTTTGGATTTTAAGTATGTGATTATAGCTTACTGGATGACAAAATTTCTGCGTTCTGGTCTTATCCAGAGGTTCTCAAATAGGGGCCTGAAAATGCGGCGAAATGGTTCCAGTAAAGGATGGTAAGGCAGTGTTTGCTTCGCGCTCGACTTGGCGGGGGCACTGCCGTGCCCCCCGATACTACATTTGAAAATTATTGTGTGTGTGACATTGTGGAATCTGTGTAAACATAACAGCAGTGCCTGAGAGCAGACCAAGGTGAGTGGCTTTCCTTATATTAAGAGAGTACAATGCCTAAGGCCCTGGGGCTATCCTAATAGAAACCTAGGATCAGTGATCTCCAGCTATCTAAGGGTTCTTTACACGAACATATGCACCTACTTATAAAACAGCACCGTGACTAACTGACTGACTGACAGACAATGCACAGCCTTAACAACTGGTGCTACAGACTTGACATTACTAAATAAATTCTTTTTCGAAATTCCCGTAGGATAGGAAAGTATAGTCTAAACTTTGTTGGTTTTTTTGTCTGTGGGGTAGAAATAAATGAATTCAACTTCGGGCTTGATTTTAAAAATTCTTTCACTAATAAGTATTAAGTACATTACCTAATGCTCCACATACCTAACATGTTTTGTACTAATATAGTAAGACATACAACTTACGAGTCATACAAAACCATAATTTAGAAATGCTAAAGCAGGCATCGGCAAACCGCAGTTTGCGTGAGTTATGTAAAAGATTTAGATTTTTTTTTTGCCAAAATGTTGAAGAAACCGGCCAAGTGCGAGTCGGACTCGCGCACGAAGGGTTCCGTACCATTATTTATAAAAACGGCAAAAAATCATGTTTTTGTATGGTAGCCCCCCTTAAGGCCCTTAAGCCCCCTTAAATACTTAAGTATTTGTTTTGTTTTAATTTAATAATTTGTTTTAAAAGTGAATGTGTATAACTAAATATTCTGTGAATAAGTATTTCAAGCGTCTACTTGTTGCCGTTATCAATATCGAGCAACAAAAAAAGTATAGATTTGTTGAAATTCCCTCGGGATAGGGAATAAACGGGATTTATTATATTCACTAAGTAATACCAATGATGATGAGACGATGGATTTTTGGATATTGCCGTTGCCGGATTTTTGTTTTATTCAATGAAAGAAATGAAGAAGCTTTACTGCCCTCCGCTTGAGACACAAGAGACTAATAATTAGTCACAAATTATTTATTTTTACTACAATTATTTGTGGTAAACAAAAGCGTATCTGCATACACCTCAGAGATGATTAAGTTTTGCATCTAGCTTAACGAAATTAGAAAAAAAGATAACGTTACCTAATAAAGCAATAAATTATAGTAAATTTAGATTTTCAAAAGGATTTGTGGCGAGGATATGAGGGCGGGCGCCTGCGCCGCACCGGCGCGGCGTCGACACCGCCAGCAAGCCGGGTGCGCAGCCGCCGCGCCTCCGCGCCGTCCGCGGCAGACGGGCCCGGCTTCATATAAGCCTGTCCGCGGCACGCGCACTCAGTAGAAGGGAGGTCAGCGCTCGTTCCGTGTTGATTGCTTCCCAGGCGCTCTGCGCACGCGCACTCCGGCCCTAGCGCCAACACCGCGCCGCGACAACTATTTCACCGAAAAAATGTTAGTTTTCATTTTGCATTGAAATCGCGTAAAGGAAATAACGCGGACTGATAAATTAACTCAATCGTTCACGTCATATTTTATTTTCCTTTTGTTTTTATAAACTTAAAAACTCAAAAATGGTCAGTACCAACAAAGATACGAACGATCCAAAAAAAGTGTCACCAAAGAATCGTGAAAAAAAAACAAATAACTATAAGCGGGCGAACTTGTTCTCGAAAGCATGGTTCGTCTGGATGATGCCGACGTTCTGGCGCGGCTACAAGCGGGACCTCTACGACGCCGACCTCACGCAGCCCAAAGACAGCCACCTCTCCGACAAACTCGGCGACCGCCTCGAGAAGTAAGTCTCACACCTCATCTCCACAACTCCATACCAAACAGGTACCAGTCACCGCCTCGACAAAACACAAATGCATGCCGCGACATTACATTTATCTTGCCAATTTTCTTTCACATCACACATAGGTACCAGGAAAATGCAAGCAGGTATCCACTTTAATAAGAATTTACTAACTGACCTTTGTAATAGCATTACAAGGTGATGCGCAAAGAATAAAAAAAAACTTCTTCGGCTGCGTTCATGTGTAATGCACTCAGCTTTATTCCACCGGTCAGGGCCGAATGCACTACAGAAAATATTATTATAATAGGCATAAGGCAGATAATTTAAATACTTCTCTCATTCTTGTGCAGTTTTACTTCCATCAAGTTTTAATATTCTTGTGAATAAAATATCCTTAAAAAGTAAATATTTAAAATCAACCACTTTTTTATGAACGGCAAATATTAATTATGATAAACATTACCTTTTGTGCTGTTTCCTTGATGTAGTAATCTCGTCATTTAACTAACTGGAATGTTAAGAAAAATACTTAAATTAAAATAATTATTATGTACCAGAAGCTATAACAGGTAGAAGAATCAAAATAAGACATTGTTTCACAACGGAAACTTTCATATAAATTTGAAGAACACTATTTCTACGTATGTGTATACGTATGCGTATATTATTCGTCTAATAGTGCGAAAATTTAAATATGTGATATTTTTCACGGTGCATTATGATAATATGACGTACTTGTGTATAAATTTTCTTTTCAACAGATGAAAACAAAAGAAGAGGTTACACAGACGTATTTTTGTTTAAATGTACTAGTATATAGTATTGTAGAGTAGTTTTTTACTTCAAAGTTGATACATACGGTATTATTATTCGTAGCATACAGTATAAAAATTAAAAACAACAACCCTACAAGGGTACAAAGTAGGGGTAATTGTATTTCCTCCTATCGTTTTTTTTCCGTTAAAAAGTTATTGAGATTATCTTTTACTATAAGAGGGCAAACGATACAGTAGGAGAGCTGGCACCAATTTTTGGGTAGGTGTTTGAGACAAGCTGAAAACTTGTCACATACTTCTCCTATTACACCCCAACACGAAACTGTAGACCAGGCTGGTGAGTAGCGGGGCTACATGAACCTATAAATTTTTAATTTTTTTTTTTTTGGTTCCAAAAACATATTTGAGGCAATTTGCAATTTTTATATGTTGTAGTTTAATGTTTAAAGAATAAAAAAAATAATAAGCCAGACGATTTAGTCGGGGCTTTAATATTGCCAGGCGCGTGCAAACATATTTTTCAAAAAAATATAAATAATGTATTTGAGGCAACTTGAAATTTTAATAGGGTATTTATTACCTATTTATAACTAAAAAATAAGATTCGCAAAAAGACAGGTCATTTTGGTGGGACTTTCTACCTGCCAGGTGATCTAACAAATGATGTATCGGTGCGAGTGAGTATATTTGTTAGATCACCTGGCAGGTAGAAAGTCCCATCAAAATGACCTGTCGTTTTGAGAATCTTATTTTTTAGGTATAAATAATACCCTATTCAAATTTCAAGTTGCCTCAAATACATTTTTTATATGTTTTTGAAAAATATGTTTGCACGTGCCTGGCAATATTAAAGCCCGAACTAAATCGTCTGGCTTATTATTTTTTTTATTCTTTAAACATTAAACTACAACATATATAAATTGCATATTGCCTCAAATATATTTTTGACAGCAAAAAAAAAAATTATTTAAAAATTCATGGTTTTATTTAGCCCCACTACTCACCAGCCAGGTCTGCAGTTTCGTGTTGGGGTATAATAGGAGAAGTATGTGACAAGTTCTCAGCTTGCCTCAAACACCTACCCAAAAATTGGTGCCAGCTCTCGGCTCGGACCAATATACCTAACCTGTAACCCCGAATAGCATCCAGTTTTCCTCATCCAGTCCAGTCGTCATCGAAAACCAAATGAGAAGTATAACTATAAATTTGACACGGTTAAACCAATTTTGATGAATCATTATGCGGAACCTGATTCTAATAAAAAAAACCGCATCCAAATCAGTTCACCCGCTTAAGAGCTATGATGCCACAGACAGACACACACACACATAGCGGTCAAACTTAAAACGCCCCTATTTTTGTGTCGGGGGTTAAAATGGGAGTGCCATTGGAGTAATGAGTCATGAGACTGACGTCACAACTTGAATAAAAATCTCAATAAATGGAGCTTGTTCACCTGTATGTTCGTTCACGTTTATAAAATTTGCTTTGACAACAAATGTGTTATTTTATTACGTCGCTCTGTGTCTGTGTATTTGCTGTAGCAAATGTCAACTTCTATGCTGCTTAGTAAAGTATCTTTCTGTTTCACACTGCATTAAACAACGAAATAAATAAAAATATGTAACTTTTAGCCTGCTCAAAGAAATTTTTAAATGGGTTTCATTATCTGTATTAAATACTTTCTTATTCAAATTATTTTAAATTTTAGCGAGTTCTATGTGAACATGAAATTCAATCCATATAAAATAAATCATAATTTGTATTACATTAAAAAAAAGACCTACACTATGATAAAATAAGGTCTAAATATTAAAAACGACACCCTATTTAATTTTTTACAAACAATCTGCAAACGATGAAAAATTACGTTATGACATCTGTCAACTACCTACAATCATAGGTGTGCCTACATAATTATAAACCTCTGAAGAAATTCTAAATTCAGTGTAACGAACTTTTTTTTTCGATTTTATACATACCTATATTAGAGTTGCGGAAAATAGCCCGTTATTTATTACCTATACCTACCTAGACTATTAGCTATTATTAGCCTAATTAGCTGTGATAGTTTTCCTTTTAAATTGATATATGATTTTATATGTATGTACTCTGAGTGAATGTGATTTTTTGACAGGTCCAAAAACAACCATTTACTGTAGGTACCTAAATAGAATAATGGGGCAGACATTTGACATTAACATAAAATTGCGCTTTAAAGCTGTCGCTAACTGTAGCTAGTTTATAACTAACGATAAAATAAACGAACGAATTGTTAATTGACGAAGCCTCGCGCTATGTTTTTACATAAGTATTCCATACCGCAGAAAATTTTACGTCTATGTATTTACATTGCTATCATGGCTTCTCTACGTGTGCAGATTTTCGTTCCACTTGTTCCCATACATATAATTAACATATTTCAACCAATGTAACAATCAGCCATATTTTTTGAAACTGTCATTCATAAAAATGCTGAAGCACTTAAATGGATCGACTGTTCTGTCACCACGCGAACTATCAAATACTATGATAAATTGTTTAGTTACTCTAATAAAAAATGATTTCGAGTATGGCAAAGTTAATCAAATGCCGGCATAGCAAAAAAGTCAGATATGCTAACAAGATAACATGAAGAAATAACAAGAAATGACGCTAAGAAGTGAGAACGGCATAGCAAGTCTTACTTTGCTCCACGCAAGTAACGTATCAATCCCTCATCTATACTAATATTATAAAGAGGAAAGATTTGATTGTTTGTTTGTTTGTTTGCATTGAGTAGGCTCCGAAACTACTGGACTGATTTCAAAAATTCTTTTGCCGTTAGAAAGCTACATTATCACTGAGTGACATTGGCTACTTTTCACCGCGGGAAAATACCTTTTCCTACGGGAAAATTAATTTATCGCGGGCGAAGCTGCGGACGGAAGGCTAGTGAAAAATAACCGGAGGCTGACAAAGAGTCACATAGGCTGCGAGTGGAGAAAGGCCCACCAAGGTGCTGTGAAACACTAACTTATTTATATTACATCGAAGTATATAAACGGAAAATCAAGATTGTGTAAATCCGATACGTGCCATGAATATTTAATTCTACCTATAATTTATTGACGTTGAACTTGTTAACAGAGGAATTTTTACGTAGTACCAGGAAAATGTTGCTTGTTTAAGGCATTCTGGATAAACTATGAATTGCTAAATATTTAGTAATAAACAATGCAAGAAATGAGTACAAATAAAACACATATTTTTCTTATGCGTATTACTTAGGAATGACTTTGTCCCTTTTGTAGAAAATATTTAAATAAAAAATAAAACCGTCTTCAAAAAACACCCAAAAAAAACTTGGAAATAAAAATTGAACCGACCACAATAAGCATGAAAATATTTTTCTAGGTACTAATCTGTTTGAAGTCGGTGCCTCAGCTCGAGCCAGCAGGAGTGAACCTAGTAATTTAACTTACCTACATAGTAGATACTATCTATAGGGCTTCTACCACTCCTGCTGGCTCATGCTGAGGCACCGACTTCAAACAAATTAGTACCTAGAAAAATATTTTCATGCTTATTGTGGTCGGTTCAATTTTTATTTCCAAGTTTTTTTTGGGTGTTTTTTGAAGGCGGTTTTATTTTTTATTTAAATATTTTTATTTTTTGCTTTTTAGTTGTTTCTGGACTGGCACTCTTTACTGACTGTACTTTTTGCCTCTGGTTACCAAAATACTCATCTTGACGAATCAAACGAGACCAAACTTGATGGGGTTATGTCGTTTTACTACGGAGTTCTTATGGTCACCATCCAACTTCATTGTCAGACCCTGGTTACCATCTAGGACCAAAGTACTCGTTGAGACGAGTCAAATGAGTCCGTACTCGATGGGGTAGTGCCGTTACATTATGGAGTACCTTTGGCCACCTTCCAGCTCCATCATCAGACCCTGTTTATCATCTGGAATGAAAGTAGGTACTCGTCAAGACGATTCAAATGAGCCCAAACTCGACGGGGTTGTGTCGTTTTATTACAGAGTTCCTATGGCCACCTTCCGACTCCATCATCAGATCAGCTCCATGTCACAATAATATTGCATTGTCACCTGATTTACACATGCATGTAAAATATGAACTCAATCAGAAACCGGGAAGTGAATCAAATTCAACTTGCAAGATTTGACCCGTTGAGGAGTTCCGTTGGCATCTGCGGTCTTCTTCATCAGATTTAGTTTACCAAATGACACTTTCTGAATGCAACCGAAATTACTAAAATCGCTTTACATTTCCCTTGAACTTTTGAAAAGTTCCTTCAATTCCTCATAGATCCCATCATCAGAACTGGATTCTGGTAACAACGGGACCAACCTTGAAGCATATGATTTCAAACAACGAAAGAATTTTCCAAATCGAATCATAAATGACGGAGTTCTGAGGTAACACACGTTAAAAAAAAAAAGAACATACAACCGAATTGAGAACCTCCTCCTTTTTTTGAAGTCGGTTAAAAAAACAATATTTTTATGTAATATTTATAATATTCCTTTGCTTTAATTTTTTTTTCAGATTTACGTATGTACAGTCGAAAAAACTGAATCACGTACCAGGGTGAACCCTTTTCATTGCAAATGTCATGTTGACATTCCATACGTCTGCTAAAGATATCATCGTGAAATTTGTTGTGAAAAGGTTCCACCTCGAAATTTAATTTAAGTCCTTTCGCTCTCCAGAAGCGTTGCTTATTAGCAAAACAAGCGGATAAAGGTGTTAAAATATGTTTGAACAGTTGATACTGTATTATTAACGCTTTACCTTTACTTATCTTAACCTATTCCATCTATAGATAAAGTAGGATAGGATAAATGAGAAAGTTTGTGTGTTACTCAATCACGCAATAACGGCGGAACGGATTTAAATGAAATTTGACGTACAGATATACAAAGATCTGGATTGAGGCATAGGATAGTTAATGTCTCATAACGCGTTACCAATGAATAATAGTTTAACTTTAAATAAGAATAAAGAGCGCTGTCCAAGAACGTTGAAGAACCTACCTCGGTTTTCAAGATGACGTGCAACGTGATGATGACAATGCAACCTTTTTTCAGGGCAAACTCTAGAATTGTAAATGTTTGCCGAGAAGGTATTTCTAACGTGGGGGAAGGCGCGGGTTAAAGCTAGTTCATACAGTGCATAGTTTATATATTTAAAAGGCACTGACGAAAACTAATACCCATAATAATTTAACAATGCCACATTGAAATTGACTTGAACAACGCGTGATGAATGAGCTAGAATGAAAACTGCTTTTGGGAGCTGGACTCGCCAAGGTCTGACTAACAGTTGGAGCGCGCCGAGCATCTATGCCAATGGACCACCTCTACTATGATAGTTCACTGTGTTTTTGGCTCTGTTGTTTCACTTTATGCAGTGATACGGCGCACATCTATGTTATACCCTCATCGAGAGACTTCAACACTCCTTCGGAACTACCCGCTCACCCGGACAAGAGATGGCGCTAATGAGCCAACTTTTAACAAGTTAGATATGAAGTATCTTTTTGGATGACCGTAAAAGTAATAAAAAATGAAGTTGAAAAAATAAATACAAAAAGTTACTTCATATCTAACTTGTTAAAAGTTGGCTCAGTAGCGCCATCTCTTTTCCAGGTGAGCGGGTAGTTCCGAAGAAGTGTTGAAGTCTCTCGGTGAGGGTATAACATAGATGCGCGGTGTATCATTGCATAAGGTGATTATTTAACAGATTGAAATGTACGATGTATGGGAAAAATTCGTGTCTAACCTCTAGACCAGTGGTGGTGAAGTGGTATGGCACACGGCACGGAATGCTGAGGACCTGGGTTCGATTCCCAGCATTGATCTTTTTTCTGGGGTTTTTTCTGTGCATCTATATTTCAGTTTATATTTAGTATGAAATTTACGAAAATTTATCGTTGTAGAAATATGTTTTCACACCTTTTATTCGGAAAAGTAACTTTTGCTCCCCAACGACAGGGATCAAAATGCTACTTTTCTGTTCAATCTACCGTAGAGCCCCGTAACTTCACCTGGATTTTGACACTTTTTTTAAAAATCTCACAGATTTACGCGTAACTTGGCTTCTTGTGAAAAAAACTAATTGGTATATCTAGAACCATCGTTTAAGGTAGCTTAAGCTCTAAATTTCACTATAAGATGGTTACAATTGTACTCCAAAGGTAGTCCAAAGGTCCTTACCTAGGTGAAGGAAGTATAGGCAAAATGCCCGGTTTTCACCTACACACTGCCGGAGCGTCAATTATACACGAAATTTAAAGTTCCCTACAGTACCTACTTTAATAATTTTTACCTTGATTTTCGATTATGAACCTTAACTATTTTTTTTTTTAAAATATAGTAGGCGAAGACAGGTATCGATCTGAAGCTAGTTTCATACATTTACTGTATTTTCGACAGGGTTGCCTAAAATTACGATACTTATGTGAAAGCATAAAGGAAAGGGTAATGGTTCAGGACTAATAAAAAATTACTTGTTTTTAAATTATTTAATTATGTTATGAAAATTAACATCGCAGTACCTATTTTTATCTTAAACTAAAGCGCCACCGTAAGCGAAGACTTTTCGATGGCCCAAACGAATAAACGTGCAAAGGCCCTTACACAAAAAAAATTTTTTTGCTTCTTATGCTTTTATACAGGGTTATTTGTAATTCACTAGCATCCTTTTAACCCTAAACTCCTACCACTTAAACAAATGTTTTTTGTTTTACGGCTTTTGTCATAACTTAATATTTTTGGTGTAATAACGTTTTGAAAATTTGAGATTTCCTCTTATTTTTACGGTAGGTACTCTGTGTATTTGTATGGGAAAAAAGTGCCTCATTTTAAAAAGTCGTAAAACAAAAAACATTTGTTTGAGTGACAGGAATTCAGGGCTAAGAGGATGTCAGTGAATTAAAAATAACCCTGTATACCCTAAGGCACGTTGTGATTTTTTTTAAGCCAATCCGATTTACCGTTTATGAAAAATATGTATTTAATTTTTATTCGTTGGTAATTTTCCACATAAATTAACACGAATAAGATTCCAAGAGAGTGTTGCCGTTTTAACAATTTTATTTCTATACACGAATAAACGTGCAATGGTTTTCTACATTAACTTTTTTTTATTTCAATTTTAGTAATACTACTTTGCACGTTTATTCGTATTAAACTTTGTTAGCAAGATTCGTGTAAACTAGCATTACACCTTTGATCGCATTTCATCTTGTCAGCCAAATTTTAGTCATACTAGCTTTCACATAGTACTCATTAACGTTTGGGTCAAGAATAAAAATCATTTTAATAAATTAACACGAACAAAATTGCAAACGCCGATTGCAAAATCAAATCAAATACAAAAATAGACGTTAATGTACATTGCGCTTAAAGCAATTACACTTTTTAACACGAATAACGGTGCAATGAGCCATAACACAAAATGACCTGAAGACTTATGATTCGAATAAAAAAATAAAGAGGTTTTTCACTATTTACGGGAAAATGGTTCAAAATAAGGGTCAAATATTTACGCAGTTTTGTAGGTAATTTTGATATCTATCTAATGATATATTATAAGCATATCTATTATTATAACGGCTGCCAGAACTGTCAGTTATCTTTGTTAAAGTTGATTTTATTTTTCCTGTAAAGTTGTCGTTTTACGATTACACGTTTATTCGTCTGGGCCATCGTTTTAAGCGAGCATGGTATGTTCAAGCTGGCGGGCTGGCTACGCTCCGCATTAGCCTTTGAACCTAACCATTCCGAGTCGCTTCCGCTCCAATCTGTCTTGCTCGCTTGCTTCGCTCGTTCGCCGACTGCTTATCGTTATAAGTTTGTTTCGGACCAAATGCTGAATAAAATTATGGTAAACAAAATTATGCGTAAAAATAATCGGCCTTTATAACAGTATGTGAACATAATTTCGGATTAACTCATTTTCGGGATGTTATCCCAAATAATGTTTCTGCCACATTACCATTCGGCAAAAACCGATTATAATTATAGAATAGTTAATTAGCATAATATTTATTAGCATTTCTTTTACTAATTAGAAATGATGGATCAATTTAGTGTAATTTTCTTATAACAATGCCTTTCTAGATTATAGAATAACTTAATTAACACCACTATTTTTAAACTTAGTTCGCGAGTTTGCCACACCTTGATACCTATCTAGTTTAAGCTTTTTTTCGATTTTTCAATCTTATGAATAAAATGGTGAATGTAAGTCCCGAATAACACAGCTAGTAAAATTGGAGGGATATCCATTGCAGTTAAATATACTACTATTTTAGTACTACGACTAAAATTCAAAATAATTATAGGTGCAACTAAAAATCCAGAAAAGATAATACAGCGGCTTGCCTTGCACGCGACTTGCACAGGGCAAGATTTACATAAGAAAAACTTTACTTTTGAAAACATACCCTCACCCTTCAATTATTTATTTAATTAGAGTCTCTAGGAACCCGTTTTACAAGAAGGTTCCCATTCACCTAAGTAATAAACTTATAGGTATTTCTATTTACACCTAAGCATAAATAGATTCTAGTTGTCTATGTGTCATGTCATGAGCTTGTCCTCGGCTTATAAATAATGTATCATTCTGCTACACAATATGCACAACAAGCAGGGGATAAAAACTAGACCATTCCCATATCCCTAGTTTAGTTATAAAAGCAGGCTATGGTGGTATACATCCCGACGCAAGCACCGGGGGCATTTACCTCGGGAGACGTGTTTTAGACTATATTTTTATGGCGTCGTAGCGATGGGCTATTTATAGCTATCTCATTAGCTGAGAACGAGTCTTTGAGTAGATACAGCCTTTTTTACTTGAACTGCCAAGCTTGAAGTTAGATTTATCCCAGCGCGAAGTATATCGCAGCTTTGCTACATACTTACCACAAAACATTCTCTAGCTTCCCAAAACGTGACGTATATTGGAAATTGAAATTTAAGAATCGCTTAAATGTATATAGTTCCCGTGATATCGTAGATCGAGAAAATTCACTTAGGTACCTAATACGTAAATACTCGAATCGAAAGCTTGACCAGTTGATCACCCCCAACGATAAATGTTCGGTCACGAAAAAAGCGAAAAATCATTTAATCCTAAAAATATCCGTCACATTTGAGTGGTCTCTTTATCCATCTTAATTTTAAAATGGATTTCAGTAATTTGCTATGTTTTTTATTTAGTTGTGTGGTAAAAACGTTTAAAAAAGTTATCACGAAATCACGAACACGTATCACGTTCAAACTACTATTTCAATATTAAAACTTTTTAATTCCTCAAAAAATTTTGAAAAAACCCACGACGGTAAAAAACTCATCGAAAAAGAATAAAATAACTCAAAACCCCCGACTTAACCCAATTATTATGTAACGAAATATTATAATAGACGTAAAAATACTTTCTAAAAAAGAGTTGATATCTCGAGAAATCGGTAATAGATATACTTAAGTACCTAAACAACGAATATCGATGTTTACAGTTTTTCCCTAACGTGTCTGTTTCTCGAAGATGTACTTAGATGTAACGATAATAATTTTACAATAATACATAACCGAGGAATATCCGTCGGGGGCTGCCATTAAACCAGCTAAAGTTTTTCTAGTGACGTGAATACAATTATTGAAGAATTGTAGATGTTTAACGACGACATAAAATACACTTATGAATATGATTAAATTTTTGTTGAAATTTCATATAGGAAAGGCAGCCCCCGACGGATATTCCTCGGTTATGTATTATTGTAAAATTATTATCGCTACATCTAAGTACATCTTCGAGAAACAGACACGTTAGGGAAAAACTGTAAACATCGATATTCATTGTTTAGGTACTTAAGTATATCTATTACCGATTTCTCGAGATATCAACTCTTTTTTAGAAAGTATTTTTACGTCTATTATAATATTTCGTTACATAATAATTGGGTTAAGTCGGGGGTTTTGAGTTATTTTATTCTTTTTCGATGAGATTTTTTTTCTTTTTCGATGAGTTTTTTACCGTCGTGGGTTTTTTTCAAAATTTTTAATTTTGCTTAATTTTATTTCAGAGTTTTTAGAGAGCATATACGAATTATAATCTATATAATGTGTAGGTAAGATCTCGCAAAACAATAAGATCCGCATTGAAATCAGACAATACGTTTTAATTTTAATAATATTGCAATATAATCGTTTCACACTAATATAGCAGCGCCCCCTAGTGAGTTAATATCATAAGACTTATCTTAGGCCATGCACCAATCAACTACGAACCCATTGCTGAAAACCGCATTGAAATCGGACAATTCGTTTTAATATTATTGCAATATTATTTTGCACTAATATTGTAGCGCCCTCTAGTGAGTTACAGACGTAATTTTTATTATTTGGGAATATGCATTAAGCTACCACGTACACATTGCTGAAAACAGAATTGTAATCGGACATTTCGTTTTGATTATATTGCAACATTGTTTTGCACTAATATTGTGGCGCCCCCTAGTGAGTTACAGCCATGACACCTGTCTAAGAACATGAACTCATCAAACACAAACCCGTTATTGAAAACCGCATCAAAATCGGATCATTAGTTTAGAAGATAGGTGGGAACATTACTTTGCACAAACGCACAAACATCTCTCACCCTAAAAGCATATACCTGCTCCGTTCCGTCGTGGGTAATAAAAAAGACTTTTTCAACTAATGATATTTTAACGTTTGGCAATAACTTTTTTAATTTGGAATGTGTTGGCTAATGAACAAAAAGTTAGAAATGATAATAACTATAAATGAAAAATTTTAAAAACCCCCAACGCAATTATGTCACACGTACGTTTGAGCATTATGCGTCTAAGATCCCTTCCGCAGCTAACAAAAGAACCGATAACTTTGAAACGGCTGAACCGATTTTGATGAAACATATCTAAGAACCATCGCCAAGAAACGTGCTTTCTAATAAAAAAACCGCATCCAAATCGGTTAACCCGTTTAAGAGTTATGATGCCACAGACAGACAGACAGACAGACACACACACATAGCGGTCAAACTTATAACACCCCTCTTTTTGTGTCGGGGGTTAAAAATAAGAAACGTTCCGTTTTCCTTGTTCTAAGAACTTAATGTCGACCGTTCGACTAACGAAAATACCCTTCGAGATGATCACATAATGTTACCTCTTACTAAGTAACATGTGAGAAGTGATTTGAGAGATAAGTGCCGAAAATAGAAAAACCATACCATTACACACATTAAAAAAAACAATAAAATTTAATAATAATTTAATGGTTTTAATAAGGCTAAAATTGAATATCAACTTCACTTACTTAAACATTTGCTGGTTGCAATATATTCATGTACTGTAGAAGTAAGTCATGTTCTCATGTTACTGTAGAAACTGGTGTTTTGTCGCTCAACAAGCCTAGTTTGCGGACGCGGCGCTGCGCTTGATAGACAACTCCGATCGCTCTTTAAACATTATATGGTGTCAAGTGTCTCAGCATTGGTCAATGTCAACATCAGCGCACGACAACCGTCAAAATACTAAGGCGGGTACAAATCCGTGAAAATATTATTGTAAAGTTGAAAAAAAATTGTATTTAATTTGAAATACGAGCAGATAGGCATTTAAAAAAAGTATATCCTTTACTTTTTTTAAATGAGGAAATTTTGGAGTTTTCTTATTCATAATCATTATCACTAGGTAGTACTATTGATTTGCATAAAAGTATCCTTATCTTTTGAGTCAATTTTGTGATGTTTTTTAGGGCTCCGTACCCAAAGGGTAAAAACGGGACCCTATTACTGAGGCTCCGCTGTCCGTCCGTCTTTCCGTCTGTCGCCACGCTGTATCTCACGAACCGTGATAGCTAGACAGTTGAAATTTTCACAGATGAAGTATTTCGGTTGCCACTATAACACCAAATACTAAAAACCAGAATAAAATAAATATTTAAGGGGCTCCCATACAACAAACGTGATTTTTTTGCTCGTTTTTGCTTGATATTCATAACGGAAACAGGTAGGCGCTTAAAATATTCACAGAATATTTATTTATATATTCACTTTAAAAATAAACAATTTAATTAAAATAAAACAAATATTTGAGGGGGCTCCCATACAAAAAACGTGATTTTTTTGTCGTTTTTATAGATAATGGTACGGAACCCTTCGTGCGCGAGTCCGGCTCGCACTTGGCAGGTTTTTTCATCCAGTTTATACGGCTCGTCACAACACTGACACAAAAAAATATATCAAAATCAATAGCGCTCTTGATTCTGAGTAAGAACACCCAAATGACTTCGTTATTTCGATAACAGAAACGTCAACAGTTTGCATAGTTTTTACTGTACACTATGTTACGGTATGTAAGTAGAGTTCCAACTGGAAACGCATAGTCATTTATAAAATGATCTTGTATTTCATCAAACGCAAGAGTGGCATATTTCTTTTAATTGGTACACATATGCAATTTTATTATTTTTGTCGTCATAAAATATAGTATAAGTAAACCTCCCTGTGCTCGACAATGACCCAATACATGGCACCTTCAATCTTATGTCATAGTAAAAGAGGTGACGGATGGGTGTCATCTACTGGGCGTTGAGGTGACGAGCATTGGCACGTTTACCTTACAGAATGTAAATGGCGTTATCTCGAAAAAAGTCACTATTGAGTTATTTTACCATTTTGTATAGCTGAAAACATTCTGCGCCAGATGAACTAAGAAAATTAACCTTATCTATCATACTTATAACATGAATTAATCTTCAGAGTTAGAATTAACTCTTCTTAAGACAACGTGAAATCAATTTTCTCAATTTACTCGACATTACTAAAAATGAATTGCCTGCTGAGAGCAGCATTATACATATGTAACTACATGTATGTAAGTAAGATTTCCTAACGTGTTTTTACAAACGTATTAAATTTCAAGAACAGATAATATTACTTATACAATTCAGTTAGAAAACAAAGCATTTTTCACTTCTTGTGCTATAAAAGTACGTCAACCAAATATCAATATAACTTTTCATAGCAGGAGTGAAACGTACCATCAATTAATATCTGAATAAGATTAAGAATCAAATAAATAGGCAAGCATTCTGACTTCTGAATAACCATCAAAAGTAAAGTATATATCTTTGTATATTTTTGTCGACTAGTTAACATGTCTTACGTGCTACCGAAACCCTTAGGATGTAATCGGATAGTACTTTTAATACCTGTTGAATTCTTATATATAACATAACCAATAATGTTTAGAAAAAGACTGCATTCACGTAATTAACTTTAGGTAGGTACATTTTCCTAGTAACAATTAATTTGGTAAAAAAACTGAATAAACCGTCGTTTGATTTTCGTACCTAGCTAGGTTAACGCGCTGTTGTGGGTCTGGCTGGATGATATCATTCTATGTAATTGGTTTGAGGTTTTCTCGGAAACAAAGCCTAAATAATACTGGGTGCTTCAAGATACAAATACCTATCTGGTTTTTTACGTTTACGTAAAATAAATACGAGGTGAACGTAAATGGCAATACACGGGCATGTTTGAACAAAGCATTACGAAACGGTCTGCGTGTCAAACTTGCCAGTAAATAAACTGCTTCGGAGTCACTGAATCGCCGGTTGAACACATGGCTATGTGTTCGAATAAGGTGTGATTTAAATTATATGGAATTCGAATGAGATCGACACTTGATAAAATGATTAAATAACTATCTATACATATTTATTAAAGGTGGCGTTCGCGACTCTGGCTTTTGGTTATGGAGCAGAGGAACACAATAAATACAATAATAGATGACCAACTGACATTACGCTGATGCATGTCAAAATCTGAATTGTGATTTACCTGTGCTCACTATACAAAATAATTGTTAAAAATTAAATCTACTCATTAAAAAAAAGAAAGAAATCTAACAGATACTTTTCTTCAGTAGTAATTTATTAATTTTTCGCGTTGCATTTTAAATATTTAATTTACAAATAGTCACGTCCAAATGAGTCTAGATTATTTTACGATAAACAAAATGATGACATCGGTAAAACAAATAATAAGCCTTTTATAATCAGTTAATAGACCCTTTACAAATTCAAAACGTGGAGTCAAAATTTGACGAAGATTTGTGATGAACGTATTGAAGATACTATACTATGACTTCACGTATTTACTACCAAAATAATCTATTTTGAAGTGATTCTGTCCTTTTTACTACACAATTGGTGGCCTCGCCCTTTAAAATTCATCCACTACAATCTCTCAGATCATCAGTTTTATTCGTCCAATTGTTATAGTGGATACCTACTCACTCCTTGATACTATCGTTCTGTTCCCACCAAGTACTTCCATTATCTTTTCTTGTTATTGAATCGCTTTTCGTAGGTATAAGCAAGGAATTAGTGGAAGCCGACTGTTTTAAACGATACGCTCTGAACCGTTTGATGCAGTAAGTAAAAAGTAGAAAACACGCTCGAAAATCAACTCGTCACATTGTTTTCATAATGCGAACCGGTTCATCGTGTCATGTTCATTTTATATTAAAAGCATGCCGCCGTAAGTAAGTTTTGGTTTCCTGTGTAATTCAGCAAATGTTCCGGGTAATTGTGATTACCCAGATGCCTTCTCATTGGTTAATGTGGACGATGTCGGCTGCGCGCCGATAACTGTCCCGTACGCAGGAACCGGACTCTCATTAACCAATTTAAGATGGCACTTTGGACTCGTTCGACATAACGCATCAAAATATAAACGTGTCAAAAACTGGTTACTTTCAATAATTTTATGCATTCTTTCCCGTCTTTGGCCTAACGTTCTACCAGCGGAGTTTACTTTAGGGCCGTTTCCGCGTATATTAGTGATTATCAAATGATCTACAAGCAATTTTGGAAAGATTACAAAATCGTGTTTGTAATTTGTAAGGTTTATTTACGCCTCTTCTCAAATTCGTCTTTATGGTATTTTCGATTACATTACCCTTACTTCAAAAATAGCTTCTTAATTAGATGTATATGCAAAATGTTGGTTTAACTGAACAGGACAGCGCGGAACAAACACGAATTTTGCATACTGACTGTGACTGGCACAGGTAGTCGGTACAAATGCTTCTTTAGACATGTAAATATTGATTGTATCTGATAGAGAGTGTTATTGAGATTGGTTATTTAGCGTCGCCGCGGCCGCGACCGAATTCCCGCGTGTGGGAGGCGGCCCGAGAGCCTCGTGACGACTCGGACACTTGACCAAGGCCTAAATTCTGCGCAAAAGTGGTGCGTCGCCGAAAACAGTCTCACATTCAAAACGTACGGTGAATATCGAACTCACTGGCAATCGTTTACATTTCATACTTATTTATTCTGTCACTGCATTATTTGCTTTGTATAAGAGCTCAAATAAAACGTAAAAACTTCTGAAACAATTGTTTTTAATATTTTGTTACATTTTGCGATAGTAAGCCGCATAAATTGAATTAACACAATATTTTTTCGTCGGCTGAGGTAAAGAGCTTCGTCGGCCCAATGCTTAGGTTAATGAAAGTTGGAGAACGACTCAAAGACTGGTTTCTTGTCATACTGAGCCAAAATTGGCTGTCTAGTCACAGTACCTACTTAAACTAATATAAATTTGAAAAAGCAATAAATTTTGAGGTTATCAGATGGCAAGTACGAGTGGCATGCACCTTATTATGTCGAAGATGCTCTAATGGGAAGTGTTAACACGCGCGACGGACGCCGGGCGGGCAGCGCCTTGTGCGGCCGCCGCTACGTCGTCGTCTCGTTAACGCTTTATTTTGTGCAAACACATTTGCGCGACGCGGCGCGGCGTTAGGAGGCTTACTCACTCTACACGACAGTCCTAATTCCAATTTTCCTATTGAAACCAATTGAACAATTCTTGAAAGAGCGTTGATAAGTTTGAGAAATGAGCATGAGTTCATAGGTACGTCGTAGTGCATTTCATTGTACCTACTTACAAGCGAAGTTCGTCATTGTTACTCAGGTATGATTAAGCTTACCATTGCATCTGTAATAATAATAAGTTTGATCAATTACAATAAGAGTAATTAAATCTTAATAACGTACGATAATATTATTAATCTTTCATTCATACATAATCAATCAGCCATTAATTATTACGTATCGGGTGTCGGCGTGAATTTCGTTCGAGATATATTGCTTGTACCTAATGTATGTGGGTAAGTATAGGATACGATGTATGTGTATTTAAAATCGGATATATATGACATATAGTCTACACAGCTAACTATTTCTGTAAGTAGTGTTTAATTTGTTCGAAAACGTAAAACATTATCACCTCTAAAAACATAAGTAAGCTTTACAATAAATAGATCAACAAATTTTACATTAATTAAATTTGAAACGATTTTACCCCAATAAAGTGACTTATTTCAATTAGGCATTGCGCGCCGGGAGATTAGTTATTATTATTATTACTTAGCCTATATTTGTGTAACACTGCTGGGTAAAGGCCTCTCCTCTTAACCTCCTATGTTCATTTTAAAGCTATACTTACATATATATATTGTATATATATATATATATATTATATATATATATATATATATATATATATTATATATATATATATATATATATATATATATACTTCAATATACCGGAAACAATGTAGGCATATTATCGTCGGTTTCCGTTTGTTATTCTTTATCAACATAACTACGTATCACAATATTATATCAGTGATTCAAAGCAATATATAAGTATATTATATATTATGCAGCGAAAATGAACTGTGTCTTCAAAAGATGCTAATTTATCATTATCACTTTGTCACCCGTCTGTCTCAAGAACACTTCTACGGTTTCACGACATAAAATTACAAATCATTTAGAAATCAATGAATAAACAATTAGTAAGTTTTCCTCATTCAATTGTCAGGCCACACTATGGGGTTATAAGTTGTAACTTGCAAGCTGAATACCTAGGAAGTGTGGAAATATCGCGCATTTCCGTGTCTACGCTATAGCCATCTATACTTATACACAACCAAATGCAACATAGTAGATCTGTCAATGAATCACCAACAGAAGGCTATATATCGGATGTTTTGAATTAACTGTGTAATTGCAATCGTAATCTTAAGTTACTTCTATCATGACATGACACTAATATTTGAATTGTGAATTGTTTTACATAGGTATACCTTAAATCTTCACAAGTTCATTTTCAATTCAACAAAGAACCAATTGAATTGTCAAATCATAATCATCCAGTAAAACAGCCTTTGCCTCCACGTTTTGTAGTGTGATAATAATTAAATAATGCTGATAATGAAAATTTTGTTATGAGAGCGTCATCGTTTTCCGCGACTTTTGTCTGCCGAGAATTCGTTTATCGCCATCCCGCGGAAACTAGGCAATTTTTCAGAATATGTAATAAACTGTGCTATATCTTTTCCGGGGGCTTACACTATCTCCTTAACGGGTTTCATCTAGCTAGGTTTTGAGTAGGTACCTACTAAGTAATATACGAAACGTTAATACGAAAAATATGTACGAAAGTTTTTGTATGGATGGATGATTTTTGGTGGATGGTTTTTGGATGGATTATTGACGGATTCTGATGAAAGAATGATGGGCAAATTAGCCTGTATATCCAATACGAACCGCATGCATACCAAGTGAATATATAGTAATTTAAGCTTAATTTTCTAAAATAGAGACGTCAAATACCCCGGAGAATGCAGTTATCAGCCCTCAAATATGTGAACTTATAAGTCATTATTTTTGTTTTTTGGGTGTGTTGCGTCCTAACACTATGTCGATTCTCCCAGCCTTCACAGTCTAATTGTCTTAAGTAATAGCAATTATGGCAAATATTAGAATCAATATGTCTACATACATTATAATTCTATTGGTGATCAGTCCCACATACATATATATCTGCCCATCATTCTTTGGCACAAAGATACTTTATAGCCTGGATTAACATAGAGGATAATAATTTTTATCCCGAAAAATTGCATAGTTTTCGTGGGATAGCAATAAACGAATTCTTCGTTGACGAAATGGCGGGCAACAGCTAGTTAATACCTAATATTAGTAGGATAATAAATTACGAGGAAAAAATATTTACTTACACAAAATATACATAATTTACAGATAGATTTGTTAAAACAGAAAAAACTTAAATTAACTTAATCTATAATTATCTTAATCAATAAGATGCATATACTTAATATATCGCGGGTGAGAAAAGCAGTCGCAACCAGGGTAGGTATACTTGTAAATACACGAAGGGTATAAAGTTGTTCGTGGTCGTTGCGCGGTAGTCGTTGACCCCGCGTGCGCCCGCGCCGCTCCGCTCACCGCAACCCGGCGCGCGCCGCCCGCCCGCCGCTTTGCGTAACCCGCGACATGACACCTACCGCGACCCGTGGCCCTGCGCATCACTCATAAGAACTATCAAGTCAACGATACGATTCAACCTACGAATTACATTTTATTTTATTGTTGGCAGATGAATCATTTCTTTTTTACCAACTTTAAAAAAGTTATCAATTCGATTTTATGTTTTACTACATACTGTAGCGTAATTTAATAAAAGAAGAGGAAACCACTACAAACCACGTAGTAATTTATGATTTCATGAATCACAGGAACCAAGATTAATTTTTTCGAGAGATCTCTTATTTTTCACCGTCATCCACGTATCGCCCAAATCTCTCTGTCAAGCTCACATACTTTTTTTACATGTCTCTATTCAAATTCAAGCTGACAGCGAAATCAGCCAGACCAACAACGAGACACAATATCAATGAAAAAGGTTACACTAATAAATTTGTAGCATATCAATTGCTACAATACCTACTAAGATACAAATGTGAAACTATTTTCTATAACTTAGGCTGGATTTTACCAAACTCTTATTCCGAGAATAACGCTTACTCTCAGATAGTAATGTCAAACCGCTATAGTAATTTAACATTACTTTCTGAGTGAGAGTAAACGTTATTCTCGGAATAAAAATTTGGTAAAATCCAGCCTTAGAGGTCAAAAGTTCATAATAGTGTACAAGTTTAAAGGATTTGCCACAATGGATACGTTCAGCGGTCGCAGTCAGGTCAAATTGAACGCAGCCCGCATTATGTATGAACTACATTATCGATCTCTCTATATAATTTTATATAGATAATGCGATCTGACCGTGCGGTCTGAACTGTCAGATCGCACGCACGCGCAATATATAGAGACTGACAATGTTGTTAATACAAAACGCGAGGTGCGTTCAATTTGATCTGACCGCGACCGCAGAACGCATCTAGTGTGGCAAATCCTTAAGTAAATTATTTTTGAAGCTTATCTATGTTTTGTATTGCTGTAATGCGAAATGTGTAAAAATTATGTAATGTGCTTTATTTATTTTATTTTATTCATGCCCGTAAAACACAATTACCCCTATTTTCTTTTGAAATCTAAGACTGTATTTTTAGAAACCGAATAACGATGGAAAACCCAAAATAACGGTTCACTTTTCATACAGTGTGTATGGAAAGTGAACCGTCAACCTTGTGACCCTTTATTGTTGTTTGCTCATCATAAAGATATCAGTTAAAAATTATGAAATAAGATACAAAGCTCATAGACACGCGTAACAGCAAGTTGTTTCTAATGCAATTGACCTCTCGTTAAGTTATTTATTATACAATGATTTCATTGTTCTAACTTATATAGCCATAGTTGCCTATTATTACAAAGTATTATCAATTAATGTTTATTCAGTGTTTTCCACGATGATACAATTTTACGCCCGCCAAGCGAATTTCTTGTTTAGTTGAACTTACGTTGTAACATTTTTGTTTATTGTAACTGAATTAGTTAAATATCGATGGAAAATTAAAAAAATAATGGGTTTTCCTTTTTCATGTTTTATGTATCTTATTGCACTTCGTTATTATTCCAGCGCAATTGTTTGTTCCTGTGCACTTAAATGCCAATTTTTTTCGTATTGTAAGTTTTTCCTGAAAGGATGTATATGTATAATTTATTCATTTGTTGACGTATTTTCTCATTTCATTGAGAAAATACGCCAACGGCAACTCATTTGACGTACTTTTAACCCCCGGCACAAAAAGAGGGGTGTTATAAGTTTAACCGCTATGCGTGTGTGTGTATGTGTCTGTCTGACTGTGTGTCTGTTTGTGGGATCATAACTCTTAAACGGGTGAACCGATTTGGATGCGGTTTTTTACATGCTGCAGAAGGGATCTTAGACATAATTGCGATGGGGGTTTTTAAAATGTTTAATTTATAGTTATTTTTATCTCAATGGTGCCGCGCCGCCTCACGTCACGTCTCGGTGTCAATTAACCCAAAACGTGAATAATTCTTTGAGTTTTTGTAGCTTACTTCTCAACGTGGATTTTTGATGGCTTATGGGTACTGCAACTTTCATAAACCATTCTGTAACATTATTTTTAACCGACTTTAATAAAGAGAGATCATCAATTATACAACTGATTTTTTAAATTGTTGATACCTCAGAACTCCGTCATTTATAAAACAATTATATATTTTTTCTAAAGAAAATCCGAGTAATTCTGAATTTTTTTTAAGGGAATTTTTTAATTTTGTGTTCACTTCAAAGATCAATATTTAATTACTTTCGTCGGAAACCTCTGAAGTTTGCCTCGTTCTCTGCCTCTCCAAGTGTCATAAATGATGTTCCTCATTAAAACTTAAAAATACCAAAAAATAATAAGTAAGTATTTATTCATACAAAATATAAATTCACCATACCTATAAGAATTATGTATATATTTATATACAGCTATGCTAAACTAAAAGTACATTAATAAAGAAAAAAGAACTAAAACATATTATGAAAAGAAAAAAATTGACCAGAGCCTGCAATTAAAACAGCGTTTCTAAAATATCATGGGACAATTTACACCAATTGGCATTGATCACTTTTTTACAATGTGGTCTAATTCCAAAACTATTTCGAGGAATAGGTTTATTAAATCATTTTATAACATTGTAGCAAAAAAATATTAAATGATCGTGTGTATTTTTGCAAAATAATGTTTGACCTTTGTTTGACCTTACTGTGAGCGTTAATTTTGAAATTCTTTGCAACAAGAATAAAAAAGCCGTCCTTCTAGTTTCTCTATACTATTCTCTGTCACTTCGACGTAGTTATCGTCTGTCAGTTTATTGACACTATTTTGAAAATCATTCTTCGCGTTTTTCATATTTTAATAATGGATTTATACAGAAAGTGTTTCACTCCTACTTGTGGAAATAATTCTGTCAATAGCCCAAACAAATTAATTGTTCGCATTAGAGAAGATTTAAGTATAAGAGAAGTGGTGCCGCAAAGTTAATTCAAAGTTTACAAGATGCACTTATTGTTGCAAGGATCATTTTAATGTAAGTATGGATTAAATCCGCCAAAGAACTTTCAAGGGAACACTTCTGACCATTTTATTTTATACGTACAAAAAATACTATAGCCGTAAATCGTTTTTTTTACTTATTCTCTTGGAAGAATCGGCAACTTTAGTGTTATTGTTATTGTAATGTAAAGTGACATTGTCAGATGACAACTAACCATCGATTTTGACACATTTTTTTGTCATTATGTCTGTGGTTTATACACAGATTCAGCCGCGGCATGTAATTTACGAGAAGTCGTATCTCAAATTTTCAATAAATGATAAAAAAATATTTGAGTGATTTTCTGAAATATTCAAATTAGTTTCTTAAAATGCTCTATATTTTCGATAAAAAAAATAAAAAGGGGAAGTTAGAAAAATGAACAAACCCAATTGACCTAGTCCCAAAGTAAGCTAAGCAAAGCTTGTGTTATGGTTACTAAGCAACGAATAAACATACTTAAATATATAGATAGATACATACTTAAATACATATTAAACACCCAAGACCCGAGAACAAACATTCGTATTTTTCATACAAATATCTGTCCCGACACGGGAATCAAACCTGGGACCTCAAGCTTCGTAGCCAGGTTCTCTAACCACTAGGCCATCTGGTCGTCAAAATAGTACATTGTGCATCTAGGGCCGTAAGTAGGGGATTACTAACGAGAGTCTATTAGAAGCCCGACGCCGAAGGCGGAGGGCTTTTAATGACTCGAGTTTGTAATTCCCTTACTGCCCGTGATACACACAATGATTTTCATCACATTGCGAGAAAAAAAATCCAAAAATAAAATTATTTCGTCTCTAACTAAACACTTAAATTGAATAAAATAATGGCTACCCGCCAATACAGATTGTCACTTTTTTCAAGTCATCTACCAGATAGTGTAAACTGTGTTTAGTTTAGAATTCGAAAGGTCATACGGCCAGATTCTGGCAACATGTTTAAAAAAATATTTTTACTAAAATTATTGCAAAACCATTTGATATAAATTTAAAATATAAAAATAACGAATTTTCATGAAGCGTAGATAAGTTTTGTGTTGTAAAATTTGGGTTATAGCTAAGTTTTAAAGATAATAAAAAAAACGTTGGCTGACTTGAAACCTCCTTAGTCTGAAATGACTTGTTTGCAAATTTTAAAACTAAAGTTAGAACACCCTTGGGTAGAAAAACTGTACGTAAATCCATAACTCTCTTAAGAACAATTTAGGCCATTGTCATTTAGTATACAGGCATGGAATAAGACCATTGACGAGCAAGTGTGATGAAAAAAAAATAAAGGCATTGGCTGTCAATGGAACACATAGGTACGCATTCAGCCAAGCATTACGACATATACAATACATGGTATAATTAAGTATTGAGTTTTTTTTCTTAATTAGTCATATTAAAAAAAAATTAATGCCAGTGAAATATTATTAAATTAAATTACCTATTAATTTACATTAGTTTCTTATTTAGTGACTTAAACCAGAAAATTTAAAAATGTTACGAAAAAGACACGGTAAACGACAATGTTATATGCTTTTAATGACTCGAGTTTGTAATCCCCTTACTGCCCGTGATACACACAATGATTTTCATCACATTGCGAGAAAAAAAATCCAAAAATAAAATTAATTTGTCTCCAAACACTTAAATCGAATAAAATAATGGCTACCCGCCAATACAGATTGTCACTTTTTTCGAGTCACCTACCATAGATAATGTAAACTGTGTTTAGTATAGAATTCGAAAGGTCATACGGCCAGATTCTGCCAACATGTTTAAAAAAATATTTTTACTAAAATTATTGCAAAACTATTTATAATATAAATTTAAAATATAAAATAACGAATTTTCATGAAGCGAAGATAAGTTTTGTGTTGTAAAATTTGGGTTATAGCTAAGTTTTAAAGATAATTAATAAAACGTTGGCTGACTTGAAACCTCCTTAGTCTGAAATTACTTGTTTGCAAATTTTAAAACTAAAGTTAGAACTCCCTTGGGTAGAAAAACTGTACGTAAATCTATAACTCCCTTAAGAACAATTTAGGCCATTGTCATTTAGTATACAAGCATGGAATAACACCATTAACGAGCAAGTGTGATGAAAAAGTTTCTAGCTTCTTCTTCAAAAATTTTCTTATGAGATTCGCTGAACCATGGACAGAAAAGATAGAGAGGCTGGTAAAGCGACACTGGAAATTTTGTGAACCCCTAAACCACCATAACGGATGGGCAGGGATGCTTGGGTCCAACATTGCTCCTTCAGCGCATATTAATGATTAATATAAATTATTATATATATAAATATATGTAATTAATATAAATTCTAAGTGAATTTTAATTAAGTCATCTGCTTGTGTTAAAAGATTTGGGCGATTACAAAAAGGACAACAAAGAAGCACATATACTTACGTAAATGTTCGGACGAAAAGACCGAATTTTAAGATGCAAACTGACTGAAAAAGACGGTCAATATAATTTTGAAATTTGGTAGTAGAAATTAGTTAATGTATTCAGGAAGGAATAGAAAATTATGTGTTTTTATCCGTTGGCTATACCTCTAGTATCCATAGTATAAGCTTTATTTGGTTTGGGACTTCATCTATTGGTTACAATTATCCTACGATATTTATTATAATATCAGGAAAAAATCTCACGTACCTACCTATACGGAATGTGAAAAATTTACAACATCTTTGGTTAATCTGACCTTCCCCAAGCCGCGTCATTCGAGACCATCACGTACCGGTTATTTAAGTCTTAAGCATAGTTTACACTTATTCCATTGCCCTCCTCGACAGAATAACTATGTATTCTGAGTTACAATATATTGTAAACCCGGAACTTTATTCGTAACCAGTATCTTTCGGGGACACAAAGTAACCTACGATCAGGGAGAATGAGATTTCTATCAGTGATACTTATGTATATTTTTAACCGGAGCTGTAGCTACTGAAAGTACCCCTCTCCCCCTTCATAAAAACAAACGCATTTAGTTTACCTCTTTATTAGTTACTCGTATATGTGTTACAATATATTTGTCTAATAATATAAACTTGTAGAATATGTACACATTATTACTTAGTTATAAATTGTTACACAATATTTTAGACTATCGCGGTCATTACTAATTTTATGAGTTAAAATCGGGTTTAGTTTATCGGAACACCCCGTACCTTGATTTTGAAGAAGCCCGATATTTCGGCACAGTTGCATGCGCTATGATCACGAGACGACTCGTGATCATGGGGCTTGAAATTATATGTAAATTGTTATTTATAAAAGCTCAGTCTGATCAGCTTTTTGGCCTGCTTCTGCTCCGGTGCCCATCGCGTGGCACCCAACCTGTGACGATTTTTGGTCAGCTATCCAGTTGCATTTGGTAGACATGACTCGCCCAGTTTCACTTGAATTTGACGGTCTTCGTCCTCACATTGACAGTTCTAGTTTTCGAGCTCAAGTCGGTGTTTCTGATTCTAACAGTCCTTCAATTATTTATTAATTGACTGACTTATTTTGAGTTTGTACTTCAGGATCTCGGTTATGAAAGTCTTTGAACGCGTCAAATAAAATGTACAGTTTGCCACTCCGCAATTGCAGCGTGTGGCCGGACGTGATGAAAGTTCTAGGCATGCAAACTTATACGAATCGTCACTATGACACGCGTTGCCGCACTGCACGCACGATGCACGCGTCATCATAGGGACGCCTCTTGTAAGATTGCTTACAAAACATCATAGTCACACCCTAACCAATGCTGCGACCATTCCCATCCCATCGTTTTTGCTCAATCATCCCTTGAATTTCAACTACATATTTTTTGCTCATTGCGTCAATAATTATGATGGAGTGGACAATAATCTCTTGCATCAGAAATGATGAAGAAGTTAATTGCGGCGTACTATGCTAACCAGAAGATATTAAACGGACACGCGAACGATCTAAATAGTCGTAAGGACATTTTTAATAATCAATAATCAACTAAAATGAGCAAAAACCCAACCCAACGCGAATTAAGTATACAAGGCTCGAAGAAGTCGTACCTTATAGCATTTTTATAATACTTTAGTTGGAAATTGAATCAATTCTGCCCTGTCTTTATCATTCATGGGTATAACTCTGTAGGTACTTAAGTAAATGCATTCGAGTAAACGTAGTGATTAAAAAAGCCAAGGAGTAGTTAAAGCTCGTCAACTTCGACTAATTATTGCCTAACATTTTAATTAATACTAGCTGGTGCCCGCTATTCCGCGGGAGCTATGCAAAAACGTCCATTCATACATGCATACTAACTTTTCCGTTTATAATATTAGTAATATTATTATTTAGTTTTCCATTGGTGCGTAATTCAAAAAAAATGTGAACATGCGTCAAGAAAAATCTTGGAATTTAAGTTGATAGCATTTACATAATGTATGTATTACATGTGACATGTTATTGAATACGAGTAAGTACCTACTTGCATTCCTTTTAAGACGATAAAGTTGGTACACCTCATTTGCAGGAAAAAGGGTCACGTGATACCCAGTCCGAAAATTATAAGATTCCGAGATATTAGCGATATAATTTTTTTTATTTATTCCAAAACATCCGAAATCCGTTTGAAATAAATAACATCTTTTTTCAATTCAATTATTTCTTTTATTTGTTATGTATTTCTCGATATCAGCAATATTTTTTTTTATGATGAATCCAAAGATGATGACAACATTTTCTTGCTGTATAGCCAGTGTATAGCAATATCAGTTGTGCGAGGAAGCAGCTGCTGCCAGCTCTATGGCCCCCTTAGGAACCATAGAGCTGGTTTCACACTGGTTTCCACATTTCTTAGGAACAGTTAACAAATACACTTAAAATCACTTCAAGAAGATTCTTCGATATGAAAGGTTGTGTTTATTATTCTATCCGTGAACTTGTGTTTGTTGCTAATTAATTTACTTTCAATTTAATATTGTACTTTTAATAATTTGCCATGAAATAAAACTATTGACATTTTAGGTAACGATAAATACGTAAAAAAATATTTAAATAATACTTTTCGGACAGGGTACCACATGAACTTTTTGCTGCAAATGAGATGCACTTTATCCACTCAAAAGGAATGTATTCAATAACCAGTCACCCCGTATTTGTGTATTTATACATAAATTATTTGACCTCAACTATACTACAAATTGCTGCATACGCTTTTGGCCTTTTGCATTACATACCTACTCAGTAACTGACCATAATGTAGCCAACCATAATCGACTGACTGATGTTGATATGCAAAACTACCGGAAATAGCAAATTTATTAACTAGGGTGTAAATTGGCTACTTTACAAAACTTTACGTGACAAATTATACCTAAGCGGCTAAATTGGTGTGAGATTAAATGTTCGTGCGCCCATGTGTTTGATAATTTTTGCATGATCGAGGCTGACAAATTTACAAAATAACTTTTAAGTTAAGCATATGGGTATTTGCTTGTGCCTTTTGTTGATATCTGTCAGAGTTCTGTACAGCGCTGTACAGACTTATGCATGATCGCGATTCACTTAGTCCTTCGACCGCGCTGCGTATTGAATCATACCTACTAACGTAACTATAATAATAATAAAGGGCTGCGTTCGATTTAAACAATATTTCACAATAAGCACACCTGTATTCATCGCAGCTGTAGGTACTTATAAATAGTCAACTACTAACTCGTGGTTCGTGGGTCGTGGTACTAACTAGTCAATCAGGTTGAGAGGATAAAAAATTATTTTCAAAAAGTATTAGGTAATTAGCAGTTTTTGCATCCATCCATGAACAATAAAAATATTATGAGGGTCTAAAAAATGTAAGTATCTAATGACAAGGGTGATTAATGGACTAAAGGTTGAAAAAAAATCCTTCTTATTCGTTGAAAATTTTTAAAATCTCAATGCTAATATGTTATGAACATTTAGGGAAATGTCATTCGCACCAGTACGTAAACTTACCACCGCAGTTATACGTTTCTGCGAATTGCTTCAAATAACAACAGGACAGCAAACAATTTTATTATCATCTGTAAAAACCAGATAAGTACTTAAGCGCAAGTCACTCTTATGCTTTGGGTTCCATAATGTAAAGCCACAAATTATTTCGTTTATTGAGCAAGCGAAATGAAACTCTTAGTTCAGAAGGAAGAGACATTGACTCTTACACTGTCGTCAATTTTATGCATTGAGAAAACAAATTTACAAGTTAAATTGTTGCTTAATGTGTTAGCCTAAACAGCACAACTCTAGTAATCTGTACTTCCCCAATTGGTCAATTGTGTTTTTGTTGTGCCTTTAATAAAGTAAAAAATTAAGTTGAAGTGACCGTTTCACAAAATCAAAGGTTATTATAAAAAAATCACAGTTCCCGAATCGAATGGAGGTGACCACACTATTTGAGGACCTGTTGGTCATCGAATACGATCGATCTACCTAATTATAAGTTTGGATCAGTTTTTTTATTACATAAGTCTAAAAAGTCTTTTTGCGCTTAAAAACACTAAATTGAAAAAAATAGGCAATTATAAACACCCCCATTTAGATACCCACCTAAAAAAAGTCACTCGCAAACTTTTAAATTAAAGATACATGACGATTTTAAAATGATATGATATATTGCAGATACTGGGGCAGATATTTGTATGAAAAATACGAATGTTTGTTCTCGGTTCTTGGGTGTTTAATATGTATTTAAGTATGTATCTATCTATATAAGTATGTTTATCCGTTGCTTAGTACCCATAACACAAGCTTTGCCTAGCTTACTTTGGGACTAGGTCAATTGGTGTGAATTGTCCCGTGATATTTATTTATTTATTTATTATATTTATTAGGCAAGTTATTAACTAACGCAAAAAATAAAAGTTCTTTGAGATTAATGACTGCTTACATCGGAGGTACCTGCTTGCTGGTTGTTTATGCAGAAATGCATTAGAAATCCCTTCATTAGCAGTTATAACTAAAAGTGAAACTTTAACTCAGTTGGTTACTTAATCGAGTGGCGACCTTGTACTTTACTCTTTTTGATCAAACTTTCACAAAATAATACATGAAATGATCGTAGAATTTTTTTTTAAAGCTGGAAATCAATAGATGTAGGTATATTGGGTGTTAGCAAAAGAGTACGCTAAAGTTATATAATATTTAATGATTGAATTCCTACGCTTCAATAATATGGATGGTTTCAATCTAAGTTGGTTTCGAAAAGCTTTGTTTAATCATTTTTCCGCTTTAGAAGCAATAGGTAATAAGTACCTACTGAGTCTTCGTACCATGTTAGTGAGCAATATTTAATTATCATTTAAACATTAGTCAGTAAGTTAACCAACCGAGGTGAAGTTAATGCAGACTATGGTCTTTATACACAGCTGTTGTGTTTTCCCTTTTGCGTAACCCAAAAGGAGAAACGCGATTACATTGCTATTCCATATCATTTTATTTATTCAGTTGGGCTGTTCTGGACGCAAGAGCTAGCCGACGTCGAGTCTATACCATTGTTTATTACGCAGGCAATTAGGTATATTCTGCTAAACGTATATTAAACTTAAAAAAAAACTAAAATATGTATTATGAAAAGGAGTCCACTTAGACAAGGTTCGGAACCAGTGCCGTAACTATAGGGCGGCATGGCTAGCAAAATGCCCTCTGGAGGGCTCCGGCCCAAAAATTAGCTCAGAAATAAAATAAAATTATAACGGGGTGATTTTTACTAGGAGAGCCCCATCCAAAGAGTTTGCCACGGACCTCAGATGGTAGGTACAGTAAAATTACATAAAGTTTACCACTGACAGATGGTTTGCCTTCATTTCATATTCAACTTTAGCGACCTACAAATAAAGCCAATTTTAGAATACTGTTACCCACGTTTGCAGATTTTGTAATAGCTACTTTATTTGTATGGTGTTAAAGTTGGAAATGAAATGAAGGCAAGCCATCTGTCAGTGGTAAACTAAAAGTAAACGTATTGTATATTTAGTTACGCCACTGTTCGGAAGATACTAGCAGCGATGCCCCTTTGAATAGCTAAGCTGATTCTTTGTCCAAGATAGCTCCCAACTTTTCGGTAACCTTGTTCTTATTTACTTTGCTTGCCTACTTCAGTAAAAAGATTTTGTCAAGTCTCCATGTGACCATGTTCTTATAAACATTTGCGCTGTTAGTACCCGCGTTGTCTTGTAATAAACACACTAAGTAATTGCCGTCCAGCATTAAGCACTGCCTCTTTAATCCTCATCCTTTTAGGGTTCCGTAGTCAACTAGGAACCCTTATAGTTTCGCCATGTCTGTCCGTCTGTCTGTCTGTCCGCGGCTAAGCTCAGAGAATGTTAGTACTAGAAAACTGTAATTTGGCATGAATATGTATATTAGTCAAGCCGACAAAGTGGTTAAATAAAAAAAAAAAAATTTTTTTGGGTTCCTCCCATAGACGTAAAGTGGGGGTGATTTTTTTTTCTCGACTAACCCTATAGTGTGGAGTATCGTTGGATAGGTCTTTTAAAACCATTGAGGGGTTGCTTACATGATTTTTGTATTCAGTGATTTGTTTGCGAAATATTCAACTTTAAAGTGAAAATTTTCATTAAAATCGACCGTCCCCCCCCCCCCCCCTCTAAAATCTAAACTGTTGGATGGAAAAATTTAAAAAAATTCAAAATGGTAGTAAATATATTAAATTTACAAGGAAAATTATAGCGGCTAAGATTGCTTGAGAATTATTTGTAGTTTAAGAGTAAATAGTAGCCTAAGGTATTAAACATACCGTCACTACTTTGAAAAACTCGTATCTCAAATCAGCATGTAAACAAAACTGAACCTTGATATGCGCGTAATAAAGTTGACTTTGCCAGATTAACGATTTTGAGATACGAGCTTTTTTCCAAGTATTGACGATACCTAATTTTGAAGATTCCGTACACATAGGTACGAAATCCTTAGAAATCCTTACTTGATTTTTTCGTAATGGCTACGGAACCCTATCTTGGGCGTGTCCGACACGCTCTTGGCCGGTTTTAATAATATAAATGCTTAGATAACTCTGTTTGTGTGTCTGTCTGCCTGTTACCACTTCACGCTTAGCATGGTTTCCGCGGAATGGCGATATTTAAATGAATTCTTCGTAGACGGTGTTGCGGGCCACAGCTAGTAGAAATATGTAGGTAATGTAAAAATATTTCAAACGAGTGATGTTGTTCAATACTACATTGCGGAATTTGATATGACATTTTATAGAAACAATCTTAAAGCTCACATACTGGTACAATAAAACGAATAAAAAACCGGTCAAGTGCGAGTCGAACTCGCGCACGAAGGGTTCCGTACAATTATCTATAAAAATCACGTTTGTTGTATGGGAGCCCCCCTTAAATATTTATTTTATTTTAATTGAATGATTTATTTTTAAATTCAATGTATAATTAAATATTCTGTGAATATTTCAAGTGTGACCTGTTGCCGTTATCCATAACGAGCAAAAACGAGCAAAAAAATCATGTTTGTTTTATGGGAGCCCCCTTGAATATTTATTTAATTCCATTTTTTAGTATTTGTTGTTATAGCGGCAAACGAAATACATCATCTGTGAAAATTTCAACTCTCTAGCTATCACGGTTCCCGAGATACAGCCTGGTGACAGACGGACGGACGGACAGCGGAGCCTCAGTAATAGGGTTTCCGTTTTTACCCTTTGGGTACGGAACCCTAAAAATTGACACTATTAACTGACTTTACGTGGCTTCCTTCTCTATATTCATTATCTAATATATAAAAATCTCGTGTCACGGTGTTTGTTATCGAACTCCTCCGAAACGGCTTGGCCGATTTTTATGAAACTTTTTTCACTGTATTCGGTAGGTCTGAAAATAGGTCGTAGGCTATTTTTATACACTTATTCTTCGCGGACGATGTCGCGGGCAAGAGCTAGTTATTTTATATAAAGGTTATCATTATTATCAATGTGAACACTATGTGTGTGTCCTTCACTTGTTTTGCATTTGATAGTAGGTAGTCGTCATTTTTTTGTATAAATTTCCATGTAAGTATTTAATTGTTGTATGAAACTAGTAATAATACTATAGACATGTATTGAATACAATTAGCAATGTAATAGTATATAGGAAATACTGAATATGCACAATAAAACACATATGAAAATAAAAAAGCAGGCAGGTAGGCTGCTGATTGCGTGGCATACAGAACTCTATTGTACTATCATTTTGTAAGGGAGTCCCGATGTACCAATATACCAATACCAAGTACCAATATAGTACCAATATGCTGCTAAAATATGGAATGACCTCCCTCCGCCCCTACGTGAGCCTATACCTACCACTGAAAAAATTTAAGAAGTTAGTCCATTCGCATTTATTAGATATGCAGAGCAAGTTCTACTCTTAATGTTAACTGAGGATTGTGGCAGAGTACGCACGCACCACGCACGCGCGTACGCACACAGACACATACTCAGTACTCACATACGTACACGCAAACTCAGACACTCACTCACATACGCACACGCAAACACAGACACACACTCACGCACACACATGCAAACACCGACACACACAAGGAGAAAATTATTTTTTTAGTTTATTGTTATTATTTTTCTTCAATGGCATGTTACTGGTTTTTTGATGTTTTTTTTTTACCGTGATTGTTATTGTTTTTTTTGTTTTCTTCTACTCATTTACTTTTCGGTTCTTCCATAATTTTCATATAGGTACGTAAATATTTTTCTGTTGGCTCTTAAAACAGCTACACTGTCTCTCGTCAGGTCTGCAACCGACCCTGCCCAAAGGCCCAGGCTGAAAACCAGCGCTGGACTGTCTGTCCAGCACATGCTGAGACTGGGACCTATTGCCTCAAAAGTTTTTTTAAATTATTGTATTTCCTTTTTGTATTTGTAAATGTTTTGTTCATTGTACTTGATATTGTTTTATTTATGTTTTGTGTTGTGGCAATAAAGCAAATTCTTATTCTTATTCAATATAAAATGATACTGCGTATATTTTAATTAAAAGTAGGGCTCTGCTAACACTGGATTATAATAGATACCGCTGTTTACGGCGTATATTTTGACATACCTAGCTATACCTACAAATTTGTACGGAACTTTTGGTACGCGAATCCGACTCGCACTTGGTCGGTTTTTTAATCTCATCTAACGGCGACATATTAAAAAGTTTGCGAGTTGCATAAAATAATTCTCCGTAATGGTCGACAAATGACTATGAATTCGTTAATTGACATACAAACCTCTTTTTGTAATTTTCGGGTCGGATATAGCCTAAGATCCCCCCAATAAATATAATATATTAGTGTGTAGTTGTGTGTATTCTTTGTATGTATGTGTATTGTTTATGTTAAGTATATTGGTTTGGGTTTACTTTTGATTTCGACTCTTTTTTATTACTCAGCATTGTATGCCTACTCTTGTCTCTGATGTCCTGTCAATCAAAAAAAAAAATCAAAAATCAAAACGTTTATTCTGTAAGTAGGCCGCAAAAGGCTCTTTTACATGTCATTTTTTTAAACTACCAAATCCAAATCAAATCGTTCAAAGGTTAACTGGAAGAGATCCCTTTATGGGATAAGTTCGCCTCAATCAAAAAAAAAACAAAAATCAAAACGTTTATTCTGCAAGTAGGCCGCAAAGGGCTCTTTTACATGTCATTTTTTTAAACTACCAAATCCAAACCAAATCGTTCAAAGGTTAACTGGAAGAGATCCCTTTATGGGATAAGTTCGCCTTTGTACATCTGTTTTTCTTGTTAACTGTTATTTTTCATGTTTTACGTACAATAAAGAGTTTTACATACATACATACGTAAATTCTACACCTGTCCGTTATTTCATGGAAATAAAAATGTAACAAATGAGGCCACACAGCACCACTAGGTTTGCCTAACGAAATCTTACTGCAAATACATTGTATATTCATTCCATACACCCAAAAGAAAAACGCAAGTACGAACTGGATTTTGCTAGGCCACCCTGCACCGTTGTGTGACCCCAACTTTCATGATTTATTTAAAAAGTCACATTTCGAGCAAATAACAGGCACGAGTATGTGCAAATTTTCACGGCGGATCTTATATTAGTACGAAGAACAAAAAAGAATCATCAACAGTTTATAAAACCCTTTGGCACAAATTCCGAATCTCTGTGGCGATTTGGACCGGTTTGCATATCTCTCGACACTTGTTAGCATTCCTGGCATTGCTTCCTCTCGATGCGCTGAGGACGGTCAGTGCTGGCGCGATCGGAAGCGGACCCTGGCGCCGGCGCCGCGCTAACGGGTTCTCTCGTAAATTTACCGTAACCGTCCTGCACGGCCACTGCGACTGTATCTGATCTCATTTAATAAGGATGTGCTTTTCAATTGTGCAAATGTTATCCGATTATTATTAAATTTATTTGCTATTCAAACATGGCCTCACCTTGCAAATTGTTTAAAGGAGATAAATGTCATACCTGTCTAATTATCTCTATTTTTTGATTACGACATCATTGTGGATCTTAATACAGTTACCAGTCAACATTTGATATTTTATAACTTAGTTCTTGAATAATATTTACTCTAACTAGTTACTTCCTTGCCATTATCGCTGCCGCTTTAATGTGATAATGTTTAACGTGCCTATAAAGAGACATTTAGAGGCATGATACAGACGACACAAACATGGCTCATGCTGTGGTACAGAATATTCTAGATAGAGTTCTGTTCAATAATACTTTGTTTTAGTATCCTTACTTTAGTTTTAATCGACAGAATTTTTCAGTTATTGCGTTCGCATAATAATATACGACCAGTACCTCTACCATGAGTTACACTAGTTTGCAGTGACCGTACTCGCTAGCGACGGCGTAAATGATTTGTATGGAGAATTGTGTACAGCGCCTCTAGCGGTCACTTACGGAAGTACAATTCTCCATACAAATCATTTACGCCGTCGCTAGCGAGTATGGTCACTGCAAACTAGTATAACTCATGGTAGAGGTACAGATGGCCTAGTGGTTAGAGAACCTGACTACGAAGCTTGAGGTCCCGGGTTCGATTCCCGTGTCGGGGCAGATATTTGTATGAAAAATACGAATATTTGCTCTCGGGTCTTGGGTGTTTATTATGTATTTAAGTATGTATCTATCTATATAAGTATGTTTATCCGTTGCCTAGTACCCTAACACAAGCTTTGCTTAGCTTACTTTGGGGCTAGATCAATTGGTGTGAATTGTCCCGTGATATTTATTTATTTATTATTTATTTATATACGAGTACTTAAAAGCGATTAAATTAAAGTCGTAACCAGATACCTCAGACTAGGTATATTTAAGTATTTGAATAATTAGGTTCTAACGCAGATTATCTAAGTGAAACGCAGGCGGTATTTATTAAATCGCAATCACAATGCGCAGCTCCTGCGACCGCAACTGCTTGGCGCATGCTCCCACGCCATTATGTTCTTTATTGCGATTTTAATTAATGGCCGTGAAATTGCATTTGTCTAACAACGTAAAACTGTTTACTTACATGCTTAAAGATCGGTAAAGTTCTGGCATAATTTCTTATTTTTAACATTGAGATCAACGAGACCCATGTGCTGTTAGTATGTCATTAGCGACATGGAATGTATTGCATACTCATATACCGGTTATTCTTTTATTCACCAGTACCTCCTTACCCAGTCGAGGCGCTTTCACTCACAATTTATTTGCATATCAATACGAAGTTTAACTTAGTTTTATTCGTCTATGACCATTTACATATAAAACATCACCGTCGCTGTGAGATGTAAATTTATGTATTACACTACCCTAACAGCTAAACCGGTGAATTTTGAAATTTAACGTGTTAAATTAATGGTTTGGGAAGCACTCTAAATTCGATGGAAATTTAAATTTTAAACACCTTTAACCATGAATACATTAAGTACAAAAATATCATGTACTCGTCCATTTAAACAATTCATTGCCGAGCATGAGTCAGTGATAAAAAATAAACTTCGGGAGGCCACTTGTCGTGACATCAAAACCTGCTGCGCTAAGTTCATGGTTTAGTTTTTTATCATTTAACGTCCGTCTTTAATATATTTGTACATAACACTTGAAGGTGTATGTTTTAACATAAAGTAAAATTGACCCTATTTGGTGGTGTGCTTATTAAAGTCCGAATATGTATTTTATTTAAACGTAGGTATCACGTGATTCCGAGTTTCCGAGTCGCGCCGGGCGGTACCGGCCACATCGAAACGTTGCCAAGGACTCAAGTATTCAACACACGCCTTCTGAATTAATGGCTCACCTTATGTCGATTGCGACTTAGCCAATACCAATTTGTTTGAGTGCATTAATATATATTTGATAAAAATGGAATTTGCTTAAATCTACAAAGAATAATTAACACCAAAGTTTGCGCACGACTTATGTAACGTATGTATTGCTACTAATAATAGGGGTTTATTTCCACTGATTGAGCCGTAGACCGCGGAAAGCCACAGTCAGACATAATCAATACAATAATGGACCTCTACATACATTGTTAGAGATCAAGGCCTGATCATACCGGCCAGGGTGATAGATAAGTTTTATTTAACTAACTCAAAACTAAGCTTGAGGCAATCCTGCTTTAAAAATCGCACATTACGTTATTTCAAATCAAGTAAAGCAAGCATTACGTCGTCTTGTTACCGTATATAGCATACCACAGAATGGTAAACATCGTGATGCGAAAAGATCATGAACAACGGATATAATTCGTGTTAAATTGTCATGTTTGCACATGCAGCTAAGGAGCTATCTCGTACAACCGTGTCACATCACGGTGTGCATTTTACATAGAATTGGACGCGACACGACCGCTCTTATTAGTAGGCGGCGGACGAGCTCCGCGGCTGCGAGCCGAGGGGCATAACTCACTGCCCTCACTCCTGTATCCTTATGCTCACCGAGCACAGTTTCAAGTTAGATGGCTTTAATTATGGTAATTCCCTGTTTCACGTTATTGCTATTAAACACAGATTAAAGAGCTTATGAATTCAAGTTAAGTAGGAAGCGCTTCTTAACGACTGTCGTGAGATCGCTACGGCTCCGTCTTGATGTGCATTAAAATGATGAGATCATTAGCTTTAGGTATAACCACGATCATGATTTGTAGAAAACCAATACAGGACTAAACATTTCCTGGACATTGTTTAAACAAACTCGATCAAACGAATAGTTTAATAACATATTATCTTGAGGTGCTGCACGTATAGCACATACTTAGTTACATATCACTATATCACATGAAAATAATTTGGTTCCACTGTTTCGGTTGGTTTGAACAAAAACAGTTTTCTTAGAATCATGTTTATTTGTTTGTCCGGTTATTTTTCAACTTAAAACCTTTGATCCATAGGAGGTAGTAGGCTACGTATAAGATTAAGTAATTATATATACGTAATCGCCGTAAGCTCGACTCGTAGTACAGCCATGTCTCAGCAAGCCATCGCCCATTAGTGTAGGACTCATCAAGGAAGTCTCTTGGGACATTTATTGTAAAAAAATGCTAACTACGGATTGTAATTTATCACATTATCACTTATCATAGCTTTTTACCCGACTTCAAAAAATTTAAATGGTTATCAATTAAGTTGTATTTTTTATGTTTTTTCCTGAGAATCTCGTCATTTATATTATAAACCGATTTGATTTTTTTTTCAAAGAAAAGAAAAACCTTCAATTAGGATCCTGGGGAACTCGAGGTAACTCTTCAAATAATATATGGACTCCGGTAGTGATTTGGATATATTTTGTAGTAACTTGTGCATTTTCTCTTGGAAATCATCATTTGGTGAAGTGGAACTGATGAATAATACCATTACTCAATAACAAATATTCACGGATTGCGAATAGATTACTTTAACACAGTGGCTACTTAAGCAATTTATGCTCCTCGCTATATGGTGACGTGGACCTGATGGTGAAGCGTCGAAAGTACTGCTCAACACTATTATAGATTGGTTACACTAAAAAGCGAGAAATAAAGAAAATATAAAATTCAAATTAAGACCACTGAAAAAACACGAATATATAACTTTCTACTTATGACTAACTGAATGTTTGAAGTCTGTGCCTCAGCACGAGCCAGCAGGAGTGATAGAAGCCCAATAGATAAGTAGTAGGTATATAGATAAAGTGCTAGTAATGACTAGATCCATTCTTACTGGCTAGTGCTGAGGATCCGACTTTAAACAGATCACTAGAAAGTTATTTTCGTGTTTTTTTTTTATATCGGTTAAATTTTTATTATTATCGACAATGACGCTTTTGATAATCGCGTTAAGATGTTGTTGATCGTGCATAAAACATGTACCTAGAATCAGTCCATTTGCTACCAGAAGTGACGACATCAACCAGTAATACATCATGCGAATACATAGCATTGCTTGTAAGATGCATGTCATAATGGTTAATTGGCGTGGTTAACAATGACTTATTTTACTTACAGGAAATGGTTGGAGGAGATTGCATTAGCAAACAAGCAGGGGCGAAAACCTTCACTTCTGCGTGCTATGACTAAGACTTTTTGGATGAGTTTCGCGCCTTCCGGAGTAATGTTTTTCATTCAAGCCATCTTTCTTAAGTAAGTATCTACTAGGTATTTTAGGATTGCCCAATCGAAATTCATTGACACGCACGCGAATCTCACGTTTAGGTAACAAAGGCATTTAAGTCATTGAGCCTAGCGTGTCCTCGTCGAATTAGTAGCAAGAACAAGTGACTGGCGCAAAAAGTTTTTTTCCGAATTTGACATATCGTCACTATTTTGAAAAAATCTCTTATCTCAAATCAATATGTAAATTGCAATTGTTTATTTATTGCACACTCAGTAAAGTTCAATTAACCAGATTATCGATTTGGAGATACGAGCTTTTTCAAAGTAGTGACGATATGTATAACTTACCACCTCACCTTGAACAAATATCTGTCAATCGTACTTACCCGCTAAATATCTAATTTAAATCTATATACACGTCTGTGTATTTTTATGTAGGTATGTCTGATTTATTCTAAATGGGTTGAAAGGTTAAATTTAATAATTTTAGTGCAATTCTCATTTAGAAGTTAACAAATGTTTTATATTTTTTTATTAGGCCATTCCAACCTGTCGCACTGAGCATGATGCTGGCCTACTGGGAGCCGGGGTCAGACATGTCCTACGAGCAAGCGGTGTACTGCGCCTCGGCCGTCATCATTATGTCTCTACTGATCGCGTTCCTCAACCACCACGGCGCCTACTCCACGCAGCAGTTCGGCATGAAAGTGCGCATTGCCGCTTGCTCCCTTATTTACAGAAAGGTCAGTATTTATCGGATTCTCCCAAGTATCGGTAGTAGTGTAACTACAGAAAAACGATATTCAATCGTATTTAAGTGGCAAATGCAATCACAGGACAAAAAACACTTACACACGTCTGACATGCATGACTTACAATACGACATGCCATGCCTTCCTAGTAGCTGTCAAAGCTAAAGATTTATTAAGTGTCGTTAATTCATTCAGTCATTGAATTTATGGTTTTAAGTGGTATTCACCCCGGCGCCATCTGTAAGAAGTGTTTTCATTTATTATTTTTCAACTGATTATCTGGGGACATATACGTGATCTTGTTGTTGTCAGGTGATGCGCATGAGTTCGGGTGCGCTCGCGCAGACGACGGCCGGCCAGGTGGTCAATTTACTGTCCAACGACGTGAACCGGTTCGATTACGCCTTTATCTACTCGCACTTCATTTGGCTACTGCCGCTGCAAGTAGTGCTCGTTTGCTACCTGATATACATCAAGATCGGTTACGCTGCCATTGTTGGTGTCATCGGCATCGTGCTCCAGACCATACCTGTCCAATGTAAGTTCAATAGTATCACTAACAACTTTTTGTTTAAAAGCACAACAATAAAACAAAAGAGTCGTGTCGTGACACTGTAAAACCTGTATATTGTTCTTCCAGCTTATATGAGCAAATTGGCTGCAAGGTTACGAATGAAGACCGCTCACAGAACCGACGAGCGTGTACGCATAATGGATGAAATTATTAACGGCATGCAGGTAATCTAGTACCTACACTTTCAAAAGGCGTTATTAAAATTTTAAGTTAAGCTAACTATTTGTACAAGTGCTGCACGCTTTATTACCAACTTTTGCGCACAGTAAGTTAATCAAATTCGTTTAACAATTGAATGCAATATTTAATGTCTATTATTTTTCAGGTGATTAAGATGTACGCATGGGAAAAACCTTTCGAGAAGGTGGTAGCAATGGCGAGGAAAAACGAAATCAACTGCATTACGCAGGCCTCTTATCTTCGCGGCGTGTACCTTAGTTTCATGGTGTTCACAGAACGGCTAACCCTTTACATCACGCTACTATCCTACTCCTTATTCGGCTTCCAGGTCACCGCGGACATCGTGAGTACAACGTCATATCTAACCCCATGCTTGCCGATCCCAGAGTAGAAATCTAATGAGTAAAATTTCAGGTATTCCCATTGGCGCAATTCTACAATACACTGCAAGGCACTCTGTCCATTATAATGTCAAATGCGGTATCGTTTTTGGCAGAAGCGCTGATTTCAGTGCAGCGCCTCGAAGCGTTCATGCTGTTCGGTACGTGGGCTCGCGCCCGGCATGCTGCATGCTGCATGACGCACTCGAACCATTAATTCGAGTGCCATATCGTATTACATGTCTACGAGTCAAAATTATAGCAATGACTCGGACAGTGTTAATAATAACAATTTTCAGGTCACTACACTTAAAAGCTTGCCATACGTGGTCTTGACGATGCTTGACATGACATGCATGCATGCATGCTTGCTTGTATTACGTCAACATGTCAATTGAACGCCACGCCAAGTCCACAATATGGCAAAGGCTTAAAAGTTAACATTAAATAGACTTATTTTAACATGATGGGTATTATTGGCTTACATATTGCATGAATGAACACGTATGTAGAAAACTGTGATTGACAAGGAATTTATTTATAGCACAGCGCTACGGGTCTTATAAAATTTAAAAAGTTTGCCATGTAGGAACTCTCTAGAAGTGATTTGGATGAAGATTCCTTTTGGTTCAATGATTTATCTATAGTAGCTAGTTGGAACTAGTAGCTGTAGTTATTGATATTTCTTTCTTTGATTGATACCTACCAACTGTTTCACCGGACAAAAAGTGTTACCTACGTAAAGACAGATACAATACACGCTTGAATGTTATGGTTTCCACAGGCGTTCCCGATGGCACAAATGTTCAACACACTTCAAGCGACTTTTGCTATCATGATGCCGATGTCTCTATCTCAGTTAATGGAATCCTATACTTCTATTCGCCGCCTAGAGTTTTATTTACTTTTGGGTACGAGATAATTAATGTAAACTTACGCCGTGTTACTACAAAACTTAAACAACTGTTGAACACATGTTTAATATATGTCAGTTCATAGAAAACTGCCAATTTAATCATGTTTAAATTGTGTTTAAGTTTTTTGTGGCAAGGCTAACTTTGTTTAGTCCAAGCGTCAGTGTTGTTGTTGTCGTCTGTCGTGTGCCGTAAATAATTATTGACTACCACGATTTGAGTATTTTACGTTTTATTGTCGTCACTAACCAACCATTGAATTTTCAAATTTAGTTTTAACGTACAATGCATGGGTAATATTCATAGTTTAAGTAATATTGCTTCGCTAACATTATAATAACATGGTAGAGAGGGATGTGTGCAAAGGTCTGTCGGTTTGAGGCTTTGTTGAACACTCTTTCCAGTTTTGCAATGTTTATAGCTTCTCTTGAAATTTGAACTAATCGGCTCAGCTCACGTAAGCTTTTGTCTCAAAACAGATGAGCGCGAAGATCTCCGCAGTGTTCCCGATGTTGATATCGCAAAGCTAGTGCAAAGCGTCGAAAACAAGAGGAATAATTTAAGCGAAGTCGACCTCCGGCCCAACACCTTCAAAAAGATTGACAACGAAGGGATTTTCAATCCTGGTAATTTTTCAATATGTATTTATCCATGAGCACTTACAGATTTTTTTAACAAATAGTGTAGGTACAAAACCTTTGGGTGTATTTTTTGACTCTACTTATGGTAAATTATGTCTTGGTAGAGAGCCAGTTGATGCACTCACTTAGTGATACTTTGTCTTCCAGGATTCGTACACAACGAGAAGAGCGTAGCGCCGCCAGTGTTGGCGCCGCTGTCCGTGAGCCACGACGTGGGAGTCCTGATACAGGACGTGTCCGCCAGCTGGGTCGAGGACGGCCCTCTCACGCTTAAAAACCTCAACATCTCTGTTCCTAAGGGCAAACTTTGCGCAATCATCGGTTCCGTTGGCTCTGGAAAGGTTCATCTCTACCTTACTTTACCTAACTAAGAAATTCATTATTCGTGGTGGTATAGGTAGTGTCACAATGGACTGCCCCATTAGATGATGCTTTTTTGAGGGTAGGATGAGATAGAGAGATCTCTCTCCAGGCAGATGTTATGCCTGGGGACCGAAGTCCGAAGAGTTGGAAGTTGTATTTATGCAGATGAGTTGAGAAACTTCGATAGTGCGATGCAGGATGTTGTAATTAGTTTCTTATGTGATGACTAGATGGCGCTAGTAGTTGCTACACTTTATATCTATCTCCATATGTTCTACAAGTCATTCCATATGGATAAAATAGAGAATTAAAACAATGTATTTTTTTCAGAGCTCAGTTCTGCAGTTGCTTTTGAATGAACTCCGCTCAACGAGTGGCCGCATCCATCTTTCAGGACCGCTATCGTACGCCTGTCAGGAGCCATGGCTATTCGTGGCAACCGTCCGCCAAAATATTCTTTTTGGTTTGCCATACAACTCGAAGAAGTACAAAGAGGTAAGTGCTTCAACAATCAATTAAGTATTACTGCGACAGACATTGAGTTACCAAATTAATGTACTATTATAACTTAAAGGTGGTGAGAGTATGCGCGCTACAAAAGGATTTCCAACAATTCCCTCACGGGGACCAGACGTTAGTTGGTGAGAGAGGCGCTTCTTTATCAGGTGGACAACGAGCCCGTATCAATCTCGCCAGAGCTGTTTACAGACAAGTGAGTGGTCAACCCTTAATAGATGGATTAATGTATGGTGATTGATTGTTAAATGTAGTCGATGTAAGAGAGTCCGAAGACGATCAAGCATTTAGATTTATAACTAGTCATTCATATGCTTAAAGCGTGCTTGATGCGATTAATTGGCCTGTTCTGAGTTTTGATCGCTTGAACTTGCTCCTAGCTAAGTATATAAATTAGGTAGGTACTTACACTGATTTAAGATCTATTTTCATTTTAATAAACGAAACCCACTAACGCAATGTTTCTGCACAGAATATGTCTAAATAATCTGCTTTAAACATCCATAAATGCTTGTTGAAACCTAAATTGAATACAAAAGATATTTTGACTTGACTTTGAATTTTACAATACTGTAATCGTCACGATATGAGAAAAGCGCTTGATCAATCAAAGGAAATTTTCGTAGTTAACGTGAAGCCGCTTGACCTTATCGGAGGCTCCTAATATTTTGTATGTTATTAGGCGGACGTGTATTTACTGGATGACCCGTTGTCGGCGGTAGACGCGCACGTCGGCCGGCAACTGTTCGACGAGTGCATCAACGGGTACCTGCGCCACGCTACTCGCGTCCTCGTCACGCATCAACTGCACTACCTCAAGGCCGCCGATTACATCGTTATTATGAACAATGTACGGCACTATCGTTTTATACTAATCAGCTTAGTGAATTAACTTCAGTTATGTCATTTTTGTAATAAAGTAATCATTCCTTTTGTATGCGTCTTACTCGCCAGACTGTCCTAGGTCAGTGTCTCAGAATCCTTGTGGATTGTAAAACCTTGTATAAGGTCAAGTCACTACCACTATCTTACTCGCTAATCCTATGTTCCGGCGTAGAGAACAACACAGCGAAACAAGGTGAAATTACTGGCACATGGGGTATTATATTCGTAACATAGCTCTCTAGGCTGGCACCACAACTGCGATTCTCTGGTCTTGTGGGTATCCTTGGGTAGCGGTATTGACTTGCCAAATAAATAATTTCACAATACCTAGTGTTAAGAATTACCATTTTATTCATACAAATCTAATTGCGCTCATCGCTAACATTTATTATTTATTTAAATACTTACATATTGTTATAACTTCGCAGGGATCGGTTGAAGCGAAAGGAACATACAATGAACTTTTGAACTATGGAAAGGACTTTGCAAAACTGTTAAGCGCTTCTCAAGAAAGCGATGAAAAAGAAGAAGAAAAACCTAAACCGATGTCGAGACGAACCTCTGCCAGAGTATGTTATTATTCCTAAACTAAGAAACCCGTCCATTTACATACGCTCGTTTTCTGATCTCTATCTGTTGTTTTGGCAGTTATCTACAGCACGGCGCCCATCGATAACGGAGTCTACTACAGGGGCTGAGGTTCCAGCTCAGGAAATGGAAGAAGAAGAACGTGAGTCAGGTTCTATGGGATGGCACGTGTATAACGCTTACCTGCGTGCCGGAGGCAAGACGCCGAGACTGCTGTTCATGGTGCTCCTACTGGTTATTGGACAACTATCAGCTACCCTTTGCGATTACTGGGTTACTTTCTGGTAAGAAAATCAAACTTACTTAATAATTACCAATTAATCAAAACACAATAATGTTTAACTCTAATGTTTTTGCAGGACTAATGAAGTAACGCGCCAAAAAGAAAGAGAAACTAACAGTACTATCAAGGATTACGAGCGCAATTTACTAACACCAACAAACAGCACATTCAGTTTAAGCAGTTACTTCTCTGGAATTGAATTACAACCAGGTAGTTATACTACAACTATCTGTAAAAAAAATACCAAAACCTATTAAATTAAAAATATACTTAACTAAAATACACGTTAAATACAATACAGCACAAAATGAGGTCTACCAATAATTTATTTGTCGCTATGCCGAGTGAGCAACGCATTTTTTTCTGGATCCCACTAGTTAATTCAGACATTAAGTAAAAAGTGTGCTGGATAAAAAACATCTTTATGTACCTAATTTTTAGAAATTGTATGGTCGGGACATGATAACAAATATTTTATTTTAGATTTGAACATTCATGCCCACATCGGTCCGTTGGACACATCCCAGTATCTGTACGTGTACACAGCGCTCATAATATGTTGCATCTTCTTCATCACTGCTCGGGCGTACATGTTCTTCAAGGTTTGCATGACGTCTTCCCGCAACCTGCACAACTACATGTTCCACTCCATGCTTCGCGGCGTGATGCGCTTCTTCGATAACAATTCCTCAGGTATTTTACAACACCATCTACCACTATGAGTACCTAGTACTTTACTACAATCAAAAGGTTTAAATTTTTTTTTATTCGTTTCTAGGTCGCATATTGAACCGATTCTCAAAAGATATCGGTGCCTTAGATGAACTGCTGCCCCGTTTTCTCTTAGAATGCATACAGATCTACTTGGTGATGTTCAGTATCTTGGCTCTGAATGCGGCTGCGCTCGTGTGGACACTGCTGCCTACTACAATCATTCTGCTTTTGTTCTACACGATCCTCCAGATATACCTGAAATCTGCTCAGTCTATTAAACGTTTAGAAGGAACTAGTAAGTATTTTTATCTGGTAGAAGTACCTACCTAATCTGATGATTTATTTTAGCATCCCTTACAGTAGGTATACTCTTTGGTGATCATTATGTTGAATAACTGATCATGGTAAATTAATTACAGCTCGTAGCCCCGTGTTTTCGCACATGTCTGCCACACTTAACGGCATCAGCACTATTCGGTCGGCAGGAGCTCAGGAGCGATTGATAAAAGATTTCGATCGGTTTCAGGTTAGTACACAATTAAATTGTACATTGCATATTTTGTACAGCACTATGTTTGCTTGGATTTTTTTATTTTTTAGGGTTCCGTGCCTCAAAAGGAAAAAAACGGAACCCTTATAGGATCACTTTGTTGTCCGTCCGTCCGTCCGTCCGTCCGTCCGTCTGTCTGTCAAGACCCTTTTTCTCAGGAACGCGTGAAGGTATCAAGCTGAAATTTATATCAAATACTCAAGTCTACTGTCCCTTGGAGCTGTGAAAAAATCAAACTTCTAAGCCAACGCAATCAAAAGATACAGCCGTTTATGCCGCAAATTTCTGCAAATTATCGAAACTCGCAAGGGAATCAAAACCTACAGGGTACTTCCCGTGAACTCAGAATCTTCAAATTTGGTACGAAGCAACGTATTATAGCACAGATAAAGGGAAAATTGCAAAAAGCATAATTTTTTTGTCTGTCTGTCTATATCAGTAACCAATCTACAAAGATCCCACACTGCGCACATTTTGCTTAGGAGCAGGGGTCTGCTAAGACTGGATGTTTACAGATACATATAAATTTGTACGGAACCATCGGTGCGCGAGTCCGACTCGCACTTGGCCGGTTTTTTGCAGTTATAAGCTCTAATAAAATCCTTGTTTTTAGGATATTCACACGTCAACTTGGAGCAGCTATTTGGCCAGTGGTGTTACTCTCGGGTTTTGGCTCGATTTCATTTGCGTACTATATTTGGCCATAGTGATCGTGGCGTTTCTTGTTATTGATAGCAGTAAGTACTAGACTAAACGATACACGCTTTACTTTTAATCTGTATCTGAATTTTGAAATTGAGTACTTATGTCAAATTTTAAATTATTTTCCTCTCCACAGAAACCATATTCTCTGGAAACGTGGGCTTGGCTATATCGCAGACTCTGATTCTAACCGGAATGCTGCAGTTTGGCGTACGTCAGACTGCTGAAGTAATTTCGCAGATGACTAGTGTAGAGCGTATATTGCAGTATACACACATTGAACGCGAAGCACAATGGGAAAAAGGAGGTAACCTTTAACGCTGTCAATTTAAAACTACTATAAACTCTTTCAAATACTTAAGTACTTACCCAATTACACGTAGCTCGAAGTAGGTATAATATAATATTAATTATATTTAATTAATGTCGTGTTTTTGCGCATATAGCTAAGGAGATCCCGAAGGGTTGGCCGTGGCGAGGCCGTGTCGAGTTCCGCAACTGCTACATGAAATATAATATGGAAGAACTGCCAGTGCTTAAAAATCTGAACGTAATCATAGAAAACGGCTGGAAGGTATGCTCACAAAAACATTCATGTTTTCGATCTGTGGTTTCGATAGATGCAAATTCAAAATGCTTTGTTGATTTCATATAAAATAGACAAAAAAACGGTAACTTTGCTTTAATTGCGCTTCAATGCAGACTAAGTAATTGTGTAATGCTATATTGTTCTCTAACTTAAATATCTACATGGTTATAGGTGGGAATCGTGGGCCGCACTGGGGCTGGCAAGTCCTCGCTTATCTCCTCGCTGTTCCGTCTTGCCATCGTAGAGGGAGAAATCCTGATTGACGACGTGGACACCTCTCAACTAGCACTTCAGGTAAAACCTCATACGAGCAAGGCTCCCTATACACAGACACATCTTAAGCACTCAGTGGTATTTAAGCAATACTTATGTAATCGCAATAATAGCGATTTCTTGCACTAATATATCCTAACCAATATTATGAATACGAATGTAAGTTAGTTTTTATCCCCGAAAACTACGTAATTCCCGCGGGCGACAGATCAAAGTCATAATATATTTAAGGATTTGCCACACTGGATGCGTTCTGCAGTCGCGGTCAGGTCAAATTGAACTCAACCCGCATTATGTATAAACAACATAGTCGCGCGGTCTCTATATATTTTGTATAGATATGCGATCTGACCGTGCGGTCCGCGCGGTCAGATCGCACGCACGCGCAATATATAGAGACCGACAATATTGTTCATACATAATGCGGGCTGCGTTCAATTTGACCTGCCGCGACCGCAAAACAAATCCTTTATTCAAGTTAGGCTATTTAATATAACAAGCACTTATAAATGGTTTGAAAAATAACGAGCTTAATCATTTATACAACATAATGTTGGCCATACCTCGATTACAAATACGTGTGACCCGTGTTATTAATTTTTAATACAAGTTTATTTAAATCTGTTCCCATCTCTGGGCTGGAGCTCCCCAGTATCAGCTTCTTCCATTTGACCGCATCCAACGTAGGGCCGCTCGATTTGACAATAACTGGACACTCTCTGACCGGCTTGATTCACTGGCGATGAGGAATGTTGCATCTCTCTGTATTTTGTACTGTATATGTCATGGGGAGTGCTCTGATGAATTATTCGGTTTGTTACCGGCTAAAGTTTCACTACCATACTTCGCGTAACCGGCAATTATTCCATCCTCACTACCTTGATGGTTGGCAGTCCAGTCCTAACACCGTCCGCTATAAGCTTTAACTTTTTCCCACGCACGACGAAGTTACGGAACCAGCTTCCTGGGACAACGTACCCCGAGCGATACTATTTAGGATCGTTAAAAAGCGAGCCTATTTATCTATCTCCGAAAAGCCATCAAACGCACCTGTGACACCCGTAGGAGCTGTTTCACCCGCCACACATTAATTAATTTTAACTGACGGGTAAATGTGATGCTGTCTCTGTCTATTCGAACAAAACAAACAGAGACGACATCACATTTATCTGTCAAAGAAATTTGATCAATGGATGGTGAAACAGGGGGTTAGTGTCCCTGGGCGGTGGCGATTGCTACCCGTCAGGTAACCCGCACGCCCGTTTGCCTTTCATAAAAAAAATCATTGACTTGCCTGAAATGCCTGCATTAAAATGATGAAAATAACCTCAATATGCATTGACTTAAGCTTATACCTATTGTCTTAATAAAACCAAATACTTAATGTGAAAAAATTCTCTTGACAGGAGCTCCGATCAAAAATCTCCATTATACCTCAAGAACCAGTTCTGTTTTCGGCTACAGTTCGGTACAACCTGGATCCATTCAACAACTACGATGACGAGCAACTCTGGCAGGCCCTTGAAGCTGTAAGATTTGTTTCACCTTCAGACAATATACGAGTATATGTAGATTAAGTTTTTAAACATCATAAAAAAACTTGACATAAAATTGGAGGTAGAATGCTTTTGGCAAAAAAAATGCCAGCACATGCAATACCTAAACATAGAAAGTGCTTGGAAGTAGCGGCCTAAGAGTTTGGCATTCTTTCAATAAATCAAACTTATTTATGTTTTTAGGTTGATCTGAAATCGGCCATTCATTCGTTAGACTTCAAAGTGTCTGAGGGTGGGTCGAACTTCTCGCTGGGCCAGCGGCAGCTGGTGTGTCTGGCGCGCGCCATCTTGCGCGGCAACCGCATTCTGGTGTTGGACGAGGCCACCGCCAATGTCGACCCCAAGTGAGCACTTAAACATTCTTACTTAAGTACTATCAATGCCGGCTTAAGGAGTCCCATAAAAGTGGAGGTTCGCTCCCCAACCAACCAGTAACTCAACCTCTAATGTCATGGGCACTAGTATTTTTTTTGTGTATTTGATAGTACTGATGGCTGTCTCCAAATTTTTATGCGTATTGTTTAAATTAGGTTTTATGTAGAAAATACATGTTGATTGAATGCTAATTTTAATGTAGCCCATCCCTTTTACAAAAACGGTTACGTGCGCATTGAAGTATAATTTAACAAGCAACGATTTTTTTTTCAGAACGGATGAGTTCATCCAGAGAACCATAAGGAAGCGGTTCGCGGACTGCACGGTGCTGACGGTAGCGCACCGACTCAACACCATCATGGACTCAGACCGCGTGATGGTGATGGACGCCGGCCGGCTCGTAGAGTTCGACCATCCTTACAAACTCCTCGTCAACCCCGAAGGCTACTTCACCAAAATGGTGAAAGAAACCAGCGACAAGATGTCGGAACAACTCTTCCAAATCGCAAAGACGACGTTCCTTGATAACGGCGGAGTCATAGAGTAACGTGTAAGCCAGCGTTAAGTTGTTAAGTTTCAATTAGTATTATAAAGTACCCATGGTATATCTAAGATAGCGTTTTCTTAATTGGAAATACATACCTTTACACGGTATTAGATTGTGAATATATGAAGCTATGCGACGAGTGGCTAATAGCGCTGGTTCAGCTAGCTCGATCGAGCGCCAAAAATCGATCACAGTAGGTGTACAACCTAAACAAACGAGCTATAAATGTATTTGAAATCATTAATTTTAAGAATTCTTTAGTCTTTATTTATTTTATTTAATGTCTGATCTGATTTATAAGTAACCTTAGTTAAAGTACACCTGAAGATAAAAGTAAAGTAAGGAAATAACTAAACTGCATTCTTTTACATATGTAAGAGAAGGTAAACAAGGTACCAAACCACGTGACTTGCGTGTGACTAACATCCGATCACGACCAATCACCTTGAATTTGATTTGATCGGCAGTGTTACTGACTCACGTAGTCTGGTTTCTTTACCTTCATAAAGAATAAAATAAACTGTCAGTCAATTTAAATTGCAAACAATGTAAACAAACCTTGTATTTAAAATGTCTTTAATTTCCATTTTCCCTCATCAAATACTGCTAAATCCGTATGTTATTTAATCAATACTTACCACAACACTATCCTAACTAACAAGTGCTAGAATGTGGATATTTCATTAAATGGTTTATTTACTTTGTTCGCAATTTCAATTGACAGCGATTTTACATTAAGGTATTTAGGTAGTATCTTACACTAGGAGACAGTGTCAGAACAGGCTTAACTTTTCATTGAATGTCATTTAGTATGTAATTAGGAACGCCACTGTGTTATTGTAGGTTAAAGTGTATTATACTAATTATCAATTTAAATTTATTAAGCTCTAAATTAAATCATCGCTAAGATAATGTTTCATACTGAAAACCGACCATTGTGAATGCCATAGAGGTTATCCTCGAACAAATATAAAATAAGCTTTATACCCACTTGGCCTTTTACTGTAAAATGTTATCCATTTCACTCCTGTTGTGCATACCTCTACGACGGGCGAATCCCGGATTACGAATTGAATTCAATTTCTTTATTACGAGTAGTAGAGTCGATTTTTAGGGTTCCGTACCCAAAAGTAAAAACGGGAACCCTATTACTGAGGCTCCGCTGTCCGTCCGTCCGTCTGTCTGTCCGTCTGTCACCAGGCTGTATCTCGGGAACCGTGATAGCTAGAGAAATGAAATTTTCACAGATAATGTATTTCGATTGCCGCTATAACAACAAATACTAAAAAATGGAATAAAATAAATGTTTAAGGGGGTTCCCATACAGCAAACGTGATTTTTTGCTTGTTTTTGCTCGATATTGAAAACAGCAACAGGTAGACGCTTAAAATATTCACAGAATATTTAATTATATATTGACTTTAAAAATAAATCATTAAAATAAAATAAAAAAATATTTAAGGGGGGCTCCCATACAACAAACGTGATTTTTATAGATAATTGTACGGAACCCTTCGTGCGCGAGTCCGACTCGCACTTGACCGGTTTTATTTATGTACCTACGAGGGTGAATTGAAAATTTTTGAGCCTAACCTTTAAAATAAAGACTTGAGTTTTTATAACAATTTTATTTCTCTACATAGTCTCCAAAACGATCTATACACTTTTGCCACCTTGCTTCTAACTTCATTATTCCTTGTAAAAAAATGAATCTTCACTTGAAGGTGATCAAACCGCTTCGCGGGGCTCCTATTTCTAGGCGATTTGCCCTTCAGACAGGAGAAGCTACCTAACTAATAATAATAATAATAATAATAAATCTTTATTAACTTTTACATCGTATTTGACAAATATAACTAAAAGGATAAACAAACAGTAAAAAATGTAAATAATACACACCCTGAACTAGGATAAAATAAAATCCTGTGTTTCAGGAATAAAAGGACTTAAAATGCTACCATAAATAATCAAATTCAAAATACCTACACACCTAATGTTTTTAAGTAGATTTTGAATAAAAGACAAGTAGTAAAACATTTTTTGTTCTAAAATAAGCACTTAAAATAACCTTAACACTATTTAATCCTATTTATTTTAAGACAGCCAATAACTTTTCTGAATCCTCATAAGACATTTTTAGAAGATCTTCTTGGAGAATTTTTTTGTTTTATTATAATTAAAAGAGTATATGCCTAATTTAGCGTGTAATCTATTGTACAGTAGTGGTGCCAGGAAAACATAAAAACTGGAGGAGAAGGCATGTTTTTTATTAATATTAGGAGGGCAAACTAAATCCTTACGCATAACTATTCTAACCTACCTATTTTCTGGTCTGAATTATGGCTGGGTGAATTAACTCTAGGTGCATTTAGTCTCCTACACTGAAATACGTGTTCAGTCACAGCTGCATGTATTCAAACCCACAGTTATGATTTGTGCGATAGATTTCACCGCAGTATGGACAGGAGCATTGTCTTGGTGGGACAACACTTTTTTAGATATCATACCAGGTCTTTTCATTTTAATTTCTTCACGCAGACGTTGTAAGACAGAGGGTGCAATAGTAATCAGCATTTGTGGTTTTACCCTTTTCGAGATACCTAATCAACCATTATGAACCCTTTGCAATCCCATTTTTTTTTTGGTGTGGGGAATGCACCTTATGCATCGTCTCCGTTCGGGGAAACAGAGGTACCTATGTGGGGCTCTCCCCAAGGGGCCTACCCACTAAAAACCACACGGATTCCCTCGTTTGCCATTGTGAACGCCACGGGAGCACAAGGAGTCACCGCATCGCCCACTGGCCGCCCCGGGATGGGGCTCCTCTGTCGACACCGTGCAATGCGGGCTCGGCACTCCCCGGCCTCCCCCGCTGGTGAAGGATTTTTTTTTTTTTTTTTTTATGTTAGATAGGCCGGACAAACGAACTAGTGGGTCACCTGATGTTAAATGAACACCACTGTCCATAGACACCCGCAGCGCTTTACACGATGCCAGTGCGTTGTCGGCCCTAAGGGAGAGGGAATAGGGGAAGGGGGAGAGGGAGGGGGAGAGGGAAGGGGTGAGGTATTGGGCCCCCGGCACTCTCACTGACCGTACGAAACGCAAGCAGGATTACTGCTGCTTCACGCCGGTGTTCTGTGAGAGGGTGGTACTGCCCCGGATGAGCCGGCCCATTCGTGATGCAGCGGCTAGCTACAACATGGCTCTACCACTACAAAAATTGATTGATTGTTTAACTCTTCTGTTTCTTCTGTTTAACTGATCTGTTTAACCTCTGTTTACTCCTCGTGGCTTCCGCAGATGCCCACGTTCCCGGCAAGCCGGAGTTACGTGCCCTCACGTTAGCTTCCGCGCCCTCATGTCCTGCTCTGAAAGCAGAGCGGTACCGAGGGCACGGTCGCTTCCGCCCACCAGGCTCCCCCTCGCCTTTCCCTGTCCGCCGTGGCAGAGCAGGTACTCAGTTCGGGTTTGCTGACGTCAAAGGCGCCCGCCCAAGGGCGGGACGCCGTCCTCAAAAGCGAACCCACTAATGGGCCCGCTACCCCTCCCCCCAGTGTGTCAGCAGATCCCACAGGCCATGAGCGCAACCGCTACTCTTCTCCCCCTTAACCACCAGGGTTAACAGGGGAGAACCGTAACGGTCGTGCAGCCCAACCATGCCCAAAATATCAAAAGCGTGGCCGGGCACATGTAGAAGCTGCCGACCCCCCTCGCCCCCGTCAGTCAATCGCCACAGGACATGGGCCCATCCGCTACTCTTCTCCCCCTTAACCACCAGGGTTAACAGGGGAGAACCGTAACGGTCGTGCAGCCCAGACCATCTAGTCGTAGGCCTGGTGGCCCGCGCACATGTGGAGATTGCTGACTCCCACTCCCCCAGTCGGATATTAGCCAACGGTTAACTAAATCCCTAAGGAATTAATTAACCGTTGTTGCCCAGGGTGCACCGTCCCAGGCGTTACCCTTCCCCACCCCATGAGGCCTACGCCTCGGACAGAAGGGAGTGGTAACGCCCGGGCACTCGAGGAGGTTTCTGACTTCGCACCCCAGGAGGTGGAGACCCTGACCTTTTCCATTGTTTGGATTCCACTTTTGACTCCGGTGTATTGTGGTGGACCCAAGTCTCATCCATAGTTATGAAACGACCAAGAAAATCTTGTGGGTCGCATTGAAACAGATCCAAACCATCCTGTGACACTGTATGGCAGGTGCATTTATTTTCATCTTAAAGCAGTCTAGGTACCCACCTAGCAAACACCTTAGAAAGAAAATCCAAGTTCCTTGGTGATAATGTTTCGTACTCGCTTATAGGAAATACCAATTGTCTCCGCTATCTCTGAATTTTTCAACCGCCTATCATTCATAATCATGTCTCGTATTTTACTGACATTTTCGTCTGTAGAAGCCGTTATTGGTCTTCCACACCTAGGTTCATCTTCAACTGCTTCTCTGTCCCGTTTAAAATGTGTTACCCATCGTTTTACAGTGACATACAGGGTGGCTGGAAATTCGACGTATTTCTTCAAGGGGGTATTATATATATTTATTCATATTTTACAGCTTATTTGCAATGATTGAAGTCCAGTCAACCAGGGGTCAAAACTCATAGGTTTTCAAGTTATTCAAGTTTTTAGATTTTCCCGCCTTTCGACCTAAAACTAGTAATTTTGTAAAAACTACGTGATTTTGAAATAAAAAAGATTTACTGAATAGCCAATGAACCACTGATTACTTAAAATAAAAATAATAACAGAACATCCCAAAATTTTGCAAATAAGAGGATTTGAAGTCAGAAGTTTATGTATTTTTTTCCAAATCTTGTAACATTTTACGGCATAACTAAAAAAACATTACAACACTTCGCGTACAAATTACAGAAATAATTTCCTCAGTTCATAAGCTTTCTAAAAAGGTACCAACTACAAAGGTACTAAACCGAAGCGCGGGGCGTGTGCAGGGCGGGCGTCGTCAGAGCAGGCCCAACGCGGTGTATAACACTGAATCACATATACGATGACACACACCGGCGCCCCGCGCACGCCCCGCGCTGCGATCTGTGATGACCTTAACTAGGTACAGTTTTTTTTTAATGTTCAACTTGAACACTCCCGATTTTAACAAAAGTAACTAAACTAAAGGTAAACCAAAAATATATGACTATTGTCAAGAGGGCGCTATTATTCTTATTTATATGGCAATAGTTCAGTATAGTCGGAACAATGACATCTTGACTTGTCTAAAATGTTTACCTATAGTCGGCGCCAAGTCGGCGCCATAATTCGAGAGACAACTTTGACAATTCATTTTGCTCAAATGTTGCCACAGACAGGGTAGTGCTCTTCGTGTCGATAATAAAAAAAACATTACGGCTTTGGCTACCTTTGGTATTTATTGTGTACTCATTTTCAAAATTTTCCCGTGACGGTTGAAAACAATATGTTAAAGACGTGCTCGGTGTGCAGTAGGCTTTATTGTGGTATTGACACGAAACTTGGCAATTATGCGTAGTTTTAATAAAAAACAGTACCTACAATAATATGGTGCTTTCGACTGATCTGATGATGTAACTTTCCGGAAGCTAGACACTGGATCTCCAAGTCAGAACAACGTAAGCCCCTTTGTAAGCCCTATTTAAAAGCTTATTAGAATAGTCTAAAAACATGACTGTATGTATGATCCAAACCCTTAGACTAAGAATATGGCTAGACCAGTTCTATTTAAGACGAACAAAAAACCGTCATGTGTCTCTTTCTAGCACATGCAAAATCTCACTGTGAAAAAAAGAGTGAAGCATAGACAAACACCGCCATCTTAAACGTCAGTGTGTCAAATTCTGAGTCGTCGTGGTAGCCAGCTGGATACCAAACGTTGTTATCAGTTTTCCCTTGTTTTTGTGTTTTATGCCATTTTGAAGAGTGAAATTTAGTTGATTTCATATCACTATAACCATGGATTGTGTGGCTATCGGTTGCAAGAGTAGAATGGGTGTATTAACAGAAAGTGACCAAAGAATATCTTTCCATCGGTAAGTTATCGACTATCATTATGAACTTATTGCGCAATGTTTAGATTATATGATCTGTTCTCAATAAATAAATTGCCGTTCTAAATATTGTGAAGTCATAAAGATCACGTCAGGCCAAAGATTTATTAAAATAATGAACAACAAAACATCTGTTCAGGCCGTTATGACAGTTCATGTACGTAAAATTTGATAATAGGGATGTGGTTAAATAAATCGATATTGTATGTCATCATCATTGTATTTCAGGTTCAGCTTTTGTCACTTTTATTTAAAATTAATATATATTTTAGTTAACTTTTTATAGGCTCTGAGAAGCACTACAAGAAAAACTAATTAAGTTGTATTATGGCTAATATAATGCTAATTGTTGATGTGTATTGTTCTCAGGTTACCTAAAGATCCTGATTTATGAAAGTTTGACAGAAAAATAATCAAAAATGTTTTCTGTTTTTTTGAGAAATAAAAAAATGGTTTTATTTAGTAGTCAATAAATAATAAAACTACGTAAAATAAAATCATAATTATTATTTCATAATTGTCGTTTTACTTTTCCCCTTATATCCATTATACTACTCGTACATAAATATACAAATAAATATAAATAACTAGCTGTTGCCCGCGACTCCGTCTGCGGACAATAGGGGTATAAAAAATAGCCTACGGCCTATTCTCAGACCTGCCGAATATAGAGCAAAAGTTTCATAAAGATCGGTCAAGCCGTTTCGGAGGAGTTCGATAACAAATACCGTGACACGAGATTTTTATATATTAGATTGAAGATTGATAAAGTCTGCCCAGCGAATCGTGTCACAAGCAATTTTACCGAATTCTTTATATGGCAACAATTTCAACTGTCAAACTAGGCGTGTAGTTGTTTGAATAATAACCTAAAAATATCGTCTCACTGCATTTGTCACGGAAGTTATATTGTGTTACAATGGCTAAACCGATTAAAAGCAGCGTTCGAAGCATGTTATTTACAATGATCTCAAACCACAACCAGGTTAAAAGTGCCGAAAATGAGAGACTAGTGGAAAAGAAACGAATATTAGACGAAATCATTCTAGCGTCCGGTAAGTTTTTGTCAAACCACTTTGATTCTTTTCTTAGAAATTTTTGATTACAAATAAATATATTAATTAAGGATTGTTGGTTTTTATGCTTACTAATTCTATATTTTATTTGTAGCTGGCGTGGATAACCAAAACATTAAACTAACTATTGAAAAGTTAGCAAGAGAATTGAAAGAGAAGGTTATTAATAATAACGAATCGGAATCAGCTTATTTCTCGAAAATATCTGCTATGACAGGTAATTATTATCGATATTTACACGTCTACAATTCTCAATATTTGCGTGTGTTGAAAAAGATTAATCAATTAAAATATCATCTTCTCGTTCCAGGGGTAAGCATCAGAACGTTACGCAGAATTAAAAATGAGGGTTCTATTAACAAAGGCGAGTGGGATACGCCAGGAAAAAAACGTCCCCGTCAACCAACTGTATCAAACTTGGATGACTTTGATATATCAGCCATCCGGAATAAAATTAACGAATTTTATTGTGTGAAGAAGCAGGTTCCTACTCTAAGGACATTATATGCCGAACTAAAAGAATCTATAGGATTCACAGGATGTTGTGAAACACTGAGGAAAATATTACACAAGAATGGTTTCCAGTTTAAAAGAAATAAAGAAGAGCGTTCTATTCTCATGGAAAATTTTGAAATATCCGGATGGAGACAAAGGTATCTTAGAACTATACATAAAAAAAGACAAGAAGGAAAACTGATTGTGTACCTTGATGAGACTTATGTGCACCAAAATTACAGACCGAAGAAGTCATGGCAAGGGCCTTCTACTTCTGGTGTAGTGGATAAAATTTCTCCTGGAAAAAGGCATATAATAGTGCATGCTGGTTCAGAAAAAGGTTTTGTACCAAATGCTTTGCTCATATTTAGCACAAAGTCGAAAGCAGCAGATTACCACGATGATATGAACAGTACAAATTTTTTAAAGTGGTTACGTGAAATGCTAATACCAAATTTGACTGAGCCTAGTGTAATTGTAATGGATAATGCAAGTTATCATGTTACAAAAAAAAATAAGCCTCCAACAATACACAGTTTGAAGGCTGATATTCAAAAATGGCTAACTGAAAATAATATCCCATATGATGAATGTTATAAAAAAGCTGAACTGATGTGCCTTGTTCAGGAAAACAAAGTGGATCCTGTATATGAAGCAGAGGAAATATTAAAACAGCATGGGCATGAGGTCCTCAAATTGCCTCCTTATCACTGCGACCTGAATGCTATCGAGCTGATATGGAGCCTGGCAAAGAGAAAAGTAGCTAGCCGAAATTTAGGAATACATGGTTCAGAAACTGAAAATTTGATAAAGGAATGTTTTTCAACGATTACAGCAGCAGATTGGAAAAGTTGTACGAACCATGTTATTAATGTTGAAAATAAATACAAGTCGAGGGATAACATTCTTGACACCGAATTGGCACCATTCATTATACAAGTCCGTGAAAGTGATGATGAAAGTGATAATTCTTTATCAGGCATTGAATTTCTCGAATCTGACTTTGATTATGACTCTTGATATGTAAGATAAGAATAAAGTGTTAAAAAAATTACCCTGTTTTTATTATATTGCACTTTAAGGTGATATGTCATTGTTAATCTCTTATACAAAACTTCATTCCTGCCACATTAATTGAATTGATTAGAAAACTGTTTTCGTTATTATCGTTAATTTTGCCAATCATGATGCCTGTTTACCACGAATTTATGATTAATTTATCTCGTGATAACCTGAGTATTTCAGATACATTAACTAATATATTTTAGTATTTTTCGTTTCAAATAAGGAAACACAAAATCAAGGCGGCCGACTTACCAATTAATTTCATAAATTTGGTGGTAAATACCTAATATAACATAAAAAACCTAATATAAAAAGGGCTCGTATTACAAGTCGTACCTAGTCAATTAAATAAAGTGACAGGAACAACATTTGTATGAAATTCACACATTCAAACATAATTATTAAAATAAATTTTAATATCAAGTATCAAAGCTTATTTTTCGCACTATACGATGTGTTACCAGCTAAAGATTTTTTGAATTTGCCGGGCTTTTTTTGTGACACGATTCGCTGGGCAGACTCTACGCTTTATCGGGACCTAAGTATGGTCTCGTTAAAAAAATTGTACGTTGCACGTATTATTTGGGTCATTTTAGGCGATCGGCAGATGGCTGGCGGTAAGGCTCGGGGAGGTTAATTTGCGTTTTGTTTTTGTTGTTGTTTTTGTTAATAATTCTGTATCGTTTTTCGAGTTTGTCGTTATTAGATTTGACTAGTCCACACCGCCCCGCCACCAGCCAAGAGCGCCTCTGTATGCTTATTTTTAAACTCGCAGACTCTTATTTTACAACTTACAACTACTACTACTCATTCCAATATCAAACTGCTTTTCGTAATTTTAGAACTAAAGGAAAAGAGTATAAAAAGAATCATTAAAATGCTGAATAGTATGCTTGTGAGTAATTTTTCGAATCCAATTTGGTCCTTCAAATTATGACACGATAATTATTTTTGACAGCTTAAGTTTATCGATATAAAAGTAGCACATCTCTAGGATATATATATATCGATTTATAAATACACTAATTAGTAAACTGGCTTCATTGAATTGAAAGCCAATACAGACAAACGTATATCTGTCTCTATTTGCAGATGATGTTTTCTTTTAGAACGAGAGAGAATACCGATGGTTATATTTCGTCTTAAATATGACGCGTCTAGCAATATTCTTAGTCTAAGTCCAAACCCTTTTCCTTTTTTCGAAGCGGCCTAAACAAAACAAGCACTTTGAGGTTTGAGGTTATTCATCCATGGAATTGGACGACTTGACAATGACATCTTAGATTTGAGTTTGAGAAAATAGCGGGCGCAACGTGGAAACGTATAGTGCAAATTATTGTTTTTAAAAGTACTTGTAATATTATGAGTTCATCAAGAGGAAATTCTCAGCGGACAAGACCGCAAAAACATCAAAATAAAACGGCATATAAAAATGATCTACACGACAAGACAAACAAGACCAAGTTTTTAAACTCCTTATCAATATCAGGAGTATGCAAACGATGCAAGGATATACTTGACTGGAAAATCAAGTATAAAAAATACAAACCCTTGACAGCACCAAGAAAATGCGTCGGATGTGAGGAGAAAACAGTCAAGTATGCCTACCATGTACTTTGTGGCAAGTGTGCTGCAGAAAGAAATGTTTGCGCCAAGTGCTGCACATCTGTTGAGGTAAGATGAACTGTTTATTTCATTTTATACATAGAATGTAACATATTTATAGACACAGCTTAATTTGTAATACATTAACAGTCTAGCCAGGTGAGAAGGGACATGCAGTAACAGCTGTGCGTCAAAGTAGCCCAAATATACTTTGTGGTGCTCCATACTTGTACCATAAATTGTAGCTAAAATGCCAATATATCTGCAACATTGTTGACATACCATTTTACTGTCCTAATTTACCAATTATGTGTTGGACTTTTCCTAAAGTGAAGCTAGGTGTAGATCACTCTTGACACTAATTTAAACATACTAAATTTTGACTAAGACTGCAAAGCCACTATGACATAAAACCATTCCTAATTTCTATGTTCTAATTTGGGCTTTATAAAAAAATACAACACCAAGCCTAGTTAGCTAAATAATTTAACCTATATTGAAACTTCTGTCATCATGTGAAGATCACTTTTATGCTGATCTCTCTGATGGATATATCATTGATTGACTTTGAAAAAGCTTATTAAACAAAACAAGAATGCAGTTGTGTTGTGACAACTGCTTTAGCCTAGTTGGTAGTGACCCTGCCTATGAAGCAAGAGGTCCTGGGTTCAAATCCCGGTAAGGGCATTTATTTGTGTGATGAGCATGAATATTTGTTCCTGAGTTATGGATGTTTTCTATGTATTTAAGTATTTATTTATCTATATAAGTATGTTTATCGTTGTCTAGCACCCATAGTACAAGCTTTGCCTAGTTTGGGACTAGGTTGATTTGTGTAAGATTGTCCCCTAATATTTATTTATTTATTTTGCATTCCAAGGCGGACTGTGAGTTTGTTAGGTCCTTGGCTAATACTACTTGAAGGTCTACTTAACTAATCAACTATGTGATTTTGTCAAAAACTGACTTTGATGATGATACACCCCAATGCTGCACCCAAGAAGCCCTTATTTACATCTGCCCCTGCTTCCAGGTCAAATGACTATTGACATCATTATAAAATTGTTGTTTTTATCTCCTTTTTTAGATCCATGAACCAGGAGACAATACTCCTAATGTTGATGTACAAACAATGCTAAAAGGTTTACCTGAAAGGAAACGTCGTACTATTCTTCGGTAAGATATTGGTTTAAAAGTATACAATTATATATCATCATGATAAATGCATGCTGTGCTAGTATAATTCTATATGGAACTTATTTATTGCAACAGCCATTGAACAAATTCTCAGTTTCAATTGCATTCTTATTCACCTGATGAAACTATACTATGTTATTACTACATTATGGACATGTCAAAAGCCACTGCAGACTTATTTTTGAAAACAGTGCTGTGATAAACAACCACTTCTATCCCATGTCAATCAACTTTTGAACAGCAATGCCTTTAACAGCCTGTGCAGAACAGTAATATTTTTGCAATCTTCATTACACCAAAGGTTGTTGAATGTATAGTTGACCAACTGCATCAGAATAAAAACAAAAAGACTGATAGTCTAGTCGAAATGTTCAAAATGGTGTTAATTCTTGATAAAGGTCCTAAAAATATGTGCGATAGCTCATTGGATTCGGAATGACGTCTAGAAAAATGTATTCGAAGGATTTTACTGCAGGATAAAAATTGCAAAAGTTATTAACAAATTAAGATGAAAAAAAAAAGGTATTTCGCTTAATGGCAATATCTCAAAAACTGTTAATATTTAAGAAATTTAAAAAAAAGATTCTTAAAGAGGAGAAAATTTCCAAAAAAAAAGTCTACCTCCCGGAACTCTACCTCCATTATTTATAATTTCAATTTAGCGCTGAAAATAGGGCCCCGCGCGGCCGATTCAGCATGGCCGCGCTGCCGCTCAACAGAGTCTATGACATAAAATAATTTTTTTATAGAATTAAATATCAATCGAAAAATTTAAAAAAATTATCGTGTCATCAGAACACTTCAAAGAAGAAAGTCCCGTTGGAAAAAAAATTTTTTGTTGACTTTTCAAAAAGTTATACTATTGTTAATTAAGTAATTTTTCGTGGGCTTTAATTTTTACAAAAGACAGTATAAAAATTTAAATAATTGGCCTATAAATTTTTGGCTTCTTGGAGCTCTTCTTATATATATACTTAAAAAGACCACGTTATAAAAAAATCTTAAATTTGTATATTTTGTTTATTATAATTTTTTTAAGTTAACAAAAAATGAAAATCATCAAAAATGTTATTAAAAAATTTTTTTCAATTTAATGTTGAGTTATGGCTATTTTTGCATTGCATAAAGGCATTGTCTAACGTCGAAAAATATTTTTTTGGCGGCATTTGTTAATAAATTGTTTATAAACAAATAGACAAGTTTAATATTTTTAAAAAAATTTTTTTTACCATATTGTTGTCATGGGAAAATAATGATTTTTAAAATAAAAATTTTTTCTTAAAAAAAATTTTTAATTGTTTAAAACCGTTTTTTACATATTTGCATTGATTAAATAATTAGTGAAGAAATTATTTCCTCTTTAAAAATCATAATTACCATTTTTCAATAGACTGACCGAAAAAATTTTTTTTTTATTAATAATTTAATTGTTTATTAACTTTACAATTGTTTATAAACAAATTCAGATGACCATAGTATTTTTTTTCTACAACTAAGAAAAATAACAAAAACAACCATGTATAACAAATTATTTATAGTTTGCCACGACTTTACATTCTACATATTATAATTTTTTATATTGGCTTTAATCTGAAGATAATCTTAATTTTTTTTAAACAATAGCATGTAATTGTTAATTAACAATAGTTACAAACTTCGTTTTGAGCTCATTTTAACAAGTAGTTAATCCTCTATAAAAATGACCTGAATGTTGATTATCGTATCTCTAATAGTTTATGAGTTATGGTAATTTGTTACTTGACAAATTGTGTGACCGATCTAACTTTGGTATCGTGGAGTTTTAGAAATTATTGTAAAAAATACAAAAAAATTATTTGCCACTTTGTTATACATGGTTGTTTTTGTTATTTTTCTTAGTTGTAGAAAAAAAATACTATGGTCATCTGAATTTGTTTATAAACAATTGTAAAGTTAATAAACAATTAAATTATTAATAAAAAAAAAAATTTTTTCGGTCAGTCTATTGAAAAATGGTAATTATGATTTTTAAAGAGGAAATAATTTCTTAACTAATTATTTAAACAATGCAAATATGTAAAAAACGGTTTTAAACAATTAAAATTTTTTTTTAAGAAAAAATTTTAATTTTAAAAATCATTATTTTCCCATGACAAAAATATGGTAAAAAAATTTTTTTTAAAAATATTAAACTTGTCTATTTGTTTATAAACAATTTATTAACAAATGCCGCAAAAAAATATTTTTCGACGTTAGACAATGCCTTTATGCAATGCAAAAATAGCCATAACTCAACATTAAATTGAAAAAAAAATTTTAACAACATTTTTGATGATTTTCATTTTTTGTTAACTTAAAAAAATTATAATAAACAAAATATACAAATTTAAGATTTTTTTATAACGTGGTCTTTTTAAGTATATATATAAGAAGAGCTCCAAGAAGCCAAAAATTTATAGGCCAATTATTTAAACTTTTATACTGTCTTTTGTAAAAATTAAAGCCCACGAAAAATTACTTAATTAACAATAGTATAACTTTTTGAAAAGTCAACAAAAAAATTTTTTTCCAACGGGACTTTCTTCTTTGAAGTGTTCTGATGACACGATAATTTTTTTAAATTTTTCGATTGATATTTAATTCTATAAAAAAATTATTTTATGTCATAGACTCTGTTGAGCGGCAGCGCGGCCATGCTGAATCGGCCGCGCGGGGCCCTATTTTCAGCGCTAAATTGAAATTATAAATAATGGAGGTAGAGTTCCGGGAGGTAGACTTTTTTTTGGAAATTTTCTCCTCTTTAAGAATCTTTTTTTTAAATTTCTTAAATATTAATAGTTTTTGAGATATTGCCATTAAACGAAATACCTTTTTTTTTTTCATCTTAATTTGTTAATAACTTTTGCAATTTTTATCCTGCAGTAAAATCCTTCGAATACATTTTTCTAGACGTCATTCCGAATCCAATGAGCTATCGCACATATTTTTAGGACCTTTATCAAGAATTAACACCATTTTGAACATTTCGACTAGACTATGATAGTCTCATTGACTTGTGGGTGAGAATGGGCATTTCTATTTTTCGTTGTACCCAATTAAGAAATTGTTAACCAGACAATTCTTCACTTCTTGTTAAACATTGTTGAACTTGTCCGATTTGTTATTTTTTTTATTGTAAAGGCTTGAAAAAGTGCTTAACCAAATGGACTAACTTTAACTCCCTCTTAACAATTTCTTAATTGGGTACAAAAAAAATAGAAATGCCCAAATAGCCTTTGATTTTTTAAGCCATACAACTGAAATTGAACCTTAAATAATAACCTTTTGTGGTTAAGGAATTTCTTGGTCAACTACATATTAGATAGTCATACACATTTTTTTTGTTTGCGTCTCTCCTGTGGACATGGCAAAAGTTAAGGGTCTATAGCCAATATTTTTTAGTCAAATCTACATTGGCGTGCGGGACGCCTGGCCAAATTTTGGCCCATTTAAATAAATCTTAAATTTGCTGACTTAGGTCGCTAATTTTATACCCACAGGAGAGACAACTTTTGTTTCTTAAACCGTGTAAGACCCGTACATACATTAATTTTGTTCCCTTTTATTATGTCTATTATATAAAACAGTTGAAGGACAAAATGACACACCTGCTCATTTTCAAACTGTAGTAATACAAATCTTTTTACTTATCTGCTGCTGCTTTGCGAATTTGTAAAGAAATTACATTATCGGGCACTGTTAACCCCAGTTTAGACTTGCAAGAAAACTCATGCAAGATGCATTACGCTGTGGCGCTTGATTATCCACTTCAACCTCATTTGGTTTACAGCCTCGCAATGTAATGCAACTTGCACGATTTTTCTTGCATCTCTAAACTGGGCTTTAGGTTACAGCTTTTGCAAGTTCTTAATATTAATTTTGTCATTTGGCTTTAGCATAGCGATAAATGAGCAAACCTATATAACATTAGCTATATTGTATAAAAACTTACAAATTGTGTAATGTAACCCTGGTGTGACTTAAAATATTTAATAATGAAATAGATAAAATGCTCATGTTTTACTTTCTTAAGGTGACTTTGTCTTCCAGGTTTATAAATAAAACTCAAGATGAAGATAATAAATTGTCACCAGAGATGACATCGCGTATTGAAGAAATGATACAAAAAATAGATCAAAGTAGTTTAGATGATGATGATGATGATGATTTTGATGACTTTGCTTCAGATGATGAACAATCTCAAAACGAAAATGATGAATAAAATGAAAACACTAGAAAGTTATACAACATGTTTAATTAGTTATATTACAATATTAAAACCTTATATATTTTTTAATTTGTCTCATTCATAAAATATTATAAATTGATATAATTAAATGGAAATGCCTTACAAATAAAAAACAAACTATTGATTAGTATAACACAACCTAAAATACCATATAAAATAAAAAAGAAGGTATTTTATATACAAGAAATGTGTACATGTATAAGTTCATAAAAGAAAAATTCAAATTTCGTTTAAAGATATATTCAAGTAATTGCTGAAAAGACTATCAATGAGCCAAGGTAAGAAAAATAATTAAGTTGACCTATTTTTCTTCATGTATTTAGATTAATCAACTTTTCGATGATACATTGTAAACCTGGCATATAACTTCCTGGTCCAAACTAATATTGCAAATTCAAATGTGTTTGTTCTACCTTCTTCCCAGTGCTACTTTTTCCAAGTCTTTGCACATAACAGTTAGTTGGAGAGTTTAGAAGTAGCATAACTTCTTAGCATTGAGTAGGCTAGCTCTTGCTCTATAATCTAAAATCATTAGCACAAAATCTATGATAGGAATTATAAATAATTCATAGTTACTTGTCTGTTCTCTAGTAAAAATGACTATCAGAATATGCGCTGCACAAGCTGAAACATGTAAACATGATTATTTTTGTTCTGTGTCAGTGATTTTTATCCTGTCCTTTTCCTATACTTTAAATGATTAGATAATCAGACAAATAAACTCATGGGGCTAAGATAAATATTAAAGTTTATTTTACCCAGAACCTGGCAGAAGTACTTTGGTCATTGAATAAATATATATTAATGGATTCAACATGTAGTGTTACCGTCAAGATCATAAATACATGTACATTATTACAACTTCAAAAATATCTATACACCTCTATGCCACTAATCATAAGGATGGTGTTTTAATATATTTTATGATCTCAACTGTACATAACAAAAATTTAAAAATAATATCCAATCTGACCAATTAGATTAGATAATAAGTAATAACATAAATCACAACATATCATATGAGCGCTAGCAGGCAATTTTTGTTTTTTCTCAACAGTGAAAACGAGACAAGTGCAAAATGGATGGAGTTCGCAATAAAGATTAGTACCTGGGCGACCGAGCTCTGCTCGGGCAGAAACTCGGTACCAAGCGTTTTCCCAGAGATAAGACCAAGCTAGATCAATTTTTCATCCCCGAAAACCCCCAAATACCAAATTTCATCGAAATCGTTGGAGCCGTTTCCGAGATCAAAACACCGGAGGGGTGGGGGGGTGAGAGGGGGGAGGGGATGCGGGGGAGGGAGCGCGGGGGTATTAAAGGGGGGATGAAAATTTCATTGATTTTGCCGTAGGATACACCGTTTTCAAGATATTTGACAAAAACACCAAAGGGGGTGGGGGGGGGGGGGTGAGTCACGTTAAACTATCGTCCGTAAACCGACTTTACAGACAACCACCGGCTTTTCCTGTTCTGTGCTCCCAATAGGGAACGTGCACATAGACGGTGCTGCCAACTGGTGCCATAAGGGTGCCATCAATTTGAATGTTTTACCTTGATAAGTTTGTTTTACTGTCCGCATAGTGTCTCTTCTGTCGCATTAGTGCTGCCGCCTATAGTTACTGCACGTTCCCTATAATACTTTTTCTAACAAAAAAGTAACTTTTTCTCACAAAAAAGTAACTTTTTCTCACAAAAGAAGAAACTTGACGTTTTCTCATGAAAAATAAACTTAAAAAAAAAACTAAAAATCTTGAAAAAAAACGTGGATTCGAACCGAGGTCGGCTGGATCCGCGACCACCCGATTTCTAATGTGCCATTATGATCTGTTCGAAGTCGGCGAAATTTAGCTTTATATTCTAATGCAAACAAAAATAGCCGGAAAACACGAGTAAAAGCGATTTTCTGAAAATGAACCATAGCTAGATCAGTTTTTCATCCCCGAAAACCCCCACATACCAAATTTCATCGAAATCGTTGGTGCCGTTTCCGAGATCCTGATTATATATATATATACAAGAATTGCTCGTTTAAAGGTATTAGATAGATAGATAGGGTGGACAACGGTGAGCACAAATCTACGAATAATATTTCTCTAGAGGCGTACCTAACCCAAAAAATGGTTCCAACTACGAAATAAGGACCGCGACGGGCGCGGCTTAAAATAGGAACAGTGACCCGCGATAGCGATAAACGAATTATTTGCAGACGGAGTCGCGTGCAGCAGCTAGTTGTCTGTAATATTGTTTGACGCCGTTTGTTGTCAACTAACCAAGCAATGCCAAGCACTATGCCAAGTGTTAAGTGATGTAGAAGCCATCGATAATAATATGAAAAATACCGGAAAATTACCTTTCATAAGTAAGTTTGTATACCTTTTTAAAACCCATACTTGACGATTCGGGAAAGTATTAGGCAACAAGTAAAATAAATTTATGCAGTATAAGTCACATAATTGTGCTCAGATAAAATAAGTTTATTTTTTAATATGAAGAATGCTATTATGCACTGACTGGATGCCTTCCAAGTTGTGAAATCCCAAGTTTTCAGTTTATGACGGAAGGTATAACCTCGATATTATTTATGGAAATCGTCAAAAAGGATTTGATAACAATTGAACTTAATGCAAAAAAATATAATAATTGTAAAAATGTTGTAAATAGATAAAAGTTTTTTTCATCACTTAAGCTCTGAAAGTAAGTTGCATTTAACTTGAAATCCGTGTTGTAAATTCGATTTACGGGGGTTTTCAGAAAAAAATGTACCCGTTTTGCCTTAACCTTTTCAACGCCAACGACACATATATAGGTCACAAAGTACAGTGTCAAAGTGACCTTGACACAATGACATAAGCAAGGAGCGGAATTTCTCATAGTAAAAATCAAACATCAAAGGGATTGAACATACGACCGCTGTTTACGACCGCTTTAGCCTAGTTGGTAGTGACCCTGCCTACGAAGCAAGAGGTCCTGGGTTCGAATCCCGGTAAGGGCATTTATTTGTGTGATGAGCACGAATATTTGTTCCTGAGTTATGGATGTTTTCTATGTATTTAAGTATTTATTTATCTATATAAGTATGTTTATCGTCTCTCCTTTGTATTCACGAACTGTTAAACAAGGAGATTGTAATGCGTAATACTTGCCTCCAAACCTCCATGCTGGCATAATAATGCTGCTGGCCAGTGCTGGCTGAATGTGCCAAAGCCAAACAGCGCGAGACCATTAAAGAAAAACAATAGACGGTCTGGCGCGATAAATTTTCTTCCGCTCTGTTTACAAATTGCGTATACATTTTTAACATAACGGTTTATTTCCTCGCATTTGTGATGAAAAGTAGTGTTCAACTCGAGTGTAAATGATCACTTAGGTACGACCCTTGTTTATCAATCTACTATTTTTACTGCGTAATGCCGTCCCTGCCTTGTTCTGTTGCGATTGTGGGCGCTATATGACACCACAGCGCGACCAATCGCGTGCAAGCTTTGTCTATTAATGACTGTGAGTGGCTCGTGATTGCTGCAACTTTGTTTGCGTAGATCCAAATTCAAACCAGTAATTGTAGGAGGTTACTCTTCTAGAGAATTATTATTCGTAGGCACAAACTAATAAACGAGGCATTACGTTATGTTTACTGGTTATGGCATTCTAGCATTTCTAGCAAGCAGAGAAACTGGGACACGGAAAAATTCCGCATTACTCATAACAATTATAGTATCGGCGAGATTTGTAACGAGGTCTTGTTTATTCACAGCGGCTTCATACAGGTACCTTTATAATTCTTAATTACCATCGGTTAAGGTGTGCTAATTATAAGTTTACATGGATGGCAGTACACACGCAATGCACAAACAATGGCAGGACGGTCGTAGAGGTACTAAGTGATCAGCTTTCACGTTGGTGATCACCTAAATGGCTTTGCTACGATACTTAGATTACCGGTGGTCAGATTAAAAGCTTTCAAGACCTCAGTGGTCAATAGACTACATGTTCAGTGCAATAGTCACACTGCTCCTCCTAAAGATATTATACTTAAGAGGCGCTATACCACATACGGGTAAATCGTAAATAAATCCCTGCTGCGTTCTTGTTATAAGATATGAGTAACAATGACGTTACTTCCTAATAATTTTTATCAATGCTCTTGAAAACACTCACTTAATTAACTGTTCTATACAAGTAATTGTAATATTATGTATAATAAATAAAGGCTTACTATTATTAACAAAACATTGCACTAGCATTAAAGCATCCATTTATTTAAACTTATGTAGTCCCCTTATCCGTATCATAGCAGACCGAGCTGACGTAGCTGTAAAAAGAAAAAAATATATATGGATAAATTAATTATGGTACTGAACATGCACTTTTTCATTACGTTATGTACGTACCTACATACGTGTACTTATACTTAATAGGTTGAAGAAATGGACAAACATTTATGATTTTGATATTACACTTACATAACTACGTGAAAACGTAGTAAATAAGAAAATAAAAATCTCACCAGGCCTTGGCGTTCCTTCTCCTTCTGCATAACAATGTGAGTTTGCATTTCATCAAACTTCACTACAGCGGCCAGCACCTTTGCTAGGGTTATGGAATGTGTTCCGGAGCCGGTCAGATATTCATAAAGAATGTTCCTCAAGTATTCTAACTCGGTGTTCTCTTGTAGCGAATGCAAGTGCCTTAAACTAACAAGAGCTTCATCCAACCTTCTTTCCAACTTGTCGTTTGAAAGTCTTAGCTTTTCGTTATTTTCTTGCACGCTTTGCAAATTTCCATTTACCGACCTATTGATATGTTCCAAGTCCATCAACTGTTTCTCATATTTACTTTTTGTGGCTAGTACGCTGTTGTATTTTTCTTTTAAAATATCCAGCTCAGATTCAGCATTAAAGCTTTTAGAATTATTATTAGGTGTTTCTGCATAATTTTGTGACCGCAGCTGGTCTTTGAGCTCTAGATTTTCTTCAACAAGCAATGTATTTTCTCTGAGCAAATCGTTCATTTTATCTGTGTCAGACTTTCCATTTTGCAATTCACCCAAATCACGAGAAATATGTTTTTGATCGACATGTTCACTTAAAGCAATCAACTCTCTTACCTTGTCATTCAGAGTACTATTTTCTTTTGATATCTTAGCAAGATAGGTCTGAAGCCCTTCAATATCTGAAGATAAGTGTCTGTTTTCATTCTTCATTGTATCATATTCTGTCTTCAAAGAAGTGAATTTGTCTGCCAGCTCAATATTTTCTTCAGCTTTTGTATTCGATTCATTATAAACCCTCTCTAGTTCTGATATTTTAATCAAAAGTTCGGAATTAGTTAGCTTTAGTGATTTGATTTCTTCTTCTAACTCATTGAAATGTGAATTTTGTGCTGCTATATCAGTAAGCAGAGTTTCTTTTTCGTTTTCAACACTAATAACTTTTTCATATAATGTTTCTTTCTCTTGTTTAATTTGTTCACACTTATCTTTCAAAATTTTATTTTCCTCTACAGCAAAGTTTATAGCCGAACTGGTCTCATCAGTCTGAATCTCTACAGCTGATTTAATTTTCTTTGCATCTTCGGTTTCTTCAAGTTTCTTGATTGTGGCATTCAAATGATCTTTTTCGCTTTCGATTTCAGCATGAGACTTCCGCACATCACTAATTTCTCCTTCCAGTGCCTTTAAGTTTATTGCAATCTCTTGTGATTGATTCTTTAATGAGGTGTTCTCTTGCGACAAGGCCTTGACATCGTCTTCTAATTTCTCAATATAATCTTTTTTCTCTTCAGCAGCTTTGTTCTTAGCTAGCAATTCTTGATTTACAGCTTTAAGTTCATTTAACTCTGTAACTGCAGTTTTTAATTTATCATTCTCATCTTCAATATATTTGAGTTTCTGTAATAATGTCTGTTGCTCCTTTTCTAACAAAGGAATCTTATCGTGTAGGGGTGAATTTTGCTCTCTTTCGCGGGTGATCGTACCTTGAAGAGACGTATTTAAAATTTCCAATTCGTCTATTTTTGACAATAAGGCAGTTTTGTCTTCTTTTATCTTGTTTAATGCGCTTAAGTTAGTTTCATAATTATTTTCAAATCTTTTTATTTCTTCAAGCATGGTTATTTTTTCTGAAATAGAAGCCTGTATCTGTATTTTCAACTGATTGTTGTCCTCTTGACACGCAATTAAATCTCTGTTAGTCGATTGAAACTGTTCCTCAATGTTATGCTGAGACTTTTGTAAAACTTCATAATCATATTTTAATTGATCAAATTTGGCTTGATGCCCCAACTCATTTTCTTTCATGGAGGCAGTCAACTCTATTATTTTGTCACTAAGATTTAAAGTCATAGTTTTATTATTATTTTTCAACAATTTGGCCTCCTCACATGTTAAGCTTAAAGTTTCTTTTAGCGATTTTATACTATTTGCTAGTTCTAGACATTTTTTATTGATTTTTTCATTATTCACCTTCAAATTTGTATTTTCCATGGTGAGCTCTGAAACTGAATCAAGTAATTGCGACTTTTGTGTTTGTATAACTTCGTGGTTTTGTAACAGTTTCTCAATTTCAGACTGAAGTTTAACTAGTTCATCCCTTTCATCTTGAATTTCAGATTCCATGGTATAATATTTGTTCCGCCAAGATTCAAGTTCTTCAAGAATCTTATTTCGTTCAAATGAGTTTTCTTCGATATTCTGACTTTCATTACATTCGTTGTCTCTTTTCAGAATTTTGTTTTCTAGTTCATTTACTTGTGAACTCTTTTTAGCATTTTCTTCCGATAATTGCGTATTTTTTGTCTCCAAATAAGCATTCCTATCAATCATAGCTAGTTTTTCTGCTGTTTCTTGTTTGTGTTGTAATTGAAGACACTTGTATTCCTCATCCGCTTTGGCTTTAGATTGTTCCAATGATTTACATTTTTGTACTAAGTCTTTGACTATAGATTCTGTTTCTGTAAGTTTAGTTTTAAGAGAAGTTAGTTCGTTGACGTCACTGTTTAATTTATTTTTTTCATCTTCTATTAATGACATTTTTTTCTTATAGTCAGTGAGAACGATGTTAAGAGACTGTATTTCATTTTTACTTGCTGACAAGTTGTCTTTAAGTGATTTTATCTCGGCTTCTTTAGTTTCCAATTCTTTATGTATGCTTAACTTGTTTTCAGCCAAAGAAATGGCATATTCCTCTTCTCTTTTGTTAAATACTTCAATCTTACTACGCAACTGCTCTATTTCTTCTAATGCTTTCTGTAGATCTAATTCAAGTGTAGATTTTTCCTTCATTTTATTAAATTCATAGGTATTAAGTTTATTTTGAAATTCTTCATTAATTTCCTGAAGTTCCAAAATTTTCTGTCTCGCTTCTGTCAGATGCATAGTGCTTTCCTTCAATTGTTCGTTCTCTTTCTTTTTGTTTTCTATTTCATTAGATAAAATATGCAACTCTGTTGTTAATTGGGCATTTTTTTCTTTCGATTGTTTCAAAGATTCTTTATATTTGCTCACTAACTGTTCTAATTTCTCGGTTTTGCTATTTAAAACTGCATCCGTGCCATCATCGCCTGATGTTTTTCTATCATTGGTTCCCGAAAAATCTATGAGCTGTAGTTCTTTTACAGACTCTTTGACAACTACATCGTCATTCTTAGAATCATTTAGAGAGAAATCTTTATTTTCAGGATTATTTTGCATAAAACTTATTTTGGTGTTTAGTGACTCTATTTTCATATTTCTTTCATCAATTTCCAAACGAAGGGCTTTTTCTAAATGCGCCTGTTAACATAGAACATGATTATAAAAATGTGTTTTACGGAAGATCTAGCAAAATGTAGTATGGTCTAACATGGCAACTCACAGCACGGCAAGTCATGAGTTCATATTAAATGACGAAATTGTTTACTTTAATCTATATTTTTTATTGAAATTGATATTCAATTATGAAATATGTTACTTGAGCATAACTAAGGCACAATACTTATACATCATATAGTACAACTATCCTAGACTAAAAATAAGCACAATAAGAAAAAAGGAAACAAAAATATAAAACAATGACATATGTATTATGAAATATATTAAAATAATGGTTGTGTTTTTAGTCTGACTGTGACAAACTTAACAAAATAGAACCTGCTCTCACCTTAGCACTTTGTTCAAGGGTGCACTGCTCTCTCAATTCTGATATTCGCCTGAGCGCTTTGTCCTGAGTTTCTACCAGTACACTCTGTAACAGTATGAGAAACACAAAAATACAGGCAAGAATACAATTAAATTTGAGACGAATCGCATTTTTATTTTATTTGCATAAGTACCCTGGCTTTAGCATTGTCTCTTTCCAAAAATTTGTAATGTCGGGCAAGATCGGCATATTGTGTTCTGTATTTTTCGTATCTCTGCTGAGTCCGTTTGTAGGCCGCATACAGCTGCTCTTTGGTGACGCGGTCGAGGCTCGCAGTGCCACTTGAAAATCCCCGTTCCTCTGCCTCACTCGCGGATACTTCCATGTCAGACTAAAATCATAATAACATTTGTTACAATACCCTTTATGCATAATACTTTTAATCGTTAAATGTTTAGGAAGTACATTACCTGTAAATGGTAGAGAGAGGGGCTCTCATAACTCGGCAATCTGAATGAGACGTCGCTGGCAAATGAACTGTTAGACAGTCGTCTCTGATGTTGGTTATCCTGTTAATATCAATAAATGATTATTTCTTTTGTAAAAAGTTTCAAGCATCCAAAAATAAAAAGTACAAAGTTACAGTGAATTTACTTACGCTTTGATCATGTCTTTGCGGGAAGTCAATTTCTTCGGTGTTTGCTTGCATGCTGCTGGCTGGTTGCATAAGAGAAACGTCTTGAAACATGTTTTGTTCAGGAGTCCTTACTAAAGAAGTTGGGGTCCTGATGGAACGACTTAGAGAATTGTCTAAAATTTAAACACATAAGAGTCATATGATTATGTCTTTGAGCCCAGTATGTCTCAGTTCAAGCAATTACTAGCTAGGTTTTGGTCTTATCCTATCTATAAAAAAAAGTATAACTAAGGAAACTAAATCGAATACCTCCTAATAACTTTTTCACAATAGATTTCACGGTAATTTACTTTGCAGATGTATGGAACGTCCACATGGTATAGTTACTCCCTGGTACGCAATTCAGTTTCTTCGGCAGCCCACTGCCACTCGAGTCTGGCGATTCTTCGAGCTATGTCGGTGACATTAGATCTTGCGCGGATTTATCATTTCTAATGCGATCCCGCACAGAAACTCCGAGTACAACCCCCTCTATCGACCCTCTGAGTGACCTTTAGCTTTCTTATGAGGCCAAGTTAGCTATCTTATGAAGTATCTTTTTGTATTTATTTTTCCAACTTCATTTCTTATTACTTTTACGGTCATCCCGTGAAATCATATATTTCATACTAAATACAAACTGAAATATAGAAAAAAAAAAACCCAGAAAAAAGACCAATGCTGGGAATCGAACCCAGGTCCTCAGCATTCCGTGCTGCGTCTGCGTGCTAAACCCCTACACCAAAAGTCTCGTCGTCGTTCGTGTCCAATCTCTAGACCAGTGGTGGTGTAGGGGTTTAGCACGCAGCACGGAATGCTGAGGACCTGGGTTCGATTCCCAGCATTAGTCTTTTTTCTGGGGTTTTTTCTGTGCATCTATATTTCAGTTTGTATTTAGTATTTCTTATGAGGCCCATAGTTAACGGCCATGTCTCAGTGCCATCAGTTATCTCATCACTGGCAACACACACTAGGCACATACAGATGCAATAAGAAGGGATTTTTCGAAATTCCTATGGGATAGAGAACTTTAATCCTACAGGGGCAAAGCCGCGCGCATAAACGAATTATTTATAATAGTATGTATAATCCTATCAATTACTTACCATTGTCCCCAATAGAAAATAAGTCGTTGTTTGTAATGTCTGAGATGCTGCTTGATGCTGAGGTGACTGCAGCCTGTAAACATAAACCATATCGATAAAAATAGCCATTGAATCATCTACAAACTTTCATAAAGAAAAAATATTTTTTGTTCTTCAAATGCTCCTAAACCATTCTTGGCCATAGAAAACCGGGACTTGATAAGGTCAAAAACCGGGTCTGGGGGATTGGGACCAGAACTAGAAAACATTCTGGGATCTCTAATGGAACTAGCACAGGGCCCGAGACCAGGGTAGGACCAACCTGCAGAAAGGAACTTCATTCAAAACGGTTGTCACAAACCAGGGCATTCCAGGTATTAATTTTATTGAACAATGAAATCAAGTATTTTTAAATCGCTGATTATTTTATTAAATTGTAGAATAGTAATTTATAATTTGTTTATTCTGCAGAACTTCATTTTGTAATTTTTATTTAATTTTATATTTAAGGGCCTACGCTAGCTGACGCGGATTACCCGGAACAGACGCCCGTCTAACATGAAATTGTATGAACAGCGCTAACTGGCGCGGGCGCGTGCGACGGACTATAATCCGCGCGGCGGGCGGCGGGCGTCCGCTCCGTGCACACGCGGCGGGCACACGCTGGGAACCAAAAGTATACTAGCAGCAGCGCTGAGTTAGGCGTGCGCCCGCCGCGGACGCCCGTCGCGGACTCGCTGGCCCGCGGCGGGTGTCCGGAGCCTACTCCGGCGGGCGACCCCTAGGTCGCAAACCGGAAAACCCGACTCTCGAAAATACCGGAAAACCGGGCAGAAAAATGAACTTTTAAATACCGGGATTAAATTAATCAAAACCGGGATTTTCGGTAATTTCGGTATTAGCAAAGATTAAAAAACGAAACAGTAATTTCATTCAATTATGTGCGCAAAATAATTATTTCTAACAATTTTTTAACTGGCAAAGTTGTACGCACAGCGGTGGCGTTCTCACCAGCCCGAGAGCTCAAGCTCACGACAGTCACGACGATTAGTCACATGACTCACACACAGGTATACCTAGTGCCATCCACGAAGACGCATCTATTTGTCAAAATTAGTGCGATCAAAGTTAGCCGATAACACGCTAAATAATTTATCTTTTCTACGATCTCGTTACTTAAACTTAAACAAAGTACAGAAGTGATTTTAAATAAGTACCTTAATTAGTTAAATATTTACACTGTTTTTATAATTTTAACATTTTATTTGTTTTTGATTTTATAATTTAATTTATGTGTACGTATTTTTTTTGAAGATAGAGGGTTTGTTTTTTTTTAAATATGGAGAAATAAATTATAATAAATATTTTTCCGTGTTCAGGAGGCAAAACTCTTTCGATTCCTGTAGTAATTTTCAGGTGTCAAAAAAATTAAATATTGACAATTATTATACAGGGTTATTTTTAATTCACTGACATCCTCTTAACCCTGAATTCCTATCACACAAACAAATGTTTTTTGTTTTACGACTTTTTAAAATGAAGCACTTTTTTTCCCATACAAATACACAGAGTATCGTAAAAATAAGAGGAAATCTCAAATTTTCAAAACGTTATTACACCAAAAATATTAAGTTATGACAAAAGCCGTAAAACAAAAAAACATTTGTTTAAGTGGTAGGAGTTTAGGGTTAAAAGGATGCTAGTGAATTACAAATAACCCTGTATGTAAGTCAATGTGTGTGTGTGTGTGTGTCAATTATTGTTGTACGTATGTTTTCGTATTTCTTTTAAGTACAGACTTACTTAGTTTCAAGGGCATTTCTATGAAGGTAAGTGTTTTTTTTATGTTTTTGTTAATTTTTCATTTATGAAAATTATCCTCGATGCCGAGAAAAAGGCCTATAAAGCCCGATGGTATGGGCCTTATTAGGACTATAGATTTCATATTTTCTTATCTTAAAATTGCAGTTTGATTTGTTTTAGATACAATAAATGGAAAGAATAGAAGCGAAGTGGTGAATGAACTGGACAACTTCAATCAGCCATTGAAACTGTAAAAAAGCAGTACTTAATGTATAACTACTTGAATTTAAAATATTTTTTTGTTTGTTTGTTTGTAGGATAGGAAGTTGATCAAAGACTGATCATTGTTGGTTATTGTTACCTACTTAATTAATGGGTAATCTTGTGATTTTTCTTGATTTTATAAATCTTAAGTTGTTGACGTAACAGTATCTAACTAAGCTACCTTATGGTAATTATTCTATCTTTTTCGTATAAAACGCATTGTCTTTTATTTATGTATAACTTTTCATCACATAAATACCGAAATTACCGAAAATACCGGAAAACCGGTATTAAAAAAATATGAATACCGAAAAAACCGGTTTTCAAAAAAGGACCTTGTATTGCGATTCCTAGTCCGGAGCGGGCACCCGCGTCAGCTAGCGTAGGCCCTTAGTTTTGTAAATCATGTTTCATTGAAAATCATTTATCAATTTATAATCATTTTTCTGTTCTTTTTTGTTTATTTCAAATCCCACAAATCAATAAAACACCAATAATTGTTTATAAAGAGCAAGAATTTCCACATGGTAAAAAAACTAACATCAAAGGTTAATGCGGAAGTGTAGAGAACATATCTATTCTAAGTTGCTTCAACTCCATCCCATCTTGCTCCCTCCCTCGCTCGGTGAACATTTAATATTAACGCTGAGGAAATTACCTTTGATATTTAGTTCTGTTTTTGAATAGTTCGTTAAATGTATGTTTAAAGAAATAATAATCCTTGTACAGTGAGGAGTGATTTTTAAAAAGGGCTCATTTCATTTTTCTTTTTTTTTTCCTATTAAGTAATGTAGTTTTGCTTAAAATAGAAAAATACATAGGTGTATATTCTTTCAGTTTTAAAGTTCTAAAATTCCTTATAATATAAAATTAGGTACTGTTGCAAAAAGCAATCTAAATAAGGCATTAACATCATGATTTTAAATTTATTTTTTTAATATTATAACATAAATATGGCTTTGGAAGGACCTCAATCCAGTCTGTTTAGCCATCAAAAGCCATAACCAATATAATTAGAAAACATTAAAACCCACCAAAAACATTTTCATTTAAAATGTTGCCAAGACAAGACTATATTCCTTGCACTGTCAAAAAGTTATCATATCTTAATATAGAGCCAAGCCTCCTAACTCTACTCGGCCTAACTTCACAAATTTTACAACTTAGTCAAAATATCTAGCTTGGCTGATTGGAAGTATCCTAACTGTTAATTCAGGTTATAAACTTGCCAAATTTCATCATAATCCGTCAAACCATTTTAGCATGAAACTGTAACAAACATCCACACATTCATCCACACCAACTTAATAAAGCCTTTTTTTCCCGAAATATTTACATAAAAAGTTAAATGTTTAAAATTAGATATACTTACAATTAAAAAAAAAACAATACCAACTTACAGGTCGAGCCACAAGAGCTGGCCTTATACTACGAAGTGCAAAATTCGAACTTCGTATCGTGCCATTCCTCTCACGCTAATAGTATTTAATACAAGAGTGAGCAAGACGATGCGATACGAACTTCGATTTTCGAATTTCAGAGTAGCCCCCCTGGCACGAATCGATTGAACGAAAGTAATGTCACTTTGACATTTTTGTAGAAAATGTCACTTTGACATTTTTGTACTGTGAAATGTATTCAAATAGGTAACACATAGATACTTTCATTCACTCATCTGATGTTTATAATATTAGTGAGATATGAGAGATATGGATAACTTCCCTTCTGGAAGGAATATCAAGATGAAACATGTACCAGAGTTTGTTTAAAATTGCAACAATGAACTGGGAAATCTGCATCCAATTTTATGTAGTAATATTATCTTAGCATAATATGCATACAGACATACAGTTGTGGCCATATAATTAAGAACGATTATTTATTGAGATGATTTTTTCAAAGTAACAAGTATAACTAATTGCTTGTATTTATTTTACTTCTCTCGGTATAGCAAAACTTTTCCGTACTACCTTTTTAAATTTAAATAGAGAAAAAAATATATATATCACACAGAACACTGTCACTGTGGTTGTAGATTATTATTCGTATAATTTTGGCGCCATTTCCTGCTGTTAAAGTCTTAAAGGTGATTAGTTTGTATAAAAACAATGGGGAAAAATAAAAGTTGTGATAAATTTACAAGAGAAGTAATAATAAAATTCGCGAGAAGAATTGGTTGTATAAAAAGATAGCCGACCATCTGCAATGGCCAAAAACAATGGTTTTCCATGCCGTAAAGCATTTTTCCACATATCAAACTATTTCAAACTATTCAAACGTTCCGCATGGACCTAGACAGAGAAAGTCATCTCGTCAAGATGATCGAAATATTGTTTGTTTGGCAAAACAAAATCCTTTTAAAGGGTCTAATAAGTTGAGAAAAGAATATTTTGGTGAAAACAACCCTTCAGCAATCTCTGCACGCACTATTCAAAGGCGTTTGGTAGAAAATAAGTTGAAGAAGGAAGGTGCCTATGTTGTACAATGTCATAGGCAAGCCTGGACATTACGATCTACAGGAGTTCCACAACTTGTTCAAGCTTAATAACAACAGTTGCCTGCGAGGCCACCAATTTAAACTATCTACTGAACAATCTCACAATAATCCTCGCAGACATTTCTTGTGTAACAGAGTGGTCAAGACATGGAACAAACTACCAGAACATGTAGACTCAGCACTGAAAATTAATCAATTTAAAAACCGATTAGACCAACACATTAGTAGTACAAAGAATACTTGAACAAGGAACAGCTGGATACAGGCACCTATCAGTTGCCCTCAACTGCCTGCCTGATAATATAAATAATAATAATAATAATTCCAATACAAAAATATAATGGAAGAAATAATGTTACCATTTGCTGAAGACGTGCTTCTAGTTATTTGGACATTCCAGCACAACAATGATCCAAAGCATACTGCATGCATCGTTAAGGAATTCCTCACAACACAATCAGTTCTGTCTTAGATTGGCCAGCCAACAGCCCAGATCTCAACCCAATAGAGCATCTTTGATGCAAAGTCAAGAAAAAGGTTTCAAATCAACAGTGTGGCAATTTGAGAGAGGTGTACAACGTTTTCTTAGAAGAATGGAACTCTATTTCTCTTGCGAAATGTCAAAAATGTATAGATTCAATGCCTCGCCGGTGTAAAGCTGTAATTAAAAGCTGTGGACATGCTACTATTAATTTTAGTTCAAATGTACTAAATTGCTTTTTTTTTCTATACCAACTTCACATTAATATTCCTATTTTTTTCGTTTTTTATTTTCTTTTAGTAAATATGGCCGTGTTTCAAATCAAACTTCAAATCGTTCTTAATTATATGGCCACAACTGTATGGACATACAGACAGAGTAACAACAATGTGATAAAGAATTATTTAAGTTTCTATTGATATTATAAAAATATACAATAAAGACCCTTAAACATCTCCTGTGTACAGGCATCACCCAGTTTCAATTTTATTAATATGTATAGATAGTGTTTGTTGCGCTTGTAGCATTATATTTACATGCATATATCTATCTAAGCAATAAGTAGAACACGATAGTGACGGATGCTCAATCAGATTAGGGAAGTGGGGCTGGGCTACAACTCCATATTTTACTAAATGTATGGAGTCTTTAATGTACCGCTTAATGCAGGTCTAGGTAGGTTTTTGTATAGAGTTACCTGAGCAGCTTGTGCGAATTGTTGAATTCTTTGTGGTGACGACTTCACTTCTTCAGCTAATTTATCTTTAAGTTTCTTAAACATTTTCTTCACCTTGATTCCAAATCAATTTAATCAAGTCATAAGCATATGATTGGAATACGATAAAGTAAACAAAGCTTTTCGATAGCCATCTGCGAATAGTAATGAATTATTCACTAATTTTACTACTTCACGAACTATCTTAATTCTTTCCTCTCACTTCACTCGCCTCGATTTTTAGAGATCAGTCAATCTGTGGTTCAATTCGGTTCAGTCAGCAGTGTCACTGACACAGACAGACAAGACAGATTAAAAAAAACCATAGACAAGCCTTTTTTTATGCGGGAGCATTTTAAGCGTCCACCACACAGTAGTTAAAACAAGCCTTTATTCCAATCACAGACTTAGAATATAATAGCAGACTTGACATAACGAGTCCAAATAATGGCAAAAACGCACACATCTCTATCACACAAACACTTACTGGTGAAAGGTTAATCCTGGTATTCTCTAATATATAAAAATCTCGTGTCACGGTGTTTGTAACCGAACTCCTCCCAAACGGCTCGACCGATTTTTATGAAACTTTTTTCTCTGTATTCGGTAGGTCTGAGAATAGGTCGTAGGCTATTTTATATCCCCCCTCCCCGCATTCTTCGCGGGCAACAGCTAGTATTTCCATATGTAACACTTTCACAAAGGTAGGCACTACATTTCACCATCTTTAAATCTAAATCAGTTCTAATTTTGATAAGAAAAACATTAAAAATCTCAGTTTACCAAAAATTCGCTTGCAGCTTCGGCAGCTTATTTAAATGACTGACGTTCAAAACATAGCATGTGTCATTTTTTTAAGGTTTCTTGGACAGTGTTGCGACACATGAGAAAACGGGATGACAATATTCCTGATCATTGTAGCGTGAGGGAATAGGAAATATGTACGCACACACACGTACTTATGTCAAGCCTGCCGTCTGCTATTACTTGACCTCACCTGCCGACAGTGATTTGATTAGGCACTAGTCCCACCACGGGAGAGAAAGCGACTAGCTAAGCTATCTGGGGGCATCGACTATTTTCTCGCTTAAGAAACGAACAAAAGATAAAGCTCCCGTGACGGTAAAAGAGAAAGACATAATTATAGTATTTCCAAATCATTTATTTTCTCGATGACAGCTCCCGTAGAATGTACTGTGTTTAGTTACGCAAAAATTAACTTTTAAATGCGAGGTATAAAAAATACGACGACTGCCTAATTTTCTCCCTTGATCCCATATAATATTCATCTAAGACAAATTGAGTCCATATAACTATGCAGTAATATTTTTTTAAAGTACGATAAATAATAAACGTTTTAATATAGTTAAATATCTATATTGTATCGGTATTGTATATATTGAACTAGATGTGTAATTTTTTTCCGGGATAAAAAATAGCCTATGCTAACTATGTTAATTACTCAGGAATAATGTAAGGCCGTGGTCGCTTTCACCCGCCGCACGCGGCCGACAGCGGCCCGCCGCCCGCGGCGTCTGAATGGTGTGTTCGGGAATGCTCGGGAGTGGTCGTTTTCGCCCGCCGCGTTCGGCATGTCGCACGCGGCGGGCGAAAACGACCACTCCCGAGCATTCCCGAACACACCATTCAGACGCCGCGGGCGGCGGGCCGCTGTCGGCCGCGTGCGGCGGGTGAAAGCGACCACGGCCTAACATTCTAATGGGGAAATAATTTTTGTTTGTCCAGTAGTTTTTAGTCTCTATTGTATCGTATCGTATTTCCTTTTACACAAGTATCTTTTTAGGGTGCAGTTAGAATACCATCCCGTATTAAAATTGTCGATGATGAATGAACAACATTAACGCTAAACCTGATAATTCAAACCCTTATGACGACAATTACATGAGGGTTTGAATCATAATCTCAAAGTCAAACATTATGAAGTAATTCTAGGTCGACAATTATACGTCATATTTTATTCGCACCTCATTTTTAACGCTGAGCAAAGTTGAAACTTCGTTTATTAGAGCAGTACCTAAGTACCTAGTAAGTTTTTTTTTACGTTACAGAGGCCAGACAAACTAACTAGTAGGTCACCTGATGTAAAATGATCACCACTGTCCATAGACACCCGCAGCGCTTTACGCGATGCCAGTGCGTTGTCAGCCCTAAGGAAAAAGGAGAGGGAATAGGGGAGGGGAGAGGTATTGGGCGCCGGCGCTCTCACTGACATTAATCCAAGGATATTTTGCACCAGCATAATCAATTTTGGCCCAGGCCCTTTGATCAATTATAACTGAAGATACACATTGCCGAACAAAATCCCCTTCAAAGAATGTCCGAACTTTTTTATTTGGTTGCGTAACAAATAAAATCATCACCTACACAGAAATTTGAACCTAGTCTTTACTTCATTACAGTCGAATTTCGGTAGCGGCAAAACTCCACTTGATAGCTAAACTTGACAATTTCACGCAACGTTCTGAGAAATAAAAAAACTAAAAAACACGCTTTAAAAAAATAAAAATAAAAAAAATGTAATAAATTTCAATTCACTTTTCTTATAGTTTAGTACAAATCTTAATAAGCACGGTGTCAATTGTCAAGGATTATCATTTTGATAACATCTTAAAAAGCACCCCACGCTTTTTTTACAATAAAATATTTTAAACTATTATTATTTATTTTATCAATATTTAGAATTGTTTACAAATTTTGATCTGGATATAACAATATAATAATTGCTTATTAAGATTTGTACTGCACTATAAGAAAAGTGAATTGAAATTTATTACATTTTTTTTTATTTTTATTTTTTTAATGCGTGTTTTTTAGTTTTTATAAACTATTATTTATTTTCTATTTTTTAGTTGCATTTTTTCACAGTGAGAGTTTCCATGTGCTAAAAAGAGACACAAAACAGTTTTTTGCTCGTCTTAAATAGAATCAGTCTATCTTATACTTGGTCTTTGGTGCGCGCGCACTGCTCTACACTACTAAACGTAAACCTCTTTCTTTCTAACTTTACCCCCCTCACCTACAACCCCCCAACCCCCCGAACCCCCTAAACCCAACCCCCCAACCCCCGAACCCCCTAAACCCAACCCCCCAACATCCCCCAACCTATTTCCCCAACCCCCACACCCTTACCCCCAACCCTCTAAACCCCCCTTACCCCCCTCCTCATTTTCCAAACCACCAACCACCTAAACCCAACCCCCCTAACCCCGGACCCCCACCCCATTTCCTCAAACTTCCCCCAAACCCCTAACCCCAACCCCCCCTTACCCCTCAACCCCAACCCCCTAAAACCCCAACCCCAACCCCCCTTACCCCCTTCCCACAACCCCCCAACCTCCCTAACCCCCGAACCCCCCAAAAACCCCACACCCTTAACCCCAACCCCCGAAACCCCCTTCCCCTCCCATTTACCCCCAACCTCCCCCCACCCCTCCACCTACCCCCCCCCCCAAAATCCCTAACCCCTGAACCCCCCAACACCACCACCCTATTTCCCCCAAACCCTCCCACCCCCTAACCCCAACCGCCACACCCTTACCCCCAACCCTCTAAACCCCCGACCCCCTTACCCCCACCCCCCATTCCCCCCACCCCGCCACCTACCCTCCTTCTAGCTCCATCATCAGACCCTTGTTACCATCTAGGATCAAAGTACTCGTCAAGACAAATCAAACGAGCCCAAACTCGACGGGGTTGTGTAGTTTTATTGTTGAGTGCCTTTGGCCATCTTCCAGCTTCATCATCAGACCCTGGTTACCATCTAGGATCAAAGTGCTCGTCAAGACGAATCAAACGAGCCCAAACTCGACGGGCTCGTGTCGTTTTATTGTAGAGTGCCTTTGGCCATCTTCCAGCTCCATCATCAGACCCTGGTTACCATCTGAGATCAAAGTGCTCGTCAAGACGAATCAAACGAGCCCAAACTCGACGAGATTGTGTTGTTTTATTACATAGTTCCTATGGCCACCATCCAGCTCCATCATCAGATCAGCTCCATGTTACAATAATATTGCATTGTCATCCAATTTAAACATATGTGCAAAATTTCAGCTCAATCGGAAACCGGGAAGTGGGTCAAAATCGCGCCCTAAGGAGTCGATTACAAACATACAAACATACAAACATACATACAAACATACAGGTGAAGCTAATATAAAGCGTGTAAAAAAAAAGAAGGCCACTTTTATCAAAGTGGCGCTCATTTGGCTCGGACATTTTCGGGCGCGTGACTGTGGATCTACAGTTATAATTGATCAAAGCCCAGGCCTGAAATGTCCGTTTTCCTAAAATGTATTTTTCCCAAAATGTCTGCTTTTCCGTGGCTTTTCCATAATGTCAGCACGTCTTTTGCATAATGTCAAAATCTCAAAATGTCAGCTTCTTATGTCTGTCTCCAAGAATGATAGTTTTCGTATAATGTTCGCTTTTCAGAAAGTGCTTATTCCCAAAATGTACGCAACCACAAAATTTTGGCATTCCAGAAAAGTCTTATTCCCAAAATGTCTGCAATCTTGAACATGCAACATTTACCTACCTAAAATATCTTTATCATTTTAAAAGCGAAAATCCTACGTCCATCCCAGGGTCTTAAACCATCTCTAAACAATTAAGCAAGCAATTACATTTACATTTAGAACATTTTGAAAATAAATCAGGCATTATGGGAAAACAAACATAATAAGACGATAGCCTATATAAAAAAGTGAGCATAACGGAAAAGCAAAACTTATGGTACCTATATGCTTATATTATAGTAATGTAAACATTATGAATACACGAACTCCTGAGATTGTACACATTTTAAATTACAGACATGGAACCTTCTTTCCTTTCCGTTCCTTCTAACATTGTGGAAACGCAGACGTTTTGAGAATTGTACATTTTAGGAAAGCAGATTATTACAGGCCTGAGCCTCAATTTTTCCTCGTCCATTTTTATGCATTATATTGTAATTATTGCAAGTAAACAATAAACTAGTGCACTTTGCTAGATGGATACGTTGTGATAATGACGCGGTCGGCCGCCCGCACTCCTCCTCCTTTTATTTGCGTATCCTCCTCCTTTCTCATTCGCAAGCATCCCGGCTCAAGCTTAAGCACAAGCAGCCGTTATCAATCGCAAGCATTATGTCTCACGCGTAATCAACTACTTAACTATTCTCATTTGCAAGCATGCCGTTCTCATGCTTTATCTTGAATAAGCATTCTTCAGTATGTTTGTGGATAGCTACACTTATACACATTTAATGCAGAAGCTGAATATCGAAGCGGAAGGGTAAATTGATGCGGACGCAACTTCATACAATATTCCGTTTTTGCATTTAAGTATCGTTTGCTGCGCCCACTCGAATCTACTGACCGGGAACAGAAAACGATTTACAAAAATTTTAAGGGTGAGACATGGCATAGGTATTATTTATACTTACTAGGTAAGAGAATATTTCGGATTCTGTTTAACATAATTTTTATTAATTGATTGATTTCTACAGAACAGGCACATAATTCTAATATTATTTCCATCGAGATGATAAAATCTTTGGAGAATGATTCACGATAAATATAGTTATAAAGAAGGTGTGCACAAGCGCCAGATAAATCCACACGTGCCAAGTATTTGGTCTCATCTTTGACGTTGTCGTCGTCGTTTGAAGCAACCATTAACATAACCGCACCATATTAACATCATCAAAGTTACCAGTAAGACTAGTATAAGATATTTTATGATCTTCGGATCGCTTAAAACATTTAAATCTATATGTGATGTTATGCTTCCCAACGAAGATGAGATTGCTGGCTCTGAGACGTCTGATCCGCTTGAGCTCGGCTTCTGTGATGGAACTGATGGAGCATCCTTGACAACTGAAGTAGTTTTAGATGCCGGAGTAGAAGATTTCCCTTTGTTTTTCCAAAACTTAAAGCTTTCACTGGCCATTGTAGTTGTGAGCTCTATTGAGCGCGAATCATATTATTTTAATCATTATTTTCTACTTTTTACATTTTCTCCAAGTAATTTGTAGGATTTTGCTTTTCGTGATGTCAATGCTAGATTGGATGACGTATCAACTGACATTTGTGTTGAGAAAAGCAACAAGTAATCAAAGAGATGTAAAAGTACAGTACCTAATCACTCAGGTCTAAGCACTCAGGTTACTCGTCAGATGTTTATGATTGTCTCTATCTATATTCTTCAAACTTTTGAATCTCGATGTATTCTCGCAGAAAACGGAACAGTTCGAATATTAACGGCTACAAGTGGAACGTCTGCGGCTTCGCCGATGTCTGGAGAGGCAGCCGCTGGCGCACCCATACCAAAGCAATATCACTAAGGCTGCCAGTAGTAGTACTAAGATACCTGCTTGCAATTTGGGGTCAGTCAAATTGTAATCTAGTGCAAACTTGCTTGAAGTCTTGGAACCCTTTGCTTTCTTGTTAGCGGATGTTGTCGACTCCCCCATTTTAAACTAAGTACTTACCAATTTGCGATCTGTTTCACTATAAACGGCAGATATTGATGTAAGAATATGAATACATGTTTGCTAATGGTGTTAGATGCCGGGGGTATTTTCTTTATTCCGTATGTCGTTTCATTTTTGTGTAGTTTTCACGATACCATTTAATTTTAGATTGTTAGAGTTAAAACATTGCTGGTTTGATTGTTATTTGCTAGCTTTCATGCTTGACAGCGTAAATACTTATTTTCTTGACATTTAAGACGTTGCGCATTACAGAGCAGGAAGATTGTAATCTTCTAATATATAAAAATCTCGTGTCACGGTGTTTGTTACCGAACTCCTCCGAGACGGCTTGACCGATTTTTACGAAACCTTTTTGTCTATAGGTACTCCGTAGGTCTGAAAATAGGTCGTAGGCTATTTTTTATACCCCTAGGTGATATAAGGCAATACAAAGTTTGCCGGGTCAGCTAGTTTAAATATAAACTCTATTGCCATGCCAGCCACACATCAGTATCGTTTATCGGTACAGCTAGGTTTGTGAAGGTTGCACACACGTTGCACATAATAGTCCGGGAGGCAGAGGCTATTTTGATTAGTGTTTTTATACCGATCGTTACTTGACAATACTAGTAAAGAAGCTGTCCCTAATAAGGAAAGTGAAGGTCAGCTGACGCACCTGCGGGGGCGCTAGCAATGAGACCCCATAGAACACGTCAAAAAAAAAATCCGAAAAATATTTTAAAATACCGCATGAAATTTTTTTCATGTGTAATTGACATTGATTAGAATTAAAAAAAAGTAGTCAGCTGCACGACGCGCCGCGGCTGCGCTGCGCTGCGGATTATGCGTCAGCTGAACATGCGAACTTGCAAAAAAAATTAGAAAATAAAATTATTTTATGCTGATTGAAATTTTTTTACATGATTTTAGACATATACAGAAATGTGATATTGATAATCAGCTGCATATATAGTGGGGGAAAGACCGTCAGCTGGAGCAGGAATGTATCACTGCGCGCATATATCTCTACGACGCGCGAAATTTTAAATGCTCCGACTGACGACTTTCCCCCCAACGTTCAATCAGCTGACGAATATTTTCTTTTTTCTATATATTAAAACTATAATATTTATAAATTTCATATGGTCTTTCAACAATTTACCCAAGGTAGAGGCAGAGGCTATTTTGATTAGTGTTTTTATACCGATCATTACTTCACAATACTAGTAAAGAAGCTGTCCCTAATAAGGAAAGAGAAGGTCAGCTGACGCACCTGCGGGGGCGCTTGCTATGAGAACCCATAGAACACGTCAAAAAAAATCCGAAAAATATTTTATACCGCATGAAATTTTTTTCATGTGTAATTGATATTAATTAGAATTTAAAAAAGGTAGTCAGCTGCACGACAGAGGGGGGATTATGCGTCAGCTGAACATGCGAACTTGCAAAAAAAAATAGAAAATAAAATTATTTTATGGCGATTGAATTTTTTTTACATGATTTTAGACATATACAGAAATGTGATATTGATAATCAGCTGCATATATAATGGGGGAAAGACCGTCAGCTGGAGCAGGAACGTATCACTGCGCGCATATATCTCTACGACGCGCGAAATTTCAAATGCTCCGGCTGACGGTCTTTCCCCCACTATATATGCAGCTGATTATCAATATCACATTTCTGTATATGTCTAAAATCATGTAAAAAAATTTCAAATGGCATAAAATAATTTTATTTCCTAATTTTTTTTGCAAGTTCGCACGCTCAGCTGACGCATAATCCCCCCTCTGCCGTGCAGCTGACTATTTTTTTTAAATTCTAATCAATGTCAATTACACATGAAAAAAATTTCATGTGGTATAAAATATTTTTCGGTTTTTTTTTTAACGTATTCCGCAGCTTCCCACTCTCGCATCTCGCATCCACCGCAACTGGACCAGCTGACGATCGATATCGTCATGAGCCACATGCATTCTCTTTTCTATATTAACATCAGCAGGCATAAAATGACTTGTTTAAAAAGCCGCTGCCTCCCGGAGTATAATATTTTCTATCAAACCATAGAGGAATCAACCAGTGATGTGATGTTACACAATTTTAAAGAAAAAAAAACAACAACATCGCTGCACTCTTTTCTTACTCTTTTTGGTCGGATCGACATCGGTAGTCTGTGGTTTATACACAGATTCAGCCGCGACAATAATTTACGAGCAGTCGTTAGTCGTATCTCAAATTTTCAATAAATTATAAAAAATATTGGTGTGATGAATTGCTGAAATCTTCAAATTAGTTTCTTAAAATGCTCTATATTTTCGATAAAAAAATAAAAAGGAGGGGTTAGAAAAAATGAACAATCACAGCTTGACATGATAAAAAAATGTTCCATGTTGGGAATAACTTGGTTGTCTGGAAGAGATCGCTTTTTAGCGATAACACCGCCTATTGTCTAACTGAATTTTTATTTTTGTAATGTCACTGTAGGTACTGCTTTTGGTGATCAATAATAGTAGATTGTACACCAAGGGGATAAAGCACTGCATTATGTCACGGGCGCGACATTGAATTCTGAACGAAACGAGGGACTCCAGATTTAACTCCCGAGCGTAGTTAGTTGATTCCCGAGCGAAGCGAGGGAATTAAGATGGAGTCCTGAGAGTAGTGAAGGATTTAAGCGCGCCCAAGGCAAAATCGGTTTTATCCCCGAGGAGTATACTCTACTTTTCTCACCTTTTGCGAGGCAATAAAAACCAAGGCTACTAGAAAAATACTCGAAATAGACCCAGAAGCACTGACTCCGACATAGATATTACGCCTTTCACAGTTTTCCATTTGTCGAAATCGTCGTAAGCTTTTAAGTATCTTTCCTTCGACTTCTCTGGAATTAGATTATTAACAATGCCTATGGCCGGCTTGCGCGGACCTGGGTTAGCTACTTAATTCCGAGTTAACTGCTAACCTAGGGTTAACAAGTGTTAAAACGTATGGAACTGTCATTAACCCAGGGTTACCGATTTCATTTTTTAACCCTGAACCGTGCAAGTGGCCCTAATTCTAGGCGTCTAATTTAATGGAATCCGGAGTGAAATCACTTTCGTCACTCGATATTTTCTTAATTTTTTATCTTATTTTGCAGTTTTGATAATTAAAATTGCAGCGTATTGAAACACTCGCGGCTTTTGTTTTAAGAAGGTATTTGAATTTATTTTGGTTCGGCCGCGGAGCTGCCAATAAATGAGGCGCGGCGCGGCGTGGCCTGCAGCTGGACGCCGCGCGGCCACCTGCGCCCCCGCAGCCTGCAGGCCCTGCAGCACGCCGTGCGGTTTTAAACAAATTAGACTTTAAACGCATAACAATAAGAACTATGAAAAGTGAGAATCACATTACTGCCGCCGCGTGTTATAATGAAATTCAGTACAACATTACGCCCCGGCGAAAGCCAAGGGCTAGAATGATTTACTTTGAGAAAGGTTTGCATGATATAGAATAAGGCATTGTCGAGCAGGTGGTGTGAAAAGAATACTTGTATTTTATTGAATAACGTGAAAACTATCGCTAAAAACTTGTGGTATAAGCGATAAATGGCTAACAGTAGAGGACCCGCACTAGAATCGACCTTCACCCATCTGTTTAATGGATGAATAGTAGATGTACACCAAGGGGAAAAAGCACTGCATTAAGTATGCCACGAGCGCGATATTGAAGAGGTGAAAGTTTGTAAGGGGAATCAATAATATTTATGTAATTTTTAGGGTTCCGGAGCCAAAATGGCAAAACGGAACCCTTATAGTTACGTCATGTCTGTCTGTCCGTCCGTCATCTGTCTGTCTGTCCGCGGCTTAGCGCAGTGGCTATATTGTGCTATAAATCTGTAATTTTGCATGGATATAAATTAGCAATGACGCTGAGAAAGTGATAAAATAAAACGAAAAAAAAAAATTTAGTTTACTTAGACGTCCGTCCTATAGGTAGACGTAAAGTGGGGTGATTTTTTTTTTCTCGTAACGTCTAACTTTATGGTGTGGGATATCGTTAGATAGGTCTTTTAAAATCATTTCATTACGGGGCTGTGAAGACGATTTTTCGATACAGTGATTCGTTTGCGAAATATTAAACTTTAAAGTGGTATTGAGAATTATTAGTTGTTTAAGTTTTATACAAAATCCTTGGAATAATTACTTAGTTGAATACAAATAGTTCACGTCGTAAAATGACTGCGGAACCCTATCCTGGGTGTGTCTGACACGCTCTTGGCCGGTTTTTAATTGTTAAGAATTGGCCAAGAATTTTTTAGCTATCTCGCACGAGATTTGTTTTTTTTATGTACTGTACTAGGTAGGTAAATTTGATATATAAAATTACGGGTGAAGGTCGCCCGGTTCTAGTTCGGAGCTTAGACATTACAAAGGGTCCAATAATACAGAGATAATATTGTAATTTGTAACTTATTTAATCACAATTTCACACAATAGTAGCCTGATAAGATAACCCATAAAGAAACAAAAAAGCACGTACAGACGTTAAATAATACCATCCCCAATCCCCTAAGTCTTAGTGACTAAAAAAACCGCTTCTGTGAGTCTAGTTTTTGTCGCGGATATAAATCTTTCATATCCTCTATAAACGATTACCTACAGGTTCGCTACAACCAAATATCATACCAATTAAGTACCAAGTTCCTAGTAAGTCGCAATGTCAAAACAGATTTGTTTCAAAGTGTCTAAAATTTGAAATGCCTTAAGTAGCTTAGGTAGGTACACCTACTTGACCTGTACCTACCGTATTCCTGTTATGTTATGACTGTAATTCAAATTGGGTTACCTATCATATTCTCCAAATTTTTTTTTCCGAATATTTAAAATCCCGAATGCTTCATTTATCCGAATGCATTTTTTTCTGAAACTGTAAATATTTCAGGATTTTTATAAAACAACCCTAACCTAACCTAAAGGGAACTACACGATGGTCCTGAAATAAATCCTGAAATATTTACAGTTTCAAAAAAAAATGTTTTCGGACAAATGAAGTTTTCGGGATTCTAAACCTTCGGAAATAAAATATTCTAAACATCGATAGGTTCCCTTCAAATTGACTTTATTGTGTTTTGACTAATTTTCAAATTACTATGTCCCAAATTGTCTAAAACTCAAATTAACTAGATACAAAATGTCTCAAGATTAAAACGTCAAATTCTCAAAATACCCAAAATCCAGTACCTAATGATAATGAATTAATGAAAAATGTCTAAATTTCTAAATAACTGTTTTTCATAAATAAGAATTTTTTTTTCGAATACCCAAAATCCAGTACCTAATGATAATGAATTAATGAAAAATGTCTAAATTTCTAAATAACTGTTTTTCATAAATAAGAATTTTTTTTTCGAATAGCTACCTATAGATTAAAAATCATTTATGTTATGTTATATTTTATGGTACACCTACGTGCTTATTCTTAATGGCAATGTGCCAATTTAATACATGGTTTTGACAAAATGTTCGTTTCTAAATTGTAAAGTTAACTATCAATGTAAGTTATGTGCCAAGTAGTTAATATCAGTGAAATAGAAAGCCGTATTTAATTAATCCAGTCAAAATTTCAGGTATTATGAGACTGAGTCATTTTGATTTTTGGGCCATTAACAAAAGGTATTTTTGAATTTTAGTAATTATGATATTATTATGAGACTTCATTAGTTTTCACCTTCAGTGTTAATAATAATTCGATATTAGAAAGGGTTTGTTCTTTTTACCTTACTTTTTGCATATCGTATGTAATTTGTAAAGGGGATTATAAAATTTCGTTGCAAGATTGGAAATAAATCTATTTGAGATTTTTGTCTTATTGGAACTATGTAATCTGTTTTGACATTGCGACGTACCTACTATGAACATGGTATTATGATATTTGGTTGTAGCAAATCGGTAACGATAAACGCTAGTGTCTCAGACAGGTGGACTACTACGAAATTCGACGTTCGTATAGTGCCGTCGCTTCCACTCTTTTGTTGAATACTAAAGGCCACCATAGACCACAGCGCGGGGCGTGCGCGCGACGGCGACAGAGCGGGCCCAGCGCGCTATATACTGGCCCGCCGGTGATGTGTGTCAGCGTATATTGTTTTTTTTTTTTATATATATATATATATATATAAATATATATATATCCCTTAAAAAGGTATAGTAAAAAACCTTCCCAGGTGAATTTTTCGCTTCGAGCCCTTATCTTTCAAACAAAGGCCATTGTCTCTATAAGCCTCTAGCTACCGAGTTAGCACGTGCCACTACAACATTCATATTGGAAAACAAACGGTATCGTCATAGTATTAAGGTTCAAAATTAATGTCACTGATATTCTAGATATTACGTATTGGTAGTGTAGGACAATAGACCGCCCCGAGGCAATACGGCACTCGTATTATTTTGATATTTGGTGTTAAAAAAAATTATTTAATTTGATTTAGTGTTTTTATTTAATTTTGCTGTCTTTTTCTTGCTATCCCAACTTTATTTGCAACAAAAATCATTTTCACTTGTAAATTATTATTTTTAATTGTTAAAGGTCTATAATTATAAGAAAAAAATTATTTTATCTGATTTTCTATGACGCGATTTTATCTAGTAGCATAAATACTTACTTATAACAGTTTATTTACCTACTTATTTTACACGGAAAATTTTTGATTATACCTATGTCAAAGGAAATGAACATCTCTATCACATAAAAGTATAAATAAAAATTAAAAACTACATAAAATAAAACTAAAACTATAAACTAAAACTACATACAAACTGAACTTATAAATAAAAAAGTTGCCCAAAATCACTGCCAGTCGTCAATCAGTACCTATGTTAAACTTTTTAACTTTTTGGCTCAGGAAGACGAAGATTAGGACGAAGTGGAGGAGATTAGGAGGGTTACATCCAGCAGTGGATAGAAAAAGCCTGAAAAGAAGAAGAGAGAGAAACTTTTTAATCTTAAATTTACATTGTTGCCTTAGATTTTGTTATATATGAAATATACAACGCTTTATCATAAATCACCGCGTTTCATTTTTTTAACACTAAGTATCAAAATAATATGAGTGCCGTATTGCCTCGGGGCGGTCTATCGTCCTACACTACCAATACGTAATATCTAGAATATCAGTGACATTAAATTTGAATCTTAATACTATGACGATACCGTTTGTTTTTCAATATAAATGTTGTAGTGGCACGTGCTAACTCGGTAGCTAGCGGCTTTGCTATAATAGAGACAATGGCCTTTGTTTGAAAGATAAGGGCTCGAAGCAAAAAATTCACCTGGGAAGATTTTTACTATAGAGGCGATTTACCGACCACATGCATTGCTTTGAAAATTCAACCTTGTTGCTTTTATAATAAGTCACAATATCTATTGTAATAATTATTGAAAATACGACTAGCTTTAAAAAAAATATACCTGGGCGGCCAAGCTCCGCTCAGGCAGAAACTCGGTACCAAGCGTTTTCCCAGAGATAATACCAAGCTAGATTAATTTTTCATCCCGGAAAACCCCCACATACCAAATTTCATCGAAATCGTTGGAGCCGTTTCTGAGCTTCTGATTATATATATATAAGTAAGTATATACAAGAACTGCTTGTTTAAAGGTATTAGATTAGATAGATAGATAGATTAGATTAGATACTTTATCATGTATGCATTCGATAGCCGTTTTTGATTCTGTGGTAGTATGCTCCAATAAATGGGGCCTTATTAAGGGTTAAGATAGGGGGCAAACGAGCAGGTGAGTCATCTGATGGAGAGCAATCACCGCCGCCCATGAACACCCAAAACACAAGTTGAGTTACGGATGCGTTGCCGGCCCTTTGAGAAAAGAGTAGGCTCGTGTTTAGAAGATCCCCAAATTGTACCGGTCCGGAAATTCAGTGTTTACAGCGTCCTGGGCCCGCTCTGTCGGCACCCCGCGCTTTGGTTTGTAGTGGCCTAGCGTGAACGGAATGGCATAATAAGTTCAAAAATCGAATTTCATAGTATTAGGCGAGATTATTCGAAACGCATACAAGTAGTGTATCGCCGTGCGATTTGACGCTACCATGTAGTTATGTACCTAAGTGGTAACAGGTAATTTTGGTACAAACGTCTAAATATACAATGGATCAAAATGTCCCATTATGAAAATGTACAACAGTCAAAAAGTATGTAAATGTAAAAATGTTATAAATTATAATTAATTTATAATGAACAAAAGACAAAAGAATAAGATGCATTCGAAAATCCCTTTGTCATCAAATTGTATAAAACTCAAAAAGTATATTAATCTCAATGAGCACATTCAATCAATCGCATTTTGTACATTTTGACCCAAGAGTATTCTGTCCTGTCCTGAGAACTTCGAGACACAAGGACATTTAGACCACAGTGAATACGCTATGTAAACATGCTGAGTAAAAGTCAGTACGCGTTTGGCAGCCGCCGTGACGTGCGACTCCGAGAAGAAGGGCTACGAATTAGCCCGAAACATGGCAAATTAAACTCGTTTTAAGACGTGAGTGATCCGTTTATTTTCACTATGAGTGAGTCTCACGGTAGTTTCATGTTTAAAACAGAATATGTTGGCTAAAGCATTCTGCCCCTAAAATATTCAGACAATTTTGGTGGCACAAACATTTTGTACTTTTTGACAATATTACATCTCTACATTTTATGCTTTTTATCATTTGTACCAAAATGACCTGTTACCTCCCATGTGGCGAGATGATACTTCAGCACTGCACGGCTCATGCTGGTCATGTACTTGTACGCGTCTGGGACATACTTAAAGGTGCGTCCACATTTGAAACAATTTGCCGAACATTATCCCGTGACCGTAGGTATCAAAAACGCGTGTCAGTAACGATAATGTGGACGTCTTTTTGTTACGCGAACAATTGTCACAAGCTGCAGTACGATTCAATCCATTCTGAACACTGAAAGAAACTGCCGAACACAGAATAAACGGCAGGACAATGTATGGAGTTACGATCTACTAGCCGGGCCCCAATGTGGACGCTGGTCTGTGTACTGTCACGCATCTAAGTCACGTGTTACGAGCCGATCCATCGAAAGTCGGTTTTTTCAAAGGTGTTCGGTATTGTTCGCGTGACCAGGAGACGTCCACACTTGTATTTATGACACGCGTCGAAGTACGCCTGATGACACAGATACAGACACGGGGTAGGAGTGGATCGGTAGGGGAGTGGATCACGTCGTGACGTGTCCCGGTCGGTACGTCCCCGCGACCCCCGCCCGCACCTCGCCGCCTCGCTGTTCGCGATGCCATGCCACGCGGTCTAGTTCGACACCATGCGTCTACACTTGTAACATTTCATTGTACATATGGTATGTGACCGTGTCAGCACAACCTAGACCATCCACATTTAGCGTAACATGTCCTGTACCCTGTACGATGCCACGTAGTCCGGTCCGTCATCATGACACAAGTGTGGACGCACCTTAACATGCAATTTAAAACTTGGATGGAACAATACAAAAAATACACATAAAAGATACAGTATTAAATAGTATACAGCAAACAAATTAGCTGGAATTTTAGTTTAATGGGTGAACCAACTTTCTTTGACACCTGTTGCCATAGTTGCACAACTTTTGTCTCCTGGACAACCTAAGCATTTTTCTATGAAACAGTATGAAGAAGTCACTTGGACAACCGAGGACAGTAAACACAAAAAAGTTGATTCACCCTAATCAATAACCAAGTCATGCCTTTAGAGTTAAGTCTAGCTAAAGGCACTACAAATAGGCAGTAACAGGCATTGCTGGCATTGGTTAATATTTTAAAGCTGGTTGCACCATGTTGGGAAGTACAGTTACATAAATATCTAATATATTGCTTATAACCCTCCAACTATACCTTTTATCTCCAAGCAATGGTTGTTTACGAATATACCTATCTTACGTACGAACAACAATTCAGAAGAATTTAAAGAATTCCATACTAGATAACAAAATTATGTGTGTACAAATTTTGGTATTTCAACCATTTTTTAACTAAACAACAGTGGCGAAGGATACTAACAACCAGATTCCCCCGGGTTGACTAAACTTTCGAAGTTACCAGCCGCTTCTCTTCCATTACTGAACTTTCAAGAGGATAAATGGGGTTTTTAGGTTTTGTGCTCCGGCTTTACTTGCAAACATTTCCGCGCCCCACCACTGCTAAACAATGAAAAATTAGAAAGAAATTACATTACCATCAGGTGCAGAAAATATTTTCGTAAAGTATCAGACTTGTTATATTGTTTAGTAACTTAATTCCATTCAAATTTATTCATTTGAATCGTTATTGTCTTACAAGAATTGCATTGAAAAAACAAAACATTTTCTGCTCTCAGAACTTGACAGCATAATATTATACATATTATAATGTGTCTTATCAGTTTATATGTATGGAATGTAATATTCACCAATATGCTATACAGGGTTATACAGGGTAAACAATTAAAGATACAAATGATGACCACAAATTTTCCATTTAATAAGATTATTGGATTTTAATTCAAAATCATTAATTATTCATCATTACAATAGCTCAGCACTAATTTAGAGATTTAAAAAAAAGTTAAAATTATTAACCACATTAAACACAACTGAACCACAGTAATTTACCTCCCGAGTCCTGACATTATCTATCAGATCCAGATGAGAGTCACCAGTTTTCTTATTCAAAAATTATTTCAGTATATTTAAAGTTCTATATTCATTGAACAATTTGCATTTCATACTATATAGTATAGCCAACCAGATGCTCAAACATAATTAAAACAACAAGGCTGATTGGCACATTGACTTGCAAGTGAAAATAGCCTTTGAAGCAGTGTTGCAAAACTATAGATAGTTGACCTCAAAAACTGTTCAGGATATTGATAGTACTATCTATAGCCTATAGCATTGTCATGTGTTGATAGAATCTATAGCGCTATATAAGCAATACTATTGATAATGGCAATGGTATCAATAGTTTTATCTCCAATAGAATCAATAACATGTTTAGTATTGCAAAATCAGCCAATACTGACCAAAAACAATTGATACCTAGTATTGATGGTTTTGTACCATCAATAGAATGAAATTTTCAGTACTATAGATAGTATCTATTGTTTTTGGTTATTACTGCCTGATTTGGCAATACTGTCAATACTATAGATTCTATTGGACATAAAACTATTTATAGTATTGATTGAGTTGACATTATCAATAGTATTGGTACTACCAATAGTATTCTCACATGGTGATACTATTGATAGACTATATACCTAGATACTATTGGTTTTATTTTAACTATGGATAGGCAACACGACTTTGAAGCTTTAACCTTTTGAACAACACACACCATTTTTGTTATAAAAAAAAACTTATGTGGACGTGGGTAGGTTTATTTTTGTATTACTGTATTATCGGCTATAGCCGACACTGGCATTCAAAAGGCTAAACCATACAACTAACATTGAATCTCAGTGGTTAAAGAATTTATTAGTTGACTTTAGTAGCAGTTATTTTAACTGTTGATTTGGGCCTTCCCTATAAAGTATACTAGGACTCATGAGATTAAAAATAACTAAAAAAAACAATATAGATACCAATTTATCACCTCAAGATTGCTATTGCTTAATTAATATATTCATAACCCACTTCTCCTAATAAGATGAGACACTAAGGTACTGATATGACGTTTGACCAGGTAAGATGCATAGGCATATTAACCTTTTCAACACCAAGCCTAGCCAAAACGTAAAGCTACTTTGAACCTTATGTCATTGTGTGAAGATTACTTTGACATTGTATTTTGTGACACATATATCCGTTGTTGGCATTGAAAAGGTTAATTTTATAAGGTTAAAATATAAATATAAATAAATGCTGATTGCAATACCCTATTCAGTTTCAGTGGTTATACAGGTCAAAGGAGTTTAAACATTTTTAAAATAGCAATTTACCATAGTATATTGTTCTAATGCACCAATCTTTAGTTGCATATTTGATACATTTTATATTGTACACTCACAATTTATAATTATTAAAGAATATTCACCATCTTGCAATGCAATTTATCTTAAATTTAATATACATAACAAAACATTCACCAAAAGCACAAACATAACCTAAATAATTAATGATAACTATGCCTTTGCCTAAGGCTAATAGTAGCTACCTCACTATTTCCTTGTATAAAAGCACAAATATGAATTAATATTCTAGATGTGTAATTGGTTTTACATAGCCTTATAACTTTGAGATTGTTTATCTATTCTATGTCAGGAAGATCTTCTTCAGCAGAGCTGGAGTCATCTTTTTCAATATCATCACCAAAGGGGCCCATTTTGTTGGAAAACATGTCATTCATATCATTTAACTCTTCATCACTCTCGTCCTCGTCCTGCCAGCGGTTGAAATCAACTTTGAGCCAGTGGTGTTTCTTCTTATCACTGGTCAGCGTGGGCCAGAATGAGTCATCAGTCTTATCTTTCATTAATACAACCTCAATGTATCGGCCTTTGTTAATTTGTGTACTTTTCTCCACGTTTATTTCGGCGTACAGCTGTATGTCTACTTCGTGTAGTTTTCGGCCTGGTGCACATATCCCTTTAAACGAAATGCTTTTCTTTTCAATTTTAATTTCTGGTTTCTCACATTCAACATTGAACGTCAAAAACACACGAGTACTTCTCTGAGCCCATGAAACTGATGGAGGTGTAGCGATTGTTTCCGCCGACATTTTAACTGAAATTTATTCGCAAACTTATATATAGCTGCTTAACCCACATACTTAAAATTAAATTAGATAATTATATACTTACAAAGTTTGTTAATAACCAATTTTCGAATTCAAGACGTCTCAAATCACTGCCACACCACAGACCGCAGTACACAGTACAGAACACAGATTACATCAATACAGTACAGTCAATGTACAGTACACACGCTTAATAATAAAATGCATCAATTTTAATTATTCTTATTTCAAAACTAAACCTTATATTTTCAACGTAAAGTTTAGTTTTGAAATAAGAATAATTAAAATTGATGCATTTTATTATTAAGCGTTTGAGTAGTATAGTAAGTAAAAGTAAACCAAAAACATAATAGATAGACCCTTGATAGACCATAACGTCAGCAATTCAACCAACCTAACAAATTAAAACTCACAATTTCAAATCAATAAGGAATGCAACGATTTACTTATTTTTCCATTAATTTTAACATTTGAAACTTAACGGTAAAATTTGCACACGTTTTTAAATGAAACAACGAAACTATTTAAAATTGTGAATAAAATCTATTATGAAAACATAATAAATACCGCTAATAAATGTACATGTAGGTATTTTTAGTCCATTTGTGTTCGAAATACCGAGAAAAATTTAAATTAAACGAAGTATAATTAAATTTGCTTTCGTTCTGAACCAGATACATTATTTTTTATTTTTTACACGCTTTATATTAGCTTCACCTGTATGTTTGTATGTTAGTTAGTATGTTTGTTTGTATGTTTGTAAGCAACTCCTTAGGGCGCGATTTTGACCCACTTCCCGGTTTCCGATTGAGCTGAAATTTTGCACGTATGTGTAAATTGGATGACAATGCAATATTATGGTAACATGGAGCTGATTTGATGATGGAGCTGGATGGTGGCCATAGGAACTCTGTAATAAAACAACACAATCCCGTCGAGTTTGGGCTCGTTTGATTCGACTTGACGAGCACTTTGATCCCAGATGGTAACCAGGGTCTGATGATGGTGCTGGAAGATGGCCAAAGGCACTCCATAATAAAACGAAACAACCCCATTGAGTTGGGCTTGTTTGATTCGTTTTGACGAGTACTTTGGTCCTAGATGGTAACAAGGGTCTGATGATGGAGCTGGAAGGGGGGTAGGTGGCGGGGTGGGGGGGAATGGGGTGGGGGGTAAGTGGGTTGGGGGTTGGGGGAAATGGGGAGGGGGTAAGAGGCCTAGATGGTAACAAGGGTTTGATGATGGAGCTGGAAGGGGGGTAGGCGGCGGGTGGAGGGGTTGGGGGGAAATGGGGGAAGGGGGTTTAGGGGGTTGAGGTTAAGGATGTGGGGGTTGGGGTGTTTGGGGGAAATAGGGTGGGGGTGTTGGGGGGGTTCGGGGGTTAGGGAGGTTGTGGGAAATGGGGAGGGGTAAGGGGGTTGGGGTTGGAGGGTAATGGGGGGTTGGGGTTAGGGGTTTGGGGGAAGTTTGGTGAAATGGGGTGGGGGTCCGGGGTTAGGGGGGTTGGGTTTAGGTGGTTGGGGGTTGGAAAATGAGGAGGGGAGTAAGGGGGGTTTAGGGGGTTGGAGGTAAGGGTGTGGGGGTTGGGGTTAGGGGTTTGGGGGAGGTTGGGGAAATGGGGTGGGGGATGTTGGGGGATTGGGGGTTGGGGGGTTGTAGGTGAGGAGGGTCAAGTTAGAAAGAAAGAGGTTTACGTTTAGTAGTGTAGAGCAGTGCGCGCGCACCAAAGACCAAGTATAAGATGGACCGATTCTATTTAAGACGAGAAAAAAACCGTTTTGTGTCTCTTTTTAGCACATGGAAACTCACACTGTGAAAAAAATGCAACAAAAAAATAGAAAATAAATAATAGATTAAAAAAACTAAAAAACACGCTTAAAAAAACAACTAAAAAAATAAAAAATAAATTTTAATAAATTTCAATTCACTATAAGAATATAGTGCAGTAAAAAATCTTAATAAGCAATTATTATATCGTTATATCAAGATTTAAATTTGTAAACAATACTAAATATTGATAAAATAAATATTAATAGTTTAAAATATTTTATTGAAAAAAAAGTGTGGGGTGCTTTGATATCAAAATGATAATCCTTGACAATTGACACCATGCACCCCACGCTTTTTTTACAATAAAATATTATAAACTATTATTATTTATTTTATCAATATTTAGTATTGTTTACAAATTTTGATCTGGATATAACAATAAAATAATTGCTTATTAAGATTTTTTACTGCACTATAAGAATAGTGAATTGAAATTTATTAAAATTAATTTTTAGTTGTTTTTTTTTAAAGCGTGTTTTTTAGTTTTTTTAAACTATTATTTATTTACTAGGCAACAGCAAACCAGGAGCGCGGGGCGCCGACGGAGCGTGCCCAGCGCCACAGTATATATATATATATATATACTGTGCCAGCGCGGTCAATAACACTGAATCAACTACAGTGTGTCGCGCTGCCGGTGTGTGTCACCGTATCCGTATATTTGATTCATTGTTATAGGGCGTGGTTTGTGGTGACCTTCACTAAAAAAATATTAACCTGTGCAGATGGTGTTGTGGATGCTCCATTTATAGGGTTTCGATTTACGGAGAGGAACATTGAACATAGCAAATAATAAATAATAAAAATAGTTTACTACACAACAATTTAAACAATTGAAAAATTCAAATAAAAACGCATTTTTATTCTATTTTGCTATGTTTTTAAAAAAACCGCCGGCTGCTCTTCGCCGTATACCATGGCTTAAAAAAAACGTGACAAGCTGACAGGATGTGACTAGCATAGACCAAGACAGCTATGAATGTGACCCAAATGTGACCCATGGACTTAATACCAAACCAGAGGCCGTATTGTCTAACGCTTCTGACGCTTGCCTTCGCTTTCACCAACTCTTTCTGTCATCATTTTATACCGTTTGACAGAAAGAAATGGTGATTGCGAAGGCAAGCGTCAGAAACGTTAGGGTATGCGCGCACGAGCAACTTTGTCTCCGCGACTATTTTATCAAGTCTGTGTATTTGTATCCTGGGAGTCGCGGTGCTATGTGTGCGCATTTCCATACTAACCCATAGACTTGATAAAATAGTCGTTGAGACAAAGTTGCTCGTGCGCGCATACATTAGACAATAAGCCTGCAGAGGCCGTATTGTCTATCGCTTCCGGCGCTTGCCTTCGCTTTCACCATCTCTTTCTGTCATCATCTTATACTATTTGACAGAAAGAAATAGTGATTGCGAATGCAAGCATCATAAGCGTTAGACAATAAGCCTGCAGGCAGGCCTCATGCATGCCATGTACTTACGCGCGATATTTACCTACCGCGGGGACGATCTGCTAAGATCGAAATTCCAGTAGGTTGTCACAAGCGCGCGCCGACGCACGTTCATTCGTGTTCCACGGAAAAAATATGCCGCCTGGACTTTTATAAGTGAATGGTGAAACAGGGGGCAAATTTTAATATGACTATGCTAGAATTAATAGCTAATATAACAATTTGGAAGTTCGTATCGTGCTGTCCCTCTTACACTTCTATAAAAAGCTATAAGCGTGAGCGGGATGGCACGATGCGAAGTTCGAAAGTTGACCTTCGTATTTAGTATAACGCTAGGGTACTGTGAGCATGGCAATGTGTTCTGCGCATTACAATAAATATCCTTTTTTGTTAGGAATCCAGAGCTAAAATGGCAAAAACAGAACCCTTATAGTTTCGCCATGACCGTCTGTCTCTTTGTCCGTCCGTGGCTTAGCTTAAAGAATATTAGTGCTAGAAAGTTTGCATGGATATAATATATAGCAATTATCCCGACAAAATGGTATGATGATGATGATGATGTATGGGGACGCCTCGCTGAGCCAGGCGGGCTGTCGACCGTTTTGCACAGTCATTCAGCCCAGTTCCCCGAGGTTGGAGCCGACGGTTACTGTCCCAGCAGCGCTCCCACACAGCATCTCTCCTCGAATCTTCTCGTTCTCCTGCTGAACATAAGGACATCTTTGAGACTGACATCCTTTAGCTCCTCCTCCCTCAGCTCGTCACTCCCGAATACATCACGCCGCGCTGCCGCGTACATGACACACTCGGCTAGGATGTGCTCACTCGTTTCCTCCTTCCCACAATGTGGACAGGAGGGGTCACTTTTTATACCTATTATACTTAAGTGTCTATTTAACAAATTATGGCCCGTAATTATGCCAGTTATAGTTCTCAAGCTACTCTTACCTAGATTTAGGAGATACCTAGTTCTTCTGTGGTCGATACCATCCAGCATCATCTTCGATTGTCTGCACCCAACAGCCTGTTTCCAATCACTGTTTGCTTCCTGTTCCTTCAATCTATCTATTACCCCCTTGGTGACGTCTGCAGATATTGGAAGTACCGGCTCAGGACCTATAAATCCCGTATCCGCTCCCTCCCTTGCTAGCTCGTCAGCTTTCTCATTACCTGTCACTCCCTGATGTCCCGGGACCCAGGCCACCGTAACCATCGTGCTCTCCCCTAGTCTATTGAGTGCATTTCTACACTCTCTTACCAAAGAGGAGTTAACTGTCGGCTTGTTTAATGCCTTCAGCGCTGCTTGACTATCAGAGTAAATCACCACTGTTCCTACACCACGATAGTCACTCAGTTTCGTTTGTATAATCTGAGCGCACTTCAACACTGCGCACACTTCAGCCTGAAACACACTGGCATATCTGCCTAATGGTATAGCCTCTCGAACATTCATCTTGGGTATTATTATGCCTGCTCCCGCAAGTTGAGACGTTTTCTTCCTTGACCCATCCGTAAAACAAATTGTAGTCGGATGCTCAAGGTCTACTTTCCAACTATCTCTCTCTCCTATATGAATTCTATATTTCTTGTCAAAAACCCTCTGTTTCTTAATTAGGTCGTTATTCTGTGCCAGCATTCCTAGCTTTGATAACGCCTCCTTTTGTATAAGTGCATGCTTCTTGTCTGTGAAGTTTCCCCTCCACTCCCCACATGCCCTCATTCTCAGCCATTGTTCCATGGCCCTCTTCTCTATTTCCAAATGAAGTGTCTTAAATCCTAACATGACTTCCATTGCATGCGTTGGGGTTGTTCTCATTGCCCCTGTTATCATCAGACATGCCAGTCTTTGAACCTTATTCAGCTCCTTTTGATACTCCTTAATACGTGCCCTATGCCACCATATCACAGCTCCATACAGCAGCCTTGGTAATATGACCGCCTTGTACATCCAGTTTATCATCCGGGGTTTTAGTCCCCACTTCTTCCCAACCGCTCTTCTGCACTGACACAGTGTTCTTACTGCCTTTGCAGCCTGTTCTTTTATGTGTGTTTTGTACCTAAGGTTTGTGTCTATTATCACCCCCAGATACTTCATTTCTTTAACCAATTCAAGATTCTCACCTCTTATGCTTATAGGCCTCATATCTCCTATCTTCCTTTTGTTGGTAAATAATATCAACTTCGTCTTTGTAGGATTTAGATCTAGTCCTCTCTCCCTGCACCACTCTAGCGTCTGTGACAGTCCCTTTACCATTATATCTCTGACGATGTTAAGAACCATGCCTTGTACCAATAGCACTCCATCATCAGAGTATGCTTGCATGTAGAGTCCTCCTTTGTTTAGCTTCTTAATCAGCGAGTCCAGCAATAGACACCACATAAGGGGGGACAGACATCCCCCCTGTGGGAATCCCCTACGAGGTCTGATTCTTTTCGTGGATCCACCCAGTTGGGCCACTACTGCCCTTCCCCTGAGCATCCTCGAGATCCATCTTCCTATGATCTGACTAATTCCTTCTCTCACTAGACTTTCTTCAACCGCGGTATACGTTGCTTTATCAAACGCCCCCTCTACATCGAAGAAGCATCCTAGCATGTATTGCTTGGCTTCCAGGGCTCTTTCCACTCTCACCGTTAAGTTGTGCAGAGCCGTCTCCGTTGACTTCCCTGCTACATAGGCATGTTGATTACCATGTAGCGGTCTATCGCTACCTTCTATTCCTTTTCTTATGTGTGTGTCTATCACCTTTTCCAGTGTTTTTAACACAAAGGATGATAGACTAATGCTTCTGAACGCCTTCGCATCCTGGTATGTTTTCTTACCCGGTTTTGGCAAAAAGACTGCCCTAACCTCTCTCCATTCCTTCGGAATATACCCCATTGCTATGCTTCCCTGATATAGTGCTATCATACTGTCTCTAATAAACTTATAGCCTTTCTGAAGAAGCACCGGGATTACACCATCCGGGCCCGCCGCTTTGAAAGGGGCAAAGGATCTGATTGCCCATTCCAATCTCTCCTCTGTTACCACCTCCTCGGCCTGTACCCAGTCCTGTATGCCTCCCTCTGCTTCCTCATCCTCTATCTCATCATCTACACAGTCTGGGAAATGCGCCTTAAGCATGATCTCCAGAACCTTATCAGGCTCAGTGACCATGTCCTCACCCACCCTCAGACTTCCTAGTTGACACGTTCGTTCACCGGCTAGCAGCTTCATTAACCGTGCCCCCTCAGAGTAAGTTTGTATCTCTTCCGTGTAGGTTCTCCAGCACTTGAGACTCGACTGTTCCCTCATCCTGGTGTACCTGTTCCTCTTAACCCTGTACATGTCCCAGCTTCGGGTATCATTCTTCTTAATGGCAACCCTCATCGCCTTCCTTGTTTCTTTCCTTACCTTCTGCAGCTCTTTATTCCACCAAGGTTGCCCCTTACCAGACCTTACCTCCCTCTCAGGACATGCCTTGTAGAATGCCTCCATTATATCTGTCTTGAGTTTTAATGCGCCCCTTTCCAGGTCTTGTATACTCTCATACCTCCCAGTCATGGTCACATTCTTGCTCAGTTCCTCCTCATACTTCACCCAGTCTGTTTTCCTGGGGTTCCTTATCCTCGTTTTCTCCACTAGATAGTCTATACTGAAGAGTAGCCTCCTGTGATCAGACATACTGTCCTCTGTATCTACCCTCCAGCTACTAATCTTCTCACTTACACCCTTCGATGCCAGCGTAATATCCAATACCTCCTTCCTTGCCCTAGTTACAAAAGTGGGTACACAACCAACATTCATTATATCTAGGTCACTACTTACTATGAATTCTAGCAAAGATTCCCCCCTGTCATTGGTGTCGGTGCTCCCCCACACCTCATGGTGGGCATTAGCATCGCAACCAACAACTAGGGGTACACCCTTACCTCTGTACTCCAGAACCACTTCCTCGAGTTCCTTAGTTGGTGTCCCTTCCTCACTCGGCAGATAGCAGGATGCCATTGCCACCTTGTGCCTTCTCCCGTCCGCGCAGATGAAGAAAGTCTCCACCACCACGAGATCTCTGTAACATATGGTCATTACACATCCCATATTCCTCACATCACCACTCACATATATGCATGCTCTGGGAGGTCGCTCACCGTTCCTCTCGTAGAAGAGAGCTCCCCCCAGATGTCCCAAGCCTGCCACCTGATTCTTCCATGCATATGGTTCTTGCAGCAGTGCGATTTCAACTCTATTCCTCGCAACAAATTGTCCCAGTTCGGACATTGCATCTTTGCAGTGTTGGAGGTTTACTTGGCAAATCTTTGTTTGTGTTTTTGTGTGTGTATGTTTGTTCAGTGTGTTATGTGTATGTAGCATGATATATGTTATTGTAAAGTGTATTTGTCCCCACACCTTCACTCGGAGAGGTCCTCCCCGGCGTCACTCACTCTCACACCAACCTCCGAGTGAGCGTCATCCGATTCGGACCTCCCCTGCTCCAGTGTGGGATCTTTACGAGGCGGGTCACCCCTGCCCTGCTCAAAATCTCTTCTCTCCCTCGAGGACTGGGACCTGATGAGCCTCGCCCGGACCTTGGTGGCCGAGAAGAAGAGAATCCTATGACTGGACTCTCCCCAATTCTCCTCCACCAAAGCCGGCACCGAGAAGCACAACCGTGTGCCCTTCTCCATCCTCTCCCGACCCACCAGGCTCCAGTCTCTCATCAGGAGTTCTGGCTTGTCCCAGTTCTGGACCGCCAGCATCTCCAAAAACCTCTCCGTGTCCGGCTCTCCAGGAACCCAGACCTGCACCCTACTCTGGTCCACCTTCCTCACACTGATCCGGTGTCCGTCAATCTCACCAAAGGACCGACTCAAGAGCCACTCCCTTGACTCCGCCGAAACCGGTGTCACAAGGAAAAATCCCTCCGACACCAGTCCCGACGTCGCAAACTGGGGAGCCCTCGAACCAGTCCCTCTCTCCCAGATGGTCATGACCTCCACCTCAATCATGTGGGTCAGTTTCTTCCGGATGAGCTTCGCCAGAGACTCATCCACCGAAACCCCATCCTCCCGGTAGACAGCCACAGCAAGATCGCGGTTGGCTTTCGCCTCACTCCGCGCTCCGGCTGCAGCCGCCCCACCCAGATGATGGCGCTTCGGCGGAGGCCTCTCTGACTGCCCTCCCTCATCTGTGCCCTGCCTCTTCAACTTCTGTCCAGGAGTGGGGCCCTTCTCCGGCTTTTCCGGTCCACTTGCCCCCACCCCCTCACTCACTCTCCTCTCTAACTTCCTGGCTCTCCTCGCCCTCTTCCTCTCCGCCTTCGACCGGTACTGCTGGAAGGAGTTCTCCCTAACCGGTTCATCCTCCTTCACAGCAGCCACCTCCATCGGCGAGGGCAATCGCAGCAAGCTATCCTCCTCAGCTATTTTAAGGCCTCCCAGCTGTAAATGGACATCTGGGGGTGCCCTACTCGATCCCGGTGTAGGCTCCGGTCTCCTCTCTTCTTTTCCTGCCCTTGTTGCAGGTGCGGAAAGTTTACTAGTTACAATACTCATTTTTCTATCTGTATGGGAAGAAATGATTAATGAAGGCGGCAGTGCTCCCTTACCACCCCCCAGCTACATTTCCCATACGCAGTGAGCGCCACCTCCACTGCGCATAGTCGTTCCCGACAGCGATTGTGCCGAGTAGGCTCGCAAGCCCGGAGTAAGCAGCCCCTATACCGCTTGTTTAGCTGCGGTCCGGATCCAGTGGCGTTCCGTTTCCCCCAAGGACCTCTCTCCTGAGGTCCAAGAGTTCCGTTTCCCGCACACCTCTCCATCCCACAGCTCCGTTCCTGGTTCCGAGAGGCGTTTGATCCGCCCCAAGTACGTCGCTAGTGACGCCCCAAGGCTTCCCGCACACTCCCCCTTCCCCATCACGGACACAGCACAGGTCCTGCCACCCCACCCCTCGACCGCTTGCGAGCCCAATCCGCACCCACCCCCCGCTGCCCACAGCCGGCTGTGAGGGTCTTCGGCACGTCCTCCCACCACTGACCCTGGGGGTTTTTAGGGGCGCGCTGCTATACCGGAATGACACCGATATGTCAGCGCGACCAGTGCACTCCTCTTTTACCCGGGCTTGTGACCGGCTCCATACCAGACCCCAACCTGCCGCAAGCGGTAGTCAGTGATCCGTTATGAAGGCAGAGTTCCGACAAAATGGTAAAACAACATGAAGAAAAAAAAAAAAATTTAATCCAAACTGCCAGCCCTTGTCACTGTCGGCACGCACACATTCTTAAGGAGACGGAGTAGTATAATCTGTGGCTACAATCGCGGTAAGTACCAAGATTTTGTACGGGATGCAGTATCTGTTACGAAGTAACTATTAAGTAATCTGTGCTGCAGGACTGAGTACTAACTTTTATTAGTCAATCAAAAGTGACCCATATTACCAAGACATACAGTTTAATAATGGCAACTAGAGACAGCGGTCCGTAAGATTACATACAAACTAGAGAAACTAGAGAATTGTGTCCCACTCGCACCATTACTTGATCACCCTAATTAGAACGAGATCCAACTCTCTGGTTTGTTTTTTTCGGCCTCGCTTTTTTTGTCGCAGTAATCAGTCCATGGACATGGTTAGGTATTAAGTCCAAGGACCTAACCATGGAAGTAATAAGTACTACGTACAACAGGAATGAACTGTTGTCGCAAAATTGAAGCCGAACGAGAGCTCAGTAACTGTACCTCTTATCCCTCTCTGGCGATGGTTGATTGGTTGGATGGTTCATGTGGGGTTGTCAGTAGCGTTGAAAAAGACCGGAAAAATTCCCGTTTTTTTTCGGATATAATTTATGGAAAAAAAAAACCACGAAACTTTCCGCTCTTACTTTTCCGAAAAAAAAAAAAAACGATTAAAACCGAAAAAAAATGAAAAATTGAACGAAATGGCAATGTGGGCGAAATGGGAATGTGGACGATATGGGAATGTTGACGATGTGGGAATGTGGACGAAATGGGAATGTGGACAAAATGGGAATGTGGACGAATTGGGAATTGATTGTGGATGAAATGGGATCGCTGACGAAGTGGGAATGTGGACGAAATGAACCTAAACGCTTTGACATTGTCATCAGCAATCAAAGATAAGTGCCACTTTAAAGAAATTGTAAAATATCTTGTTGAACGCATTTATTTCTAATTAAATTTTAATTTTAATTGTAGTGGAATTGATATTGATAATAATTATATTATTAGGGATGATCAAAATAAACGAAAAATTACAACTACTAATTTTATTTAATCACAATAGGTAAAGTTACAAATAATTGCAAAAAGAACGAAAATATGGAGAAAACACTTTCTAATCTTAAAATTAGGCGCGAAAGGATAAGCTCAGAGCAATACGACCGTCCTATGCCAAGCGCCCGGTAAGAATGGCTCATGAGACTGAGCTCCGGCGCTCACCATGACATAACGGCAACGGAAGTCAATTGACGATCTCTAAAATCAACGCAGTGGTGTTGCAAGTCTTATTTATTCCTAATACGGCCAATCCTGATATCCTGCAGTCCTCGGCAGGTCCTTAGTCGCGGCTTGCCTTCGTGTCGTCAGCTGGTTCAGTCGACGTAGCATCGTGACCAGGTCCAGCTGATGCTTCAATGGTTGCAGACTCTTGTACTAGGCGCGTCACATTCATCAATGCTTAAACATATAAGCAAAGTGTTAATTAACATGCAAACATTCCTAAGTAACATAATAACGTATCGGAGATGTAGGCAGAAAATAAAGGTTTCACTATAAAGGTCACCAATTTAAAAAAATGCAATAGCAAAATTAAAGCGGATACTGCTAATGAGCTATCGACAGATAAGCAGATTGTTAAACAAACAAGTCACCACATTACTGTAATGGAGCATAAGTATTACTTTAATTTCGAAATTTTAATCGGGAATGAAAAATAAGTGGAAACATGTATTTAAAGAAAAGTTACAAAATAAATGTCAGAAGTTTTAGTCCCTATTAACAAGCTGGCATAGGCACCTTGTTAGCTTACCACGCTTGTAGCAGGTATGTAAAAATTATAACTGAACTTTTGACATAGGCACAATGTTAGCATATCACACAGTCGACAAAAGATGTCATTACTTGTACTGCTGGCATAGGCACAATGTTAGCATACCACGCAGAAAAACAAAGTTTCATCAAAATAATTCTGTTGGCATAGGCACACAGTTAGCCTACCACACAGAAGAACAACATCACACTGCTGGCATAAGCACAAAGTTAGCATACCACACAGTGGCTAACACTGTAGGCAGAGGCACAAAGTTCGCATACCGCGCAGAAAAACGAAAGTTTCATGAAAATAATTCTGTTGGCATAGGCACACAGTTAGCATACCACACAGAAGAACAACATCACACTGCTGGCATAGGCACAAAGTTAGCATACCACACAGAAAAACAAAGTTTCATGAAAATAATTCTGTTGGCATAGGCACACAGTTAGCATACCACACAGAAAAACAATCACACTGTTGGCATAGGCACAAAGTTAGCATACCACACAGTGGCCAACACTGTAGGCATAGGCACAAAGTTCGCATACCTCCCAGTGGCCAACACTGTAGGCATAGGCACAAAGTTCGCATACCTCCCAGTGGCTGCCGGCATAGGCTCCAAGTTAGCATACCGCTCAGACTTCAACACTGTAGGCATAGGCACAAAGTTCGCATACCTCCCAGTGGCTGCCGGCATAGGCTCCAAGTTAGCATACCGCTCAGACTTCAACACTCACTCTCAAAGAAGGCAGGGCAGGACTCGAGCGTCCACTCTCCACTCCAGGGCACCACAAACCGAGCTGCAGCACAAGTGGTCTTACCACAAGACCCGGCCAGTAGCTTCAGCTCGCAACGGTCATTCTTCAACACCCCGTCGACACGACACTGCCCGCGCATGCCTGGATCTGGTTTGCCTTGAGACTGCAAATATTTTATTACAAAAATAAGTCATTTACTTTAAATACCCTAGGCGGTCGCCTGTCTTTATTGACGTATTCGTCTTGTGCTTCTTGGTTTCATCGTAACCGCTCAGCCGTCCTGTCTCGTCATAGTCCTAAATGATTCTAGACTTTTACGCGGTGCTTCTACGATGATATCACGTATAAGAGCACGATAAGCAAACAATGCAATGGGAAATATATTTGACGACAAACTGTCTTAGGCCAGGAAATCAAAACTGTTTCAAAATGAGGTCAATGTATTTATCAGCATAAATATGGCTATGTTCGTCGTGGAAGACTAAGTAGGCTTAAACGATGCCCCTTGGGTACAAAACATAATAAGTGCGACTCTTCACCTACCGCACCGGTGTATAGTTGTAATAAAGAATGTAGTTTCGCTTTACATATCGATAAGAATCTAATTTACCCTCACTGAGCAAATCAAAAAAGCCTTCTAGTCGTAAAAGATCTTTTTTAAACTGCGTAGCCTTTAACGCGTTACAAGCAGTGACTATTTTAATCTTTAGTCCTAACAGGTAATATCTACAATGCTGTATATCTTTAACCACAGCAGAGCTAACGTTTCAAGCTCATATGAATGGTAAGTAAACTTACTAAAATAATAATATGCGACTACCCCTTTTTTTGCAAAAGCGGCGCCCCGTAGGCAGCGCTACTGGCATCTGTATGTACCTCAGTTGGTAATTCAGTATCAAAAATGGCTAGGATAGGCTCATTAGTAAGACATTTAATAATTTCAGTACTAGCGGACTCTTGCCCAGGACCCCAAATAAATTCTAGAGTCTTTTCGTGTTAAGCGAGCTATCAATGCGGTTTTCCTAGCAAAATTAGGGATTTACCGCCTAAAATATCCCGCTAGCTCAAGAAACTGCCATAACGACATTTTATAAGGGCGATAACAAACTAGCGAGTCACTATTGACTTTTATGCATACTGCCTGTGGTAACAGTTGACGTGGCAGTACCAGCTATCATGGACGCAGAAAAACCAAAGAAGTTTTTACAGGCAAAGGTAGCTTTTCTAACCCAACTGTTGCCACATCGAAAACCGATTTATCACGTGTAGGTAACTACTAATTTTTCGTTCGAACGAATGTAACGCCATCACGGTTCAAAACGTCAGTTCAAATAATAATTCGAGCGTTCATACTTTCGCTAGGAACTATGAGCAAATCTAACTCTTAATGTGATTTCGCTAAACTCGACGGGTAGTGTCACATATGACGAAACCTTCGTTATTGACGTACTTAACCCCCTTTCACTCACAAAATATGGGTTTACTAGCACACGAAAAGTGATTAACAATCGCAGATGATATTAGTGAAACTTCTAGTGATACTACTCTGAGGTTAGAATGTCAGTGGCTATTATTCGTAAGAGAAATTGATCGTGAACAAACATCGATAAAAAGAGACAAGTTCGTTAGAAGACAAATTAGCATTCGCCGCGCACGCCTTCACGTGAGGATTTTTTTATTCCCCTGACCACAATTTCCGATACTAAATCATCGCTCAAACTTTTCAAGACTTTTAAACGCAACAATGAACGCCTAGCGTAATCCGAATAAGTCGTGTATTCGTCAGAATCAGTGGACATAACGTCATAAAGAATACCCGCAATATCAATTTTCTTAACGCATAAAAGTTTAAAATCGCGTTTAAAATTGGACCACGTCCGGTCGGTAGTGACCCAATCGGTGCTCGCATCACCTTTAAGAAACATGTGACAAACACTCGCTATCGTCCCATTTATTGCACGCTTGAGCTCTGTCTACCTCTTGAAACCACGCGTCAAGGTCATGCACATTTGGATCGAAATTAGACACATAATACCACTGCGTATGCACTGATTTTAAAGAATAGAATTCTTAACCGTGGAAGCCTGAGGGGCAGGTACGGGTGGAGTTTCAGAACACCGCAGATGATTCTCGGTTTTCTAACGCATTCAAACGCGACACTATTATTTGTAAGGACTCGCGGACACTATTTGATTTCGACGAACCGCTACGACACCGCGCCTTATGCTCGTGACTACGCCGCTTACGGCTTCGACTACGACTACGACGATAAGTGTTCTCCATATTTTATTACGTTAAAGCACTTCAAACTAAATAACACCGGATGGAAAAGCAAAGCACGTAGTTTGATCCCACTTCTGATATTAGGGATGATCAAAATAAACGAAAAATTACAACTACTAATTTTATTTAATCACAATAGGTAAAGTTACAAATAATTGCAAAAAGAACGAAAATATGGAGAAAACACTTTCTAATCTTAAAATTAGGCGCGAAAGGATAAGCTCAGAGCAATACGACCGTCCTATGCCAAGCGCCCGGTAAGAATGGCTCATGAGACTGAGCTCCGGCGCTCACCATGACATAACGGCAACGGAAGTCAATTGACGATCTCTAAAATCAACGCAGTGGTGTTGCAAGTCTTATTTATTCCTAATAATATGTATATTGTTTTTCTATTCGGTAAAAATGCCGCGTGTCAAAATTGGTGTTTGGGGACATTGGGAAACAATCGATTAATAAATTAATTTTTATTCGGACTAATTTACACCTTACAAACGGACTACACCGACGACATGGAATGGAGGCAGAAATTATTGAAATAAATGAGAGTGACAGTGAATAAAAAATAAATAAAATTTAATGATTTATTTCTAATTTTTCTTAAAAAAACCCGAAAAAATCGGAAAAAACGAATATTTCCGAAAAAAAACATTTGATTTTTTCGGGCTTTTCAACGCTACAGGTGTCCGTATTTCATACAAATAAAAGAAAACCTATACGACAATCGCAAAATTTTTGCGTTAATAAGGCTTTACACGTAGCAACAAATTGCTTTAACATGTCGGTACTAAATTATTATTTATATTTAGAAACATTTTAGAAGTAAATATGTTTACTTCATTACATTACATCAATCGCATATTTTTCTACAAAAAACGAAAGAATTGAAATCAACTTAACTCTGGCAACTCTAAGTCACTGTTAGAACGGGACACAGCGTTCACTGGTTGCCCTCTCACTCGGCTAAACTTGGCTTCATGTTTATTTTGCGCGCAACAAGACTCTTACGACCTTAACATAAGGTTTTATTTTCTTTATTTTCGGAGACACTTTTTGTCGCAGTACTTAGTCCAGTTTAGGTAGTAGGTCCATGAACCTAACTTACTAAATATTTAAAAATGAAATTATATCAGACTTGCGGCTGTATAAGCGTAGTTCCTTTTGCCTAACAGCGAAGGGATGAACTTAAAAAAGTTACATGTCATTGTGACAATGCTCCGGCACGGCACGGGCACTGTCGGACCACTGAACTAGGACGGACGGAGTGTCGGACATTACGTACGATACGAAGACTCGAGCCGTGTTGTTCTAACTAATATTATGGTCGTTGCAATCTACTTTTCAAATAGGTATTTGTTTTCGGTTCTCTTTGAAGTTAACTAGTTGATAGTGAATATCTAGAGAAGTTTACAATTACCAGCCAGTCACCAAGATCACCCCCAATACGAATATAATCGAATAGTACAACTACGAGCAGTACCGGTATTAGCAAAGACAAAAGTTGGTAGGTTATTTATTAATAATGACGATATCAAATAGAACTCTTGTACAAATCGCTGCTTGGGGCGGCATCATTGTCAGCACTACTGGATTTTACCTGCAACACCGCTTGATTGACAAGGTCCGGGACAATGATTATTACAAAAACGCCTTGAAAAGGTTAAGAACTCATCCCGGGGCCATATACTATTTAGGAGAACCGATTAAAGATAAACGCTTTAAAATAACGGACCCAGAAAATAATTTTGCAGATGATAAAATTGCTAGATTTAGAGTTCCAGTATCAGGTCCTAAAGATAGAGGCACTTACAGTTTTTTTGCTGAAAAAGTCGATGAAGAATGGAAACTAATGCGGGCAGAACTAGAATTGAAGTCGAAGCCTGATGCTAAACTGACAATAGTGAAATAAAATATAATAATTGTTACAGCAAAAGAGAATAGAAAGTATAATCAGTATAATCTTAATAATTATTGTATTGATTTATTAATATTTTTGTGTATTTACACTTGTGTTTCTCTATTTTTACCTAACTACCTTTAAAAAAAAATTATGTTATTTGCCCCAAATATTTTAATAAATCTTAATTTAATGATTGCAAACTGTGTGGCCAGCTGTAGCAATCTAACTCTGCCTATCCTATTTTTTATATTTATTTCTTGTAAACCTGTGTTGAGAGCCGGGCTTTGCATTGCTCATGTTTAATTACAATACAATTTTATTTTAATTACATTTGTGCACATTTTACAAACTAAATACTTATTCTGTAAATGTGATTAATTACTCTGAAATCTTGCAGTCTATTTAAAAGCTTTTATTTAATTAATTTGCAATATGTTCATAAATATATAAGTAAGTTATCTTTAAATCTTGCTAGTCAAATTTCACCCACTTCTAGTGATCTGATTAACTTTTTTGTATGAAGATATAGCTAGTAGGGTAATGCTAACCTACAGTCATTAAAAAAAAAAACTTATTAAAAATATTTTTGCACCTGTTCAATCAGTCCATATTACTCTTACAAAATTAAATTGTTTTCATTCATGTTTCAGAAGTAATCATGTTTAAACATTTTGTTGGGACATCAAGGGAACAGTTTTTTTATCATAATACTTTACTCTGTTTAGTAAAAGCTTTGGAAGGTAAAAATATAACTGTGGACCTGCGCAATGATGCCCATGTCTGTGGAGAAGTGGCTATTGTTGATGGGTAAGAAAAACTTTTTTCTTGTTTATCTTTCTCTCTTGCTTGAGGAGATTGAGTAGGTAATACTATGTATATATAATAGTCTTATAATATACAAGCATGTTTCTGTAGGGCAAAAAATTTATCTAGCTGGGTTTTATTATTGGGATTGGGAAAACGCATTTCCTCAATTTCATAAACACAAAGAAAAGCTCATTCGCCCAGGCTTTTATATTAAGTATATTATATTAAACTATGCTCTGGAAGTCTAAATGTGTTAAAAAATATTCTTAGTCAACTTCTTTCAGATACATGAATATTTCATTTGCAACTGCTGTATTTTGTGATGCAAGTGGGAATGAATTTTTGTATGACAATCTGTTTGTTCAGGGACGTAATATCAGATACATCCATATTCCTGAACATGTGAGTATAATATTTTCATTATAGAATTCTACTTAATAGTTTAAAACACAAAATAATAATCTTTAGTTTCCAGTTCCACCTAAACTTTGCGATAGTAACCTTAGTCTGCGTAGCCAACTTAACAAGACAGGCATCTTATAAACTGACTGACAAAACATTATTAATGCATTGTAAATGCTTTAATAATTACACTATGTATTACTTTTCACAATGTCATTGTTTATTCACCAGATTCCACCAGTAGAGACAATGAGAAATGAATTAAATCAAAATAATTTGCGGCACACCAACAAGAAGCCAGTACAAAAATCTAGAAAAGCAACAAAGGCACTCCAACGTCACATGGAAACTGTAGCTAGCCTACAGGATAAAGAAACTCCTGGTACAAATTTCATCTAAAATTTATTGAGCCATCTAAATTACTTTAGTTAGTGGATCCATCAATCATATGACTCTTACTATATACTTGTATGTATGTAAATCCTTCTTGCAGTTATTGAGTTAGTTCCAAAAAAATCCGCAGTGTGATAAAGCTTGGGTTTAAATAGTTTGCCTAGTTACACTAATGTATATTTCTAGGGGTTATCTATCAGAACACTGATGTTGTGATGTTACTTCAAAACAGTTGGATGGGTGACCTTCAATGTTCAACCTGTATGTTTAAGTTACAATAACAAAGTGATTATAGCATGGTTAAGAGAAAAAATATATGTATTCCAAAACTACTACAGAAGTTTACGGCCAGTAATAAAACCATCATAAAGGTTTCCTCACTTGATTCTCGAAATAAACGATTAAAAATTTTTCGGTATTTTCTGCGTTATAAATCGCATCCCCAACCGAATAAAGCGGTAATATGAAATGCCTTAGTTTGTAAACTAAGCTTTATCCGGTCGCTTTATGGTTTAGTGACAAACAACATCTCGACATGACTGTTAAAATGAAAAAGGTACGTCTTTTTTATGTTACACCTAAATAATTAAATAAATACATTTTTGTATAAACTTTATTAATTTTTAGTATAATGATTCTTATTTATATCATAATCAACACTGCTATTTAATGTCGTTTATTTTATATACATAATACCAACACGGACATAGCGTTTATTTTTCGAACAGTTTAATTGGTATCGCGGGCCAAACGGCGTATCCATAATAATCCATACTACCATTTCTACTTGACATCTCGCGGTGTGGCATAGAAATATCCGATCACTGTTGATTATCTACACATATAACCATATACCTATAAAAGTGACTGAAAGACTGACAGACAACGCACAGCTTAAACTACGGGTGCTAGAGAATCGAAATTTGGCATACATGTACCTTGAGTATTTTGGGGGTGCACTAATGCCCGGGATACACGAGGCTAGTTTTTCAAACTAGGATAGCAAGCTAGTGTTAGTAAGCTAGCAAGCCAGAAATACTAGCTTGCTAGCTTACTAACACTAGCTTGCTATCCTAGCTTGAAAAACTAGCCTCGTGTATCCCGGGCATAAGGAAGGATTTTTAGAAATCCCACGGGATAGGGAAATATCTAAACTTTTTTTGTTTCTTGTTTGTAGCGGAATCTTTTAAACTATTGAGCCGATTTTAAAAATTCTTTGACCATTAAAAAGATACGCTATTCGGGTAAGTAATACAAGATATAACAACTTAATATCTAATATTCATAATATATATACGCTCACTTTATATAAACTCGTTTAGTATAACGTTCACTGGATATAATGAACGAAAAGTATAATTATAAAATATCTAATTTTGTAATGTATAACGTTGTTTATATATAATATCAATTGATATAACGATGAAAGCGTATAATGTTCATAACACCTAAGATTTAAAACGTATAAATTCATTAAAAACTTTGGTGCAAGCAAACAATCAAGCAATCCATTATTTTTTCCGCTCTGTTACAAAAAAAAACCTAACATCGAAGGCTAAGGCGGGAGTTAGGCTACGCTTCGCTCCTGCCTTAGCCTTCTGAACCTAACCTATCCAAGTCGCTCCTGCCCCGAAAACTCTTGCTCGCTCGCCGCCACATAATTTAACATTTACACATATTATTATATATCATGACTGTTATACCTAATGTTTGTAATGTTAAAAGAAATTAGTCCATACAAATCTTATACAAATTGAAGTTATATAAAAATAACGTTATATTATAATTTAAGCGTTATACGTTAAAAATTATACTTTTTGCTGTTATAGCTAACGTTCATTATATCTTGTGAACGTTATTAATATGAAATTAGATATTTTGTAGTTATATCTTGTGGGACGCACCCACTCTATTCTTGATTGACATAGGTTACTTTTAACCGGGAAAATGCAAAATTCCCACGGTATAGAAATATATTAATTCTAATTCGAGGCTGATTTTAAAAATTATTTCACCAATATAAAGCTACACTATTTCTGATTAATATAGACTACTCTTCTTCGGGAAGATGCAATATTCCCGCGGGATAGAAATCAGTGAATTCGAATTCGGGGCTGATTTTTAAAAATTCTTTCAACAACATAAAGATACAGTATCCCTGATTGGCATAGGGTACTTTTTCCGGGAAAACGCTAAATTCCCGCGGGATAGAAATAAGTAAATTCGACTTCGGCACGTTGCCAGGGCCAGGGATCGTTGGTGGTGGTAGCCGGATCGCTTCCGGGGATTCTTAGCACCCCTTGTGCAGTGTAGGTAGGCCTCCAACATGATGGAGCGACGATCTGGTGAAGGTGGCGGGAACGCAATGGATGCGGATGGCGCAGGGCCGATCTGTTTGGCGAGCCATGGAGGATGCCTATGTTCAGCAGTGGACGTCTTTCGGCTGAAATGATGATGATGATGACATTGATGACTTCGGCACTGATTTTAAAAATTCTTCCATTGACTATCCCCGATTGACAAAGGCTACTTTTTCTTCGGGAAAATGCAAAATTCCCACGGGATAGAAAAAACTGAATTCAACTTCGGGGCTGATTCTGAAAATTCTTTCACCAATAGAAAACTACACTATTCCTGATTGGTATAGAGTCTATACTATAGACTACTCTTCTTCGGGAAAATACAAAATTTCCGCGGGATAAAGTAAGTCAATCCAAATTCGGGGCTGATTTTAAAAAATCTTTCACTAATACTAAGCTACAGTAAGTATTCCTGATTGACATATGCTACTTTTCTACAGGAAAATACGAAATTCCCGCGGGATCGAAATAAGCAAAATCAACTTTGGGGCTGATTTAAAAAAATATTTTATCAATGAATTGGAAGATACATTTGTTTATCTCGGACAAACTATGCAATAGGGTAAAAACAACTTCGAGAAAGAGGCCAACAGAAGAATACAGCTGGGATGGGCAGCGTATGGGAAACTGCGTCAAGTCTTCACGTCGCCTATTCAACAGAGACTAAAGACGAAAGTCTTCAATCAGTGCGTCCTACCCGTCATGATATACGGTGCCGAAACGTGTACACTCACTGTAGGGCTGGTCCACAAATTTAAAGTTGCACAACGTGCTATAGAAAGGGCTATGCTCGGAGTTTCTCTGAAAGATCGAATTCGTAACGAAGTGATCCGACAGAGAACCAAAGTTATCGACATAGCCCACCGCATTAGCACGCTGAAGTGGCAATGGGCAGGCCATATAACCCGAAGAACCGATAACCGTTGGGGTAGACGAGTTCTAGAGTGGAGACCACGGATCGGCAAACGTAGCGTGGGACGTCCTCAGACTCGGTGGAGCGATGATCTTCGCAAGGCGGCTGGCAAGAGCTGGATGAGAGTGGCCGAGGATCGTGCTCAGTGGCGTGCCATGGGAGAGGCCTATGTCCAGCAGTGGACGAACATAGGCTGATGATGATGATCAATTGGAAGATACATTATCCCTGATTAGCATATACTACTTTTGATCCGGGAAAATACAAAATTCCCACGGGATAGAAATAAGTGAATTGAAAATTGCTGATTTTTAAAATTATTTCACTAATAAAAAGCTACACTGTCTCTGATTTTCAAAATAGGTCAAAAGAATTATTTCTATTCCGCGGGAACTTTTCTTTGCACTTTCCCGGGATAAAATAAGCCTGTTTCTATCAGGCACAGGCCTCCTTCCAGAACGAGAGGGCTTGGGCCGTAGTTCCCACGCATTTGGGAACTTTACACACACCATTGAATTTCTTCTCAGGTGTTTGCATCTTTGCTCGCGATGTTTTCCTTCAGCTTAAGACACCATAGGTCAAACCACTAGGTCACCACGGCTTAGCGGCTATAGAATTCACTTTATTCCTATTCCGCGGGAACTTTGCATTTTCCTGGAATTAAGTAGGTATGTTATGTTGTTAATCCATGTAATAAAACTAGTTACCTGTGTGCCAAATTTCATCCAAACAACTAACGTCATTGTCTTCGCGTACGAAGTCGCGGGCAAAAGCCAGTTTTTATATAAATAACTAGCTGATCTGCTGCCCGCGACTCCGTCAGCAATGAATCCGTTTGTTGCCATCCCGCGGGAACTATGCAATTTCCCGGGATAAAAACTATCTTGTCCTTCGCAAGGTCTCAAACTATCTCCATACCAAATTTCGTCTAAATCGGTTCAGCGGTTTAAGCGTGAAGAGGTAACAGACAGACAGAAAGACAAACGGATATACTTTCGCATTTATAATATTATGTAGGTATGGATCAATCAAAGTGCATTCTTTACCCAAACGAATAAATTCTTTACATCCAGGAAAATGGCTATGGCTAGCTACTAGCGTTGCATAACTATCGATAAAAATAACCTTGAAAAATAGTCACAATAAGTATCGATAGTAATTTCAGACCAATACTATTGATAGACATCAATACTATCGATAGTATTGCTTTCAATAGTATCGATACTATCGATAGTATTGATTTTCAATAGTATCGATAGGTCTATTGATATTGTGACTATTTTTCGAGGTCACGATAGTATTGCCGATACTATCGATAGTTCGATCTATTGTTGGCAACGCTACTAGCTACCATTTTGAATATATCTTAATATCTTATTATTTTTTTTAAATTTTTTAAACAAGATTCTATTAAATAGTGACCACGCCATCAACAATAGGTACTTGCAGAATTTATAACATTGCTAAATGCATATAAACTTGCAGAATTTGTTAGTTAGGAGATTTTAACCAGTACGCTTAGTATAAGTTTTACTTCACCAAAATACTTCTCGATCGCGTTTACGTAAAAATTTCAATTCTATGGAAACATGGACGCGCGCGCGCGGAGACGCTGTCCATGTTTCCCTAGTAATTGAATTTTTTACGTAAACGCGATCGAGAAGTATTTGGTGAAGTAAAAACTTATACTAAGCGTACAGTACGCTGAGTATAAGTTTTCCTTCACTTCAATACTTCTCGATCGCGTTTACGTAAAAAATTCAATTACTAGGGAAACATGGACAGCGTCTCCGCGCGCGCGCTTCCATGTTTCCATAGCATTGAAATTTTTACGTAAACGCGATCGAGAAGTATTTTGGTGAAGTAAAACTTATACTAAGCGTACAGTATGCTCACATAAAAGCATCATCATCATCATCATCATCATTTCAGCCGTAGGACGTCCACTGCTGGACAAAGGCCTCCCTCATTGACGCCCAATCTAATGATTGGGAGCAACCAAATTCTATGGAAACATGGACGCGCGCGCGCAGAGGCGCTGTCCATGTTTCCCTAGTAATTGGTTTTTTTACGAAAACGCGATCGAGAAGTATTTTGGTGAAGTAAAACTTATACTAAGCGTACAGGTGTTTACATCAATCACCGTTGCTATGCCAATCCGTTTAATAACAAGTACGTACAATTCTTATAGATTCCCTAACAGTCAAACGTTATCTAGTTTTTCATAGGGACAGCGACATCTCTCGGTCAATAAAGTAAAAAGCGTCCAAAACATACTCCCGCCTAAAATGACTGAAGGTCATTTTACTATAAATTTGTGAGAATTGTACTCAATGCTATTCAACTCCTTCACTTTCGCTGCTTGTTGTTTAATGCACATACTTTTCTCAACATAACTCGATTTTTCTTTCAGTGGACTGTATTTTTGTTTATATTCTTTTTGTGTTGTACTCAAATTGTTTTTTGTTCATTCTCCAAATCTATATCATTCTCATCTGGTTTATTTAGAATTATGTTACTATGTTCTCTCTTTATTTTGATGCTTTGTCTATTTTTTCATTGCTTAAAAGTAAATTTTGTTTCATTCAGTTTTTCCGGATTTTTTCCGCCATGTATCCATTCGTAAATCTTTTGATAAATCGTCCCTCTTGTTTCTCAATATTATCATATGCTGTCCTTTTCGTAAACCAGTTCCTCTCGAATTTAGATTTTGTGTGAATTGTTTCTGAATTTCTGCATCTCTGTTGTCTTTCGTTGCTATCTTCTCTTTATACTGTTCATCTGAATCTGTTGTTACTCTTTTTCCGTATCTATCTTCTCCTTTCTGTTCTTCTGTCTGATTGTTTGCTCTTTTCTCTGTTAGTTCTTGTTTTGTTTCTCGTTGCTGTTTCTCCTCGTCTTGTATCTCTTGGTTTGTGTCTCTGTTCTGTCTCTGTTGGTTTGTCTCTCTGTTTTGTCTCTCTTGTTTTATTTCTTTGTTTTGTCTCTCAAGTTTTGTCTCTCTGATTTGTCTCTCGTGGGAATGGCTGGATGTATTACTTCTATGCAACAGTGTGTGGTGTCTTTTTCCACAGGTGTGACAGGATGATTTGTTTTTGCAATACCTTGCTGGATGACCAGGCATAAGGCAGTTGAAGCACAGCCTCTCATTCTGTACAACATCTGTCTTCTTTTCAAGTTTTAATTGTTGAAACTCTCTGCATTGAAATATGTGATGGTTGAGCTTGCAAAATGTACATTTAATTTCTATGGCTACTAAGAATGATTTCAATTCTGTTGCATCGTAAGGCACTCTCTGGACGTTTCTAGTAGGGTTTGCGTTCGTACTCTGTGTTGGTTGCATCATCTCTAAAACGCGGAACCGTTTCTCGAGGAACTTCTCAAATTTAAACCACGAAGGTAACTCATTGATTTCATGTCGCTTACCTCTTTTTCCCACTCTTTGTGAGTTTCGGTATCAAGTTTGGAAACAGTGATGAAAATGATGATTGTATCCCATGAATTAGTGTTTACCCCTTGAGCTTTCAATTTGTTCAGACATTCAATGGTAGTATCTAGAAGCTCTCGAATCGATTTGGCAGTTGCTGTACTTATTTTCTTCTGATTGATTATCCTGTTCAGGATCGAATTGATAATGATGCGTTTGTTGTTGTATCTGCCTTGTAACATATTCCATGCTAAGTCGTAGTTGTTGTCAGTGATTGGAAAATGTTCCAGGAGTCGCTCGGGTTCACCTGAAAAACAGCTCTTCAAGTAATATAGCTTCTGAATGTTGTTTAAACTTGCCTTGCTATGGATGAGAGTTACAAAAAGATCATGAAATGATGTCCAGTCTTGATAGTTGCCGGTAAATTGTGGGATATTTATTTTCGGTAGTTTTATCTCTTCACTCTGACTCCTCCCGCTCGAAATTTGTGCAGTGTCGTCTAACATGTCTGTCATCTCTGCTTTTAATTCAATGTAAAATTCTTCGTATGCAAAATAATAATCTTTCGTAAAATACGACAGGTTTTCCATGTCTTCCTTATTTACAGTTTTGATTATAGCTCGGTTTGTCTCTACGAAATTCTTCCAATATTGTTCTAAAATTTCTTTCCTCGTTTTGACGTATCCACTTGTCAACCTAGATTTTCCCGTTTTCTTGAAATTTATTTGCATTTTTTGAATGATCCCCATTGCCTGTTCTTGTTCTGCTATAGATTAATCGCATTTGGGCAGAAACTTAATTCACCTGGTTTGGATTTGACCTGAAAAGCGTTTTACCTGATTCGCACTTAGCCAGAACGCATTACGACAAAAACTCATCACTCCTAACACGCAGTTGACCATAAACGCAGTACACCATAAACTCAATTGGTCATATAAGAATTTGGCCAGAACGCATTACGACAGAAACTCATCACTCCTAAAACGCAGTTAACCATAAACGCTGTACACCATAAACTCAATTGGTCATATAAGAATTTAGCCAGAACGCATTACGACAGAAACAGAACTCGTCAGACCTTAGGTAGGTTAGGTTAGGTTAAAACTGTGACCCCTTAGAAGATAAACGGCTGACAGAACAGTAGGTTAGGTTAGGTTAGAACTGCGACCCCTTAGAAGATAAAATGCTGACAGAACAGTAGGTTAGGTTAGGTTAGAACTGCGACCCCTTAGAAGATAAACGGCTGACAGAACAGTAGGTTAGGTTAGAGCTGCGACCCTGCGTCCTTTTACTTTTCTTTACAAGTGCGTTACAGGCAATGTGCGATTCTGGCCACATGAGAGCTGTCCAATTGCGATAATGGCCAGATGCGAGTCTGTCCTTTTACTTTTCTTTACAAGTGCGTTACAGGCAATGTGCGATTCTGGCCACATGAGAGCTGTCCAATTGCGATAATGGCCAGATGCGAGTCTGTCCTTTTACTTTTCTTTACAAGTGCGTTACAGGCAATGTGCTATTCTGGCCACATGAGAGCTGTCCAATCGCGATAGTGGCCAAATGCGAACCAGGTGAATTACGTTTCTGCCCAAATACGATTAATCCCATAAAATACCCGAAAAAATTACAAGTCCATAGAAAGAATTTTGAATATTTTACAAGTGTTTGAATTTTGTGCTCTGAATTTGGCCAAGTCCATAAATTAAGATTTTGAAATTTTACAAGTCTTTGACAGCTACGATTTTCCCGCTAAGTTTGTTTCACTGACACTGACACCTCACTTCACAGTACTTACTTACGGTTTTAAGGTCCACTTTTGCACTTACACTTCACTCACTACTCACTGTCACTTATCCGCTCGTAAGGACCACTTTGTTTACATCAAACACCGTTGCTATGCCAATCCGTTTAATAACAAGTACGTACAATTCTTAAAGATTCCCTAACAGTCAAACGTTATCTAGTTTTTCATAGTGAGGCGGACTTAATACCACACGGCATGCCAGCCAACGCACAGGCAGGGTTAGTTCTAAGTAACGCCGCTCGCGCTCGTTCCCCCGCGCACTGCGCATGCGCCAAGCAACCGACGCCCGCGCTCCTGCTATGCCGCGTCGCCGCACACGCCGCCAGTTCGAGCCAAGCATCCTTAACGCGCGGTCACGTCGCTCCGCGCCAATACGCCGCCGCTCTCGTAACTCGTAAGTGTTGTATGTACTACAACTGGTGACCCCGTAAACGAACAAAAACATCGAACCTTCTGTGAAGTGCTTAGTGATTAATCGGACGAAATACGAACGATATAAACTTCGTGCAAAGTGTATCGTTGTGTTGTGTTAAAGCTTAAGACATTTTCCAACATCTCGTACATATCCATAGCGCAACCAATATCACATTAACACCTACAAATAACCATGGATGACGAAGGAAACATACCCAAGGCCAACAACCCCGTTGTTACCCCCGACCCTGCCTACACGTACGCGAACCAGCACGCGATGCCACCGCCGAATCTCGAGGTAAGCCGTGTTGGTATCAAAGTCCCGCCCTTCTGGCCCGATCGACCTGCCCTGTGGTTCGCCAGTATTGAAGCACAGTTCCATCTCAATAACATAACTAGAGAGCAAACTAAATTTTATTATACGATATCACAGTTAGAGACAAAATACGCTTCCGAGGTTGAAGAATTGATTGTTAACCCGCCCGCCGATATCCCCTATACCGTTTTAAAAAACGCATTAATATCAAGATTTTCGGATTCGTGCGAGGAAAGAGTTAGCCGCTTGTTAGAAAAAGAAGAAAGAGGAGACAGAAAGCCTTCAATTTTTTTGCGTCATTTGAAATCGTTGGCAAAAGGTGCAGGCTCCGATCAATTAGTTAAATCAATATGGATAAGCAGGCTACCTGTTACTATGCAACAAATTTTGATCGCTCAACCTAACACGATGTCGCTTGATGAACTCGGAGAAATCGCCGACAGAGTGTTTGAAATTACGCCGCAAGTACATACTGCCGCCGTCCACGCCCAGCGCACAACACCGCCGCCTGCACCGATACCATCAGCCGCAGTGATACCTACTCCTAACTATATCGACACTCTGAACGTACGTCTAAACGAGATGCAACTGCAAATTAACGAGTTAACCCGGCTAATAACCACGCTCACCTGCCAACCCCAAAATTTCAATAGAAATCGTAGCCAATCACGTTCCCGCTCTCGCAACGTATACCACAATAACAATACTTATCCGAACAACTATTGTTTTTACCATCATAACTTCGGTGAACAAGCCCGCAAATGTGAAAAACCGTGCAGTTTCGTGTCGGGAAACAAGCAGTAGGGTTGTTGCAGGCGGAAAACAACCCTATACCTACACCTAAACCTAGCCGCCTATTCGTCACTGATCAAAACACAAAACACGATTTTCTCATAGATACCGGGTCAGATGTATGTGTGCTTCCCTACTCATATTTAAATCGACGGCGCCAACCGGCATCATATCAGCTATACGCCGCCAATTCCACACCAATAAAAACGTACGGCCAAGAAATAATAAAATTAGCTATAGGACTTAGACGTGATTTCGATTGGCCTTTCATTGTCGCCGACGTCAGTAAACCTATCATAGGTGCCGATTTGCTGACGCATTATGGGCTACTTGTAGACCTTAAACATAAACGCCTACTTGACCCCACCACTGGTATAGGTGTATATGTAGAGCACACATCCGGCGATGACGACCCACCATCTGTCACGACAATCGCAGGCACAACCATTTACCACCAGCTCCTGTCTAAATTCCCAGTAATCACGAAGCCTACCAGCGCTGTCGACAACACGAAGCACAGCACCAAACATTACATACGGACGACTCCAGGTCCTCCAACTGCCTGTAGGGCACGACGCCTGCCTCCAGAAAAACTAGAAATTGCTAAAAAAAAATTTGACGAGCTACTTCAACAAGGTATCTTACGACCTAGTGACAGCCCTTGGGCGTCCCCGCTACACATGGTTGCCAAGAAGTCAGGAGGATGGCGTCCTTGTGGCGATTACAGAGCGTTAAACGCGCGCACATTACCCGACCGCTACCCTCTTCGTCACATCGAGGACTTCAGCATGTCCCTTCAAGGTGCTACTATCTTTAGCAAAGTCGACCTAGTTAATGCATTTTACCAGCTCCCAGTACACGAGGACGATATTCAAAAGACAGCCGTTATCACACCTTTCGGACTCTTCGAATTCGTTCAAATGCCGTTTGGCTTACGTAACGCACCACAAACATTTCAGCGATTCGTAGACGAAGTGACTAGAGACCTGCCATTTACCTTCCCATATTTAGACGACATTTTAGTAGCTTCCGCCAGCGAATCTCAACACCTGGAACACCTTAAGAGCTTATTTCAGAAACTCGAAGATTACGGAATTATTATAAACCAATCTAAGTGTTTATTTGGACAATCTGAACTTGAGTTCCTGGGCTACAAAATATCAGCAACCGGTATCGAAGCTCCCTCGTCAATGATAGAAGCCATCAAAGAATACCCTAAGCCATCAACAGTCAAAGCACTCCGCAGATTTTTAGGCGTTCTTAACTTTTACCGGCGTTTCATTAAAAATGCCGCTGAAGTACAAGCGCATCTCCATAATCTTCTTAAAGATGGCGTCAAAGGCAATGACGCTGTGGAATGGTCTCCTGACGCTGATGCTGCATTTGAAGCGTGCAGGCAAAGCCTCGCCCACGCCACCAGACTCGCATATCCAAAGCAAAACTGTGAACTCGCCCTCTACACCGACGCTTCAGATACAGCAATGGGGGCTGCACTACATCAGAAACATGATAAAGACTGGCAACCTATCGCATTTTTCTCTAGAAAACTTACTTCAGCCCAATCGAAATACAGTGCGTATGATAAAGAACTTCTTGCTGTATATCAAGCTATCCATCACTTCAGACACTGGTTAGAAGGAAGACATTTCACGATCTTCACTGACCATCGTCCGTTGACATTCGCATTCCATCAAAAGCCAGATAAATGTAGTCCACGTCAGTTCCGACACCTGGAATTTATCAGCCAATTTTCCACGGATATCAAACACATCAGCGGATCCAATAATATAGTTGCAGACGCTCTCTCAAGAGTGGATGCGATTAGTAAACCAGTTGCCCCACAGGACCTTGCTACAGCCCAAGCAACTGACGAAGAGCTGCAACGACTTCTCAGTACTGACAACCACACGAGTCTTGTCATAAAGAAAATGGCTCTCCCTGACACCAACAGCCATGTTTTCTGCGACATCTCAACATCTTCAGCTAAACCATACATCCCAAAACTACTTAGACGACAGGTGTTCGACTCACTTCACAACCTGGCGCACCCCGGTGTAAAAGGGACAACCAAACTTGTCACGGATAGATACACGTGGCCTGGAGTAAGGAAAGATTGCGCAACTTGGACACGTTCCTGTCTAGCGTGCCAAGCTGCCAAGACTAGCCGCCATAACACTGCTGCACCTGGAACTTTCGCGCCCACTAACACCAGATTCGAGCACATACATGTAGATCTAGTTGGACCTCTCCCACCATCTAGAGACTACCGTTACCTACTAACAGTGGTTGATCGATTCTCAAGACTTCCGGAAGCATACCCTCTTAGAAATATTGAAGCGGAAACCGTAGCAGAAAAATTGTTTTCCGGATGGATATGCCGTTATGGTATGCCACTTCGGATAACCACGGACCAAGGCAGACAGTTTCAGTCAGAACTTTTTTCATCCTTGTCGCGACTGTGTGGTTTCCAGCACATCCACACCACACCCTATCATCCAGCCGCCAACGGCCTAGTCGAGCGACTCCACCGACAGCTCAAAGCCTCTTTAAAATGCCATAATAACCCTTCGTGGTCAGATGATCTGCCAGTCGTGATGATGGGCCTCCGAGCAGCATACAAAGAAGATATAGATGCTACGCCAGCTGAAATGATTTTCGGTCAGAATATCAGACTCCCTGGAGAATTTTTATCACCTGAACCATCAACACTGAAACCCCAAGCAGCATTCGCCTCTGCACTTTGATCTGCTTTCCACCGTTTAGCCCCAGTCAGTACATCTTCTCACATAAAACCATCAATCTTCGTTCACAAGGATTTAGCTACTGCTTCACACGTTTTCATCAGGAAATTCAATAAAAAAGGGTTACAGAATCCATATGAAGGACCTTATCGAGTCGTTGATAGACAAGATAAGTTTTTCACTATAATTGTCAACGGCATGCCTAGAGTAATTTCTATCAATAACGTCAAGCCAGCGTTTATCGACACAGACGATAACCATTCAACACACACCTCTGCCTTACCACCACCTGCGTCTCAAAATTCTGAAGATCCAATACCTGCGCCGAACCCACAACCACCTTCTCTCACCTCTACGACTACAAGATTGGGCAGAGCTGTTAGATTCCCTAACAGATTAAATCTATAAGTATACTGGCGAACCCCTCCCCCTTCTTTCTTTCATTTTCTCCTGGTTTTCCTCTGGGGGGGGGAGTACTGAGGCGGACTTAATACCACACGGCATGCCAGCCAACGCACAGGCAGGGTTAGTTCTAAGTAACGCCGCTCGCGCTCGTTCCCCCGCGCACTGCGCATGCGCCAAGCAACCGACGCCCGCGCTCCTGCTATGCCGCGTCGCCGCACACGCCGCCAGTTCGAGCCAAGCATCCTTAACGCGCGGTCACGTCGCTCCGCGCCAATACGCCGCCGCTCTCGTAACTCGTAAGTGTTGTATGTACTACAATAGGGACAGCGACATCTCTCGGTCAATAAAGTAAAAAGCGTCCAAAACACCAGGGTTACACACCACATTGCCATACTGGATGCGTTCTGCGGTCGCGGTCAGGTCAGATTGAACGCAACCCGCATTATGTATGAACAACATTCACGGTCTCTATATGTTTTGTACAGATATGCGATCGGACCGCGCGGCGCAGAACGCATCCAGTGTGGCAAATCCTTTATTGTCGTAACGCACTGACGCTTGCCTTTCGCAATCACTATTTCTTTCTGTCAAACGGTATAAGATAGTGACAAAAAGCTTGTGAAAGCGAAGGCAAGAGTGCGCGCGTTAGACAATACGGCCTCCGGTTACGTGTGAAAATATGAAGTTTTTACTAAATCTAAACTCAACGCACTGATTCCTGAGAACAGATTTACGAGTAGGCACCTATCTCTTACGGTTTCTGACTTCTCCCTACTGACCCATTTTGATTGATCAACTTGTATACTTATACTACGTGTACTTGTTGTTGTGTGTTGGAGGGGGGGGGGGGGGGATTGATATCCATAATAATAGTAAAATTTTGGGTGCGTACAATTTTTGAGAAAACAGGACCTCTACCATGAGTTACACTAGTTTACAGTGACCGTACTCGCTAGCGACGGCGTAAATGATTTGTATGGAGAATTGTACTTCCGTAAGTGACCGCTAGAGGCGCTGTACACGATTTTCCATACAAATCATTTACGCCGTCGCTAGCGAGTACGGTCACTGTGAACTAGTGTAACTCATGGTAGAGGTACAGTACGCTCTCCGTGAGTACCTAGAAATCGCTCTAGAAATATTCGTGCTGCAAACTTTCCGCGAGAACCCAACCGGTGGACTGCCCATGGTTAAGGTTTTAGCGATCAATGAAACAGCTTTCCCTCCTTGATGCCACACTATTAAGATTTAAAATCAAACGAAGTGTTAATTTTAAAAACATTTATTTACTTTATAATGCTTAAGTTTACATAAGCTTGGTACTCGTCATTAGTGTTAATGATTAAAGACTTGTCTGCAGGCAAAGTAACAAATGACAAGTAACCGTTGAGAAATTAATGCAAGAAAATAGAATTACATAGTATCAAGTCATTCTTTACCTAGCAACTTCTTGACGTGACTGTTCACACTACTCGATGATTGTCGCTTAGCGGCTTCTAATCACGTGCAGTTGCGGTAATACCTTTATACTCCTTTCACTATAGCATGGTGCGGGTGACACTTGACACACCGTTCCGTTACACTTAGACAAAATTGCTGCGGTGTATTTCTTGGCGAATTATTTAAATTCCAGTCTGAACTTGTCTGGAGTTAAACATTTAAACTTCGAAAAAACTATCGTGCACAAAAGAAATTTAACCTAATTATTTTTTATTATCAATAAAAAAATAAAATACGATTAAGATAAGAAACGTAATATGCGTGTAACAAAACATTTAATGATGGGACACAATCTACCACGAGTTTATCGATACTTATTAATATGTAATGTTCATAACGGTGCGCTTTAAAAAAAAGTATTCCATGCCGTGGTAACAGAACAGGTTGGTATGTCCGACAAATACGTAAGTTTATGAGTGACACTTACCTTACCTACGTGATATAATGCTTCAAAAATAATGACTTATTTTATTCAATAAGGTTCTGTTAAAATAAAAGATACAAGTAGGTCATCATCATCATCATTTCAGCCATAGGACGTGCACTGCTGGACATAGGCCTCCCTTATTGATACCCAAACATTACGGTTGGAAGCGGATAGCATCCACCTTGAACCTGTAGCTCTTACTAAATAAATCATCCTTCCACCTCATTGGTGGACATCCCACGCTGCGCTGCCTATTCCGTGGTCTCACTCGAGAACTTTTCAGCTCCAACGGCCACCTGTTCTGCGTGCTATGTCCTGCTCGTAGCCATTTCAACCAGCTAGCAATGACATAAATGTAGACCTATCTTTTACGAACACTGAGGCATTTATTCCGCTCTATCGCATCTTTAATACAAGCAGTATTAAATTATCCATGTGCCTCTGACTATTAAAGTGATCACTGCCGGTTTCCATCTTATCTATCACAGAGACATCATTAACCACCACATTATGGTTACTGCTTTAGTTTTGTTTAATTATAGTTTTGCTTTATGTTACGGCCTATTTTTGATTATATACCTAAAAATATGTACGGAACCCTCGACTTTTCTTTTTTTTTTGCATTATAAAGAACTCCGGTACTTAGTGTTTACTTTACTTGATTTCATGAAATAATCGTAAATTTATATTATTAATTACACATACCTGATTAAAGTTATAAATTAATAGTTTTATCGATTCGAGTTTTAAAGCTTTCACTTCTCTAGTCTGTGGGTTTTGACACCTGCCACCCGCACCATGCTACAGTGATAGGAGTATAGTTTACATTTGAAGTGTGAAAGTGACAAGTACAAAGCAATTAGTAGCTAATATCGTCTAAACCTAGCATCAGTGTTTTTACTACAGTACTGACGCCTACTATTTTACATCAAAACACACGTACTTAATGTCTAACAAGTAACTTAAATCTACATATATCATTATTAATAACTAGCCTTCCGTCCGCAGCTTCGCCCGCGATAAATTAATTTTCCCGCGGTAAAAAGTAGCCTATGTCACTTAGTGATAATGTAGCTTTCTAACGGCAAAAGAATTCTTGAAATCAGTCTAGTAGTTTCGGAGCCTATTCAATGCAAACAAACAATCAAATCTTTCCTCTTTATAATATTAGTATAGATGGAACACTTTCAAAGCTAATATTGGTAAGGCTACGTCCTACATAGGCGATTCAAAGTGAACAGAAACAGCCCCGCCGCACAGTGGCGTACCGTGGGTATTAGCCGCCCGGGGCGGAAGAAAATTTTTCCGCTCTTGCAACTTGTATGAACAATATCAAAATGAATGCCTTGTTTATTTATGTCTACAAAAGGCATGACTTGACATGAGTTATGTAAGGTAACAATGGAACCAAAATCGAAGCGGTAATTGTTGGAGATTTCTGAGAAATTATTATTCGTAGAAGGTAACGGACAGACACAAACGAATGTGAACATAACATAAGGTTAGCTAGCCTGTTTTTTTTAAAATACACTATTCCTTTGGGTGGTCGTGTAGAAATTGAATTGAATTGAAGCTCAACAAGCGTTCATGTTATTTTTGTGCAAAAGTACAAATAGTATTTTATGCAACGGTTGTATAAGTGAGGCCTCAAAAGTAGAGTGGCGTGAGTTACGATACGAACGAAGTGAGTATCGCAATGGAAGACTCCAATGGAATTTTTAGACCAAATTATACACCACTGCATACAATATTTTTTCTTCTTCATCCATCCAACTTTAACTATGGCAAAAACAAACAGTAATCGAGTGGAACCAATGAAAAAATATAAAAATGTTTAACATAATATTCAACAGATGTAATTGTCTATGGTAAACTTTGTTTTTAATTGACGTTCGATGTTAAAAAAAATGTGAAAAAAAATGCATTTTTCTTATGTTGGCAGTTGGCTTATTTTTAATAAAAACCGCTTGCTTTAAGCAGAATTTATACCTGCAAGAAAATCGCGCATGTGTAGTGCAACTTGCACTGTTTGCCTTGCAGGTCCCACATTTAATAATCTGTGGCAGGTCATATTAATCTATTTTCTTATTTTTATATAATTGTTCGTGACCATGTAAAAAACAGATAAAAGTACAAAGTAGAAAAAGTAACTTACAACGGCGACTCTGGCATAATAAGTGTAACGTGAAAAAAAATTCAATACATTTGCTCGAAAAATTCACTTTCAAGGGATGTATACTACATGGCTCGTAAGTTCATTTTACTGCACTAGTACGATTTCTTTACAGTTTTTTAATTCTCCATTTTAAAGTTTACATGCAAAGTGTTTTAAATGACAAAAATAAAAAATATCGACTTATACGTAGAAAAATGTATAAATATACAAAACGAGCTGCTGCCCGTCGAATTCGTTTATCACTATCCCGCGGGAACTATGCAATTTTCCGGGATAAAAAGTATCCTATATGTTAATCCGGATTATAAACTATCTGTGTGCCAAATTTCATCAGAATCCGTCAAACCGTTTTAGCGTGAAAGAGTAACAAACATCCATCCATCCATCCATCCATGCTTACAAACTTTCACGTTTATAATATTAGTAGGACTAAGTAATGAATTTACAAAATTGATTGTAATTATTATAAACTGTAATTTAATTACCTCAGATTTTAATGATTTCCACCTTTTATTTATTCGAAAAAATCGCAGTGGCTGAACGCGTCGAACCTTTGCCTGATAATTTTAGTTAACCTAATTAAAAACAAAACTTACGCTTGCGCATTACGGACGCGCCATTTTTGTAAAACTTTGCGTTGTTGAATAATAGTATATGTACAAAAACCAAACAAAATGAGTGCTTCAAGTGATGAAGTCGACAATAACATGGAATTAACTCCGTCCGATATTTTAAGTAAGGCGCAAATCGCGCAAAATAGTCTATTGCCATCAAAATCTCGAGAAATTTGTTTTTATTTTTCAATTTTGTGTTATTAATTGCCTATTTTCTCGCAAATGTATTGAAAAACGTCGTATGATACACGGTTGGCAAGGTTTTACAAACTCGAGACGATGAAAACCCTCGTCTTACGGCTCGGGTTTATCACTCGTCAACTCATTTTGTAAAGCCTTACTTACCAACCTCGTATCACAAATAACCATAATTTTAGCTTTAATCTTTAGCCCCGTTTCTTGGCTGTATCCTGCCTGAGTAGCCCTTGCCCGGGACTAAGTTCCGCTAAGTACGTTGATGACAATGAGTGAAGTAGATCTAAAAAGGCCCCCCTAAGCCGTCTGAATAAAACGTTTCTTCTCTTCTGCTGCTTCTCCTCTCTACATCAATCAGTCAATTCCCAAGATTTTTTCTTGCCCTGATAATTCTAGGACCAAGTTGTTTCTGAGAATGATCTACAAAAGTATATATTTCTCCTCTTTTCGTATGCTTAGAGTAAATAACTAAACCATTTACGTAACGTAATCCTTCTGCGAATGATGTCTTGGAGATCTGGCATGTCTGATGCTTTCAGGTAGCACATCAGTATCTTTTGTTCTGGCTTGCTCGAACTGAGGTGAATCGGTATTATCAACTTGTCCGTCGTTTTTAATCAGTGGATACTGAGACGAAGCAAGACGACTTGTCACCTCCTTGTAGGCCTTTTTACAGGCAGCCGCGGGCGTAGTACGTGTTGGTTACTACACAAATAGTTGGAGTGATTCATGCTTGCGATGATTGACGTGGGACTAGCGGGCGCCTTCATGATGTTAGGTCTCTTCATCGTTGAAGAATTTAACGCAACTGAGGACAAAAAAAGCCGTTATTGTGTATAAGCGTTCAATATCGTGAATCTGCAGGATTGAAAACAAAGTGTATGAATACTGCCAGAGGCACAAGAGAGTCTCATAATATGATGGTGCAGAATAGAATTCATATTTCAAGTTTAATTCGAGTTACCTTGCGGCTTGTACTTGGCGAGTAAGGTGTACACCTGCTTAAGGCGTTGGATATTGATGTGCGCTGCGCGGTTGTGGTCCACCATCGGTACCGGGTAGTCGCGACCGACGATGCACTGCGCCGAGCGCTGAACGCTCTCCGGAGCCATCCACGGCTCGTGAACGTACTGTGTCGGCATGTTTGCAAGTACTGGAATGTATTTCCTGAAAAATAATACTTGATATATATGTGTCGTACCATTGTATAGTTAGTTAGCGTCGTACAAAATAACCGTTGTACAAAAAAAAAATCAGTTTTGCTTCAAAAATTACATAGATAAAATTTTAAAGTGCAAGTTGACCGGGGAACCGATTTTAAAAACAATTCACTCGAAAATACCATTCAAAATTGGCGAATAACTGTATTTAATTTAAAATACGAGTACGTACCTAGTACGAAATTACAGCTCTAATTAATCTTGTTAATTAGTCGGAAAGTTCAATCCAAGCTTTTGTTTTGCAGCAAACAGATTTTTACCACTTCCGAAAGGAGACTTCCGAGAGGAGTAGGTAATGGATTTCAAAAATCGGTACAGGGCCAATCCAATTTCATTATTATCATTTATCGATCTCGTGTACAAATGTATGACGAGAGCCTGTAAAGCTAATTTCAAAAACGATTACCTGATGTAGTCCCCGTTGGGGTCAATTCTACGACCGAAGCGGACGGGGCAGTAGCAGTGGAAGAACTGCTGGAAGAAGGAGGAGCACGACAGCCACATCCAGGTGCCGGCGTTAACCGACCAATCAGCGTCCAGCAACAGCTCGTCGAAAACCTAAACGATTACTATGATTAGCTTTCGATTCCAACAGGTAAGAGTGCAAAAAGGGTTATTTTCTACCATAAAATTCTACTTCTCTTCTTTGATCGAAATGTGACCTAAATCATAGGTTGCAGGGTCGTATAACGTCAAAAAATTTTCCTAGCAAAATCTTGCCACAAGTATTTTTTTGATAAGTAGTTTCCATAGTTTTATTTTTTTACAATTGCATGGCACTCCCTTTAATTTCTTAAAAACGAGTGCATCTTTTCTTATGTTTACAAACACTAATATCTGTTATTTCTTCTGGTAAGATTTTGCAACCCTCGGATGTATGACCACATGTGTAACCTTTTTATTAATTACCTAATTAATTAGTCACATTTAGCCTAGTTGGTAGTGACCCTGCCTACGAAGCAAGAGGTCCTGGGTTCGAATCCTGGTAAGGGCATTTATTTATGTGATGAGCACGAACATTTGTTCCTGAGTTGATGTTTTCTATGTATTTAAGTATTTATTTATCTATATAAGTATGTTTATCGTCGTCTAGTACCCATAGTACAAGCTTTGCTTAGTTTGGGACTAGGTCGATTTGTGTAAGATTGTCCCCTAATATTTATATTATATTTTTATATATTTATATTATATATTACACACATACATACACATACTTGCATGCATACAAACCCACACGTTAACATATAATATAAAAAATTGTTTTGTTATTCATTAAAATATGATTAATCTTAAGTCTTAGCATATACTACTTGTTTACTTTTAAAACCGGCCCGGCAACAGCCGCGGTTCGGTTGTATTAATGGTCATAGAAGTCTTGTCTATCTTGTCGTTAACTATATACCCACTTATTTAAATTATTGTTACCTTAAATACTTATGAAGGAATATAGTTTAAAAATACGTTATAAGTTTATAACTAAGTGAGTGCATGCTCTAATTAAAACTAAAGTGGTAAGGACGGTGAATCTTGATCCCCCGTGATACAGTTTACACTAGTACGGGGGTCAGTTGACGCTTAATCTGCCTTTGGTTTTTTTTTTTACCATAATAATAAAACATGTAAATAGAAATAAGCATTTTTTTTTTTTTTTTTTGGCTAAATAAAATATTTGTATTTTGTATATTTGTATATTACATTTCGACCAAAAACCAGACAGGTGCGTAAGTACCGTAGGCGTAGTAGTAAGAGTAGAAGCGAATTTAACACCTGTCTAGTTAAGTATATGCGTTAACATATCCCGACTATATTTTATTTGTTGTCTCCATATTTGTGATCTGATCTCACTATTATATGCCCATACTTAGTAGATACAATGCAAGAGTGTGTACCTACATATTCATTGCCGGTGAATGATGGCGAATGTAGGTACCTAACTTAAATGGATGATATAGTATAGTGTGGCTTGCCTTCATGCCTTCTTCCCACGAGATCCACAGGTCGCCGCGCGTGAGGAAACAGGCCACAGCATGGCGCGCCAGGTGGTGTATCCACCCCTCTTCCCTCAACTGTATCATTATAGCATCAATCCACGGAAATCCAGTTTGCCCCTGTAAGTAGTAATGTTCAGAATCGATAAAATTTAGTGATTCCAATATGACTGACAAATCAGTAAAGATTAACTCCCTTATTCATAAACGCTCAAGCTTGTGTTAACTCTTTCATCACTTTCACATTTGTCTTTGCCAGACATGGGCAGAATTGTTAGGACAGTATTGTCACTTTCGGGATGCGTGTCGGGTAACCTCATCGTTTGATAAGTGCTGCGGTTCCCTTCTGAGTCCCTCCGGGGAGGGGCGGGGGGGGGGGGGGGGGGCAATGTTCGGGCCGGAGGTCCCTGGGTTCATTGGTCAATTGATTTCCTGGCCAGTTATGGATATTTAATCATTGGCCGATATATTCTATGGGGCGTATAGAATTATTTTGTCGGCCGTTTTTAAAACTGTCTTCTAGTTGACACTGGCAAAATTTGTTTCCAATGGACACAGCTATATTATCATAAAAAAATAACTAACTTTTGACTTTTTATGAATAAGGGGGTAAGAATCAGCAACAACGGATAATAGACCGGGGGATGGTGACACAAAATACTAGGTCATTTGTATCAGTATGGCGGTTCTTCAGGGGTCTAATTACGTAATGACAAAAAGGAAAATGATGGTCATAGCGCTGGTACCGGCGGCCCAACCGCGTGGGCGTTAATCGAACGTGTCGGATAAATAACGAGAACTGAACGATTTGTTCCACAAAAATTCTTGTATTTTCCGATAGTCGATAAAAAAACAGAAGGCGGTAGCGCAATGCCATACTTCTCCGGTGTGGCTTACAGCCCGCCATACCGACGCGAACACGTTAATTTAAAAACAACAATTGAACCATTTGGACCAAGCTAATTTTTGCACAGCTAATAATCGTCGAGTAGCCATTCACGAAAATCACCATGCCATACTTTTCTGACGGTTCCAAATGGGCGCCATACCGCAAAGAAGTAATTTTTATTTTTTTTTGCAAAACGATTTGTACCAGTATTGCATTTGGATTTTTATCATTAGACGACCAGATGGCCTAGTGGTTAGAGACCCTGACTATGAAGCTTGAGGTCCCGGGTTCGATTCCCGTGTCGGGGCAGATATTTGTATGAAAAATACGAATGTTTGTTCTCGGGTCTTGGGTGTTTAATATGTATTTAAGTATGTATCTATCTATATAAGTATGTTTATCCGTTGCCTAGTACCCATAACACAAGCTTTGCTAAGCTTACTTTGGGACTAGGTCAATTGGTGTGAATTGTCCCGTGATATTTATTATTATTATTATTATTATTATCATGTACATAAAATGTGACCGTTATTATATTTACCATACTTCTAGTAAGGGGAAAAAATGCTGCCATACTTGAAAAACTTATTTATTCGACGAGTTTTAAAAATACGACTGTAAAATACGTGTAATAGTGTGGAACCTAAAGGCCTCTACAATTTGAGAAATCTTTCGAGCGGTGGTAGCCGTACAATATTTTACAACATAATATCTGGTTATAAGACAAGATTGCCGCCACCTAGATGTTTGAAATTTTGTATTTATATTTTTCAAACCTCAAACTTACAGGAAACATTAGTGCCATACTGGTACAAATCGTTTGAATTACGAATAAAATTTAGAATTTTGAAAAAATATTGTACACATTCGCCACCTCCCACAGGTATGGCAAATATAATAACGGTCACATTTTATCAAGTACTTTCCAAAAATCCAAATGCAATACTGGTACAAATCGTTTTGCAAAAAAAATAAAAATTACTTCTTTGCGGCGGTATGGCGCCCATTTGGAACCGTCAGAAAAGTACGGCATGGTGATTTTCGTGAATGGCTACTCGACGATTTAATAAATCAAAAATTGCAAAAATTAGTTGTGCAAAAATTAGCTTGGTACAAATGGTTGAATTGTTGTTTTTAAATTAACGTGTTCGCGACGGTATGGCGGGCTGTAAGCCACACCGGAGAAGTATGGCATTACGCTACCGCCTTCTGTTTTTTTATCGATTATCGGAAAACACAAGAATTTTTGTGGAACAAATCGTTCGTTTCTCGTTATTTATCCGACACGTTCGATTAACGCCCACGCGGTTGGGCCGCCGGTACCAGCGCTATGGCCATCATTTTCCTTTTTGTCTTTACGTAATTAGACCCCTGAAGAACCGCCATACTGGTACAAATGATCTAGTACTTTGAGTCACCATACCCCGGTCTATAATACAGTAGGTTTAACATAAAAGCATAAATTAATTTAAGTAGTGAAGTGAACTGGCAATAGCGCGAATACTTACTTGCGGAAAACCATTCTTAGGTACAACAAATAAAAATAAACCAACTAAGAAACAGGGCGGGGGCGGGCAGGAGCTTCTCGTGGTGGTCCGAGCGAGCTCCGGGTCAGTTCACACTGCGACTGGTTCCACGTAGACACTTATGTTTAATCTAAAGGCGCCGACGAATCAAATCGATAAAACTAAAAACGTTAAATTGGCCACCAAAACATGGAAACGAAAAAAATTAATTGTTCTAAAAAGTTATTTACATTAGCCCATTTTGCTAGGGCATCTTGATTTTTCTCCCACGGTATTTGAACACATATGGGATTTCCTTCCATGCGATCGAAATTTGGATTGCGGGTTGACGCGCAATAAAAGAATTCCCTCCAAAGGATTTGTCCGTGCAGCGACAGTGGAGGCCTTACGCGTTTGACTCTTGTGTATAATTCCGACAACTGGTAATAAAATAGCCTTGTTGACAGACACCCGAACCTAAAAAAATATATAATTCGTGACGTATCTTGATATTGCAATGCTACTAAAATTGCGATAAATATAAGTAAATACACATAATTCAAATAAATGGTAAACATATACCATTTTAAATACCTACTTTAAGAAAATCTTACCTTAAGTACGGCGACAAACCAGTCTGACTAGCTAACAAAGATTGCGGTGTCATTTTAGGTCGCCCAAAAGTAGCAACCCATGCTTTGCGCTCCAAATGTCGTTCCAGTCTGGCTAAAGCCTGGGTCTCACCGCCAATCCACACTGGTTCCTTCAAACCCTCTACATCGAACCCTGAAACACAGACAAAAGTTTAAATAAAGTTTTACCTATGAGCTTTTAGGCCGTTTTGTATACATCGCCGCCGTCACCAAAAAAGACATTATTTAGGGCCAAATTCAAGATGACATGAAGGCGATCGTGAGTCCATAAGGATCTGGGGTGATTCTATTTATTCCGAGCAAACGGTTCGGTGCAATAACAGTGTATGAACATAAGCAAACGCAATTGGGATGTTAACGCCATTCAAAAATAATTCTATGACACGACTCCAGTAAAAAGCGCTTTATTTTAGCCCTGAAAACCAGATTAATTTAAGATTAGCTGCAAAATTAGATTTTTTATTTCTTTAAAACAGTAAATAGTTAGTTGAGTTGGCGAACAAGTGACGTCATAAGTTGCTATTACCATACAAACTCTATGGGAGAATTGTATTTTGACAGCTCATAAAAGTACCTACGTCAGTTTATTGGTGGTGTCAACATCCCACTTACATTACACTTTCGGGCTGACATAATTACTCGAAACTTTAGCGTCCGAGATGACAGGCATGCAGTGGACATGCGGGCACGGTGAATGTATGTATGACTACCTACCTCGGTACAGCCATCTCGTTGTCAGTTATGGCTTGACAACCGGAACGATGGACAATTCAACCTTACGGGCGGTCTAGTAGTTCCCGCAATAGAATACTACTAATATTATATTTGCGAAAATTTGAAAACGTCTGCGGATTTGAATGAAATTTTGGTCTCGAGGACGTCTGGAATAACATAGGCTACTTTTAATCCCAGTATCCCACAGCATCGATGTAAAACCCAATCTAGAGACATGAAATTTAGCACGGGTGTTTGCTATACAACGTCGTTCAAATCCCGGAATTTTAATTCGACTTACTGATCAAATGGTTTACGCGACAGAGGCCGCGGGTAAAGTCTAGTGGATAACAATAATACATGTTTATGTACAATAACAATGAGTGAGGGACTAACCGAGTTCTTCCAGCGTGGGTACACCGAAACGGTCGTCATGATCGCTAGCCACAGGCGTTACCGTTCCCTTCATCATCTGCGCAGCAATGGTCGCCTCGGGCGGGAGGGGCGCCTGCATACCGGCGATCAGTGCTTGAAACTGATGGTACGTGAGAGGGGCTTTGCCACCATTCTTCTCTATAATTCTGTAATATAGAAAGTTTTATTATGTAAGGGAGGCAAACAAGCAAGCATCTGATGGGAAATGAATATCGCCGCCCATGAACATCAATAACTTAAGGAAAGTCACTGATCTGTTGCCAGCCTGCAAAGCAAGTATAAACCTTTTTCTTGAAAGCACCGATATCATGTCTGGAAACACTGCTGCCGTAAGTTGATTCCACAATTTCACTGTAGTTGACAGGATGTACCGAAGAAAACGTATTGTGGTAGACTGCCATTCATCGAGATGGTGACGATGGAACTTAAGACTTTCGGTGGGAGGTCTGATGGTGGAATTTCACAGCAGGCAGCAAATTAAACTAAAGTTAAATTAAATTAAAGTTCGTTTGTGTTAACCTTCAGATGCCAGGAATATTTCAAGCGTACCTACTAGGTACATAATAAATAATAATAAATACACCAATTGACCTAGTCCCAAACTAAGCAAAGCTTGTACTACACATCCGTACCAAGATTCAAGTCAATGGCATTAACTCTTGAGGAGTTCCGTGACACCAGCCGTCCAGCCATACTCTCCTCTCGATTGTAGTCTTTGCATTGGGTTGACGAAGTCAGTCGAATTTTCGGAACCTAAGCCTATTTAACTTACGTGTCCAATTTGAATAATGTGTGCGACACGCGTGTAGTAACGCTGATGCCGACTTCTCTGCATTTGCTCGTGATGTTTTGATCACGAACGCGTCCATAAGGCTCAGGATCTTCCTCAAAAGTGAGTGCAGTAGTGCCCCACTCGCGGAACAGTTTCGGTAAAGCGTCGGCTGGCTGCCCACGCACAACGAACAAACGCGAATTCAGCTTCTTTAAGCTATTATCCAAGTCGTCCAAGCATTGCAGCAGAAACCTAGACAACGGTCAAAGCAAAATATATGTATAGTCTAACAATAATAGGAGATTTAATATTTGGAAGAAGCAGCAACCCGCTCAATAACATTCATCTATACCCATAAAATAATGTGACAGACTGACGGACAGACAACGCACAGCCTAAACCACTGGATGTAAGGTCTTAAAATTTGGCAGACATAATAATTCACTTTGAAGCTTAGGCTCGTGAAGTCCACTTCCCGAAAATAATATGTACTTTCTCTAAAAGACAACTTTCCGAATAATTTACTTTTTCTAAATGTACAATTTCAAAATTAGGACAACTTCTCGAAATGCACACTTAACCATAATATGGACTTGCCCAATAAGTGCATCTTCCCATAAAGTACCTACACTTTTCCAAAAATGTGTATTCCCAAAATGTAAGGTTTGTAAGACGGCGGTTTATGTAGGTAATATTGTACCTACAAATAAAGATCTTTGAGATAATGCACCTTCCGTGAAAGAAGAAGTGCAACCTTTAGAGAAAGTGCACATTTCGGGAAAGTGGGTTTAACAAGCCTAAAGTAAAAAAGTAAAGTAAAAAATAAATAATAATTTATTTTCTCCACCACAAAGTTTACAATACATACAGTGAAATGAAACTAGTATAATAAAAGTAGATACAGAACCCGTGTGGCGGAGACTGGTGCCCGAACTAGGAGAAAAGGCTAAGGCTGCGTATATCCATGCGTGTTTGTCATGAACCAATAGAAACACTTCATTTAAAAGGTCCTAAGTGAATGAAGTGTTTCTATTGGTTCATGAGTCATGACAAACACATCCTTCGCCACGCATCCTCGCACATCTCTGGTGGAAACGCAGCCTAAGCCTACTTTGAGTACCAAACGAAGTATATAATATAACCCATTTTCAGGGTTCTGGAGTCAAAATGGCAAAAACGGAACCCTTATAGTTTTGCCATGACTGTCTGTCTGTCCGTCCGCGGCTTAGCTTAGAGACTATTAGTGCTAGAAAACTGTTCTTTTGGATGGATATGTCTAGCTATTATCCCGACAAAATACGTGGGGCATACTGAAAGTTTCTGGAACTGGCCACTTATAAAAAGAAAATTAAAAAAGCAATAATAGGATTTGAAAAAATAACTCTCTGGCAGTATATTACTTTTTAATTTACGAGACTGTCATTTGTTTTTTCATCGTTGTGTTGGATTGAAATTTGTGTGTCGCTGTTGCAATGAATTTAAGTCGTGAAAATTTTCGATCCATGATTTTTTACGATTTCCGATGTGGATTAAGTCAGCAAGAGAGTTGTCAAAGACTTCTATTAGCATTTGGTGATGAAGCCCCATGTCGTAGCTCTGTCTATTCGTGGTTTAGTGAGTTTAGATGAGGACGTGACCATCTCCATGACGATGAACGTGAAGGCCGGCCAGCAACTGCGGTTACCGATATTAATATTAATACTGTACGACAACTAATTGAAACTGACAAAAAAATTACATGTCAGCAAATTCGTACTACCTTAGGAATTGGAATGAGCCAGGTCCAAAAGATATTGCATTTGCATCTGAAGGTTCGGAAACTTTGCACCCGATGGATACCGCATGATTTATCGGAAGACCAGAAACGACTGCATGTAGAGTGGTGCAGCAAAATGATAAAAAAATTTGACGGAGGACAATCAATGGCTGTATATAACATCGTGACAGGTGACGAAACCTGGGTATACTGCTTTGAACCGGAAAGAAAAAGTCAATCGGCTGAATGGGTCTTTTCTTTTGAAGACTTGCCGACGAAAGTAAAAAAGAGTCGAAGCACAGGTAAGAAAATGGTTGCTTCGTTTTTCGGCAAATCGGGACATTACACCACTGTGTCACTTGAAAACCAAAAGATAGTAACTGCAGATTGGTATGTGAACACGTGTTGCCCAAAGTGTTTGAAAAAATTCGTGTAAAGCGTCCCCGTAGCAAAATAGTCCTTCATCACGACAACGCGTCGGCACATTCCGCTAAAGCAACGAATGCGTATTTGGAGGCCTCAAATATAGAATTAATGACTCATCCGCCATACAGCCCTGATCTTGCACCATGCGATTTCTTTTTGTTCTCAAAGATCAAAGATAAACTTAGAGGTTTACGGTTTACAAGTCCGGAAATGGTAGCGGTGAATGCTTTCCACGAGGCCATCGAAGAAGTCCCTAAGAAAGACTGGACCCACTGCTTTTCACAATGGTTCAGCGAATGCAAAAGTGTGTAAATAGGGAGGGTATATACTTTGAAAAGCAATAAATGTGTCATAACGATAATTCGTAGTCTTATTTTTTAGAATCCAGAAACTTTCAGTATGACCTAAGTAATAGAAAAAAATGTAGAAAAAAAATTTTTTTTTACGGTTCCTTCCATAGACGTAAAGTGGTGTTTATTTCTTTCTCTAACCTTATAGTGTGGGGTATCGTTAGATAGGTATTTTAAATCATTATGGGGTTGTGCAGACGATTTTATTTTCAGCGAATTATTTTCGTTTGTGAAATATTTAACTTTAAAGTGGAAACTTTTGTTAAAGTCGACCGTCTAAACCTAAACTGTTGGATAATAAATTGCAGCTTAACTCATAAAATATACCTACTTGGAAAATTCCGTACAAAATACCAAATATTACATATTTTTAACACGAATAGTATAATTAATAGTAAAATTATAGGAAAATAAAAGCAGTAGCAATCAAATCAATTGCACCAGCATGTGCGACCTAATAGTGCACATCCTGATAATTTGTCTCCCCCATTTAATTCGTAAACAGTACACAAATTATCACACGTATTCATCCGCGCCCGTTTGTTGTAACTGTTATATCCGTACAAGTAAATAATAGTTACCTCCACTTGTTGATCCCGACGTTAGAAGAGCTTGCAAACCAAGGGTCTATGATGAAGATGCATCGCAGGGTGGCTGCGTCAGTTAGGCCCTCGCGTAAAGCTGGGTTGTCATGGAGGCGCAAGCCTTTCCTGAACCAGTGAACGGTATGCTTGCCGGTGCTAGGGCGCGGGACATTGGAACCCGCCCGGCGAGATTGGGACCCGGTTGAGACAGTTGCTATTGACATTGCAAAGGATTTTCTCACTTAAGTGCTTCCACCTGAAATTGAAAAAAAAATGAAAATTGGACGATGGAAATTGTTTTTGGTAAAAGACTCAAATTAAAACGGTTTTAAATTTCAGATCAGAAATGACAAAAGCCCTTTTCAAGACCCACGCACGGCATCAAGGCGAATGATCGAAACAAAAGCAGAGTGACACTACAGTATTTAAATATCCCTTAATCTGTTTGTGTTTGTATGCAGGGGTAATCTGTGCAACTTGCCAGTGGTGTGGCATGAATTTTTTTGTTAGGCATTCAATAAAGTCACCAGCTACCTATCTTAAAGCGCCGCGTGAGAAGCGCGAGTTACGTGTCTTCTGATGCAACATGATCAGTTAGCATATATTTACATACAGACAAGGAATTTAAATCCCTACCGTAAAACTGTTGTTAAAGATTCGAAATGCATTAAGGTCGAAATGTCAAATGCAACACGTCAAAGCAACATCGTAGCTCAGGTGGGTTGGAAATTAATTTTCTTGACGTACACTACCTTTGTCATACTTGTCCTTATAAATAAATTCTTTTTCATCTCTCCTGTTTGGAAAGTTAAATTTTCATGGGTAGATAGCCGGGTGGAAAATTGCGTTTTCATCTCTAGGGTGGAAAGTAAATTTTTTTTAATTTTTACGATCAGCCTTGGAGTCGAAGATAATTCAGTTACGTCAGTGACACTTTTTTTCACGTCTCGGCATGGCCACCTAGATGCACGTCGTGACCATGGAGCTTATATACAACACTGGAGGTTGTACGAACTTTTTAAATTCTTATGACATAAAAAATCTATCTTCTTTTGATGGATGGATGGATGGATGGATGGATGGATGGATGGATGGATGGATGGATGGATGGACGGATGGATGGACGGATGGACGGACGGACGGATGGATGGATTGATTGTAGTATTTTGCTTTCCTCACAGTCGAAATGAAAAGTAGAGTGTCTAACTCGGGTGAAATTACCCATTTCCCCTCGAACTATTGGCGCTCTCACTTCGTTCGAGCGCCAAAAATATATCGGGTTAGATGGGTCACTTTCCACCGTTGGTTATCAATCTACTATACTACAGATATCTTTTGTCAAATGGAATAGGAACAAGAACAAATGCCATGAAATTTTCCATACGTTTTTATGGATTCATAAAACCGTGCTAAGGAAAAAACTTCAAAACGAACTTCCCGACCAATACAAATGTTCGAATGGACTTGGTCCGGTTTCTTTTACGCAAGTCCTTGAAACAAAACCTCTTTCAAATTTAATTTTTTTAATTTCTTTGTATCAAAGAGATGTTTTAGCCTGCCAGCTTAATAACGTGCTTATGTTGAGCAACGATGACTTGATAACGTTGAGATGTGATTTGGGAAGGTGACGCGGGTTGTAAAGCACGTGGATATTTCAGCGTTCTGTGACTTCAGTTAGTAGGTACTAGTTGACACGGAGCCAGTAACATTACACTGTGAGTCCGCGAGTCTAAAGAGTTGCATAATTATAATATAACGAGCTTATAAGCATCATTTTACTGATACCTTGTAAACCAGCACTAAAAGTTGATAGATTTTGTTTCCAGTTCTTGTCCTTGTCGGATCTCGTTAGTTCGGATTAATACCAACTAGGTCACTAAAGAAATAACTGTCCAACTGTGCGTAGGACCTCGCATAATAAAGGGTTCCATCCCACTTCCCACTAATATTATAAACGTGAAAGTTTGTATGGATGGATGAATCATGGATGTGCGGATGTTTGTTACTCTTTCACGCTAAAACGGTTGCACGGATTCTGATGAAATTTGGCACATAGGTAGTTTATCCTGGATTGATATATAGGATACTTTTATCCCGGAAAATTGCTTAGCTCCCGCGGGATAGCAATAAAAAAATTCTTTCCAGACGGAGTCGCGGGCAACAGCTTTACTAAAATATAAGCAATAGATGGACCATCAGTTCTAGCAAAGAAACAAAGGCGAAAAAATAAACGCAGTTCTTTCTTCATCTCTCGTTTGTTCCTTTAGGAACTAGTGCGAAAAAACGCAATTAGTAGATTCGAAGGAACAGCCAAAGGAACTACCGTGAATTATCTTTTTAGGGTTCCGGAGCCAAAATGGCAAAAACAAAACCCTTATAGTTTCGCAATGTCTATCCGTCTGTCTGTCCGTCCGTCAGCGACTTAGCTCAGAGACTATTTAGTGCTATTTCTATGGAAATATGTACATATATGTAACAATTTTATTATCCGACAAAGTGGTAGGTACAGTCAACCAATTTGATTCCTTGGCCACTATAGAACCTAGTAGCATTAATTGACGTCAAATATCGGAGTTAAATTATTTTCAGCTTTTTCGTTCTTTTTAAAAACGTCTACTTAATAAAAGCTTGTTTTTAAAAAGTTTTTTTTTGTTTTTAATTTTATTTTTAACTTTTTAGTGGCCATCTTCCGGCTCCATCTTCAGACCCTAATTACCACCTAGGACTAACGTACTCGTCAAGACGAAGCAAACGAGCCCAAACTCGATGGGGTTGTGTCATTTTATTATGGAGTGCCTATGGCCACCTTCCAGCTCCATCATCAGACCCTGGTTACCATCTAGGACCAAAGTACTCGTTGAGACAAATCAAACGAGTCTAAACTCGATGGGGTAGTGCCGTTTCATTATGGAGTGCCTTTGGCCACCTTCCAGCTCCATCATCAGACCCTGGTTACCATCTGGGATCATAGTACTCGTCAAGACAAATCAAACGAACCACCTTCCAGCTCCATCATCAGATCAGCTCCATTTCACAATAATATTGCATTATCACCTGATTTACAAATGCATGCAAAATTTCAGCTCAATCAGTAACCGGGAAGTGGGTTAAATATTACTTGCATGATTTGATTACAGACAGACAGACAAACATCGGGACAGGTAAACTAAATAAAAGCTTGTAAAAATATCTTTCATTGACGTAAAGTGGGTTTTTAATCTCATCTTATTTATCTCATCTTACCCTATAGTGTGAGTTATCGCTGGATATGTCTTTTGAAATCATTACGGGGATGTAAAGACGAGTTTTGTATACAGTAATCCGTCTGCGAAATATTCAACTTTAAAGTGCAAATTTATGTAAAACTAAGATATCAAGCAAGCAAGCATGCACGCAAGCAAGCAAGCATGCAAGAAAGTGTGCAAGTAAGCGTGCAAGCCGTGCAAGCAAGCGTGCAAGCAAGCCCTAACTGCAGGTAGATACGGTCCTTTACAGTATTTCTTTATATACAATGTTTTTCACTAATTCGGAAGCGGGCACTAAAATAACCAGGCTTGTTAATAATATAAAACCTATTATTACTTTCCCCTGTCCTGCATTAGGTATAATTCAATGTTTTCTTACCTTCTACGGAAACTTGAGTAACTAGAAGCGCTGTGTACCTACTTAGCATTGATATAATACATATTATAGTATTTTGTAAAGGTGTTGTGTGACCTAACCGCTAAGGAGTTATACCTTCCATCATCAGGCCATCTGAATAACAAGAAAGAATACAACTAAAGTTCTATACGTGCGTATGATATTTAAAGAAACTTCCTATAACTCCTAACCGTTAAGGAGTTTAACCTTCCATCATCAGCTCACCCGGATAACCTGAAAGAATACAACAATCGGTCTATACGTACCTATAATATTTGAAAAAATATCCTTAACTCCTAACCGTTAAGGAGATTTACCTTCCATCATCAGCTCATCAACATGAGATGATGTCTACCAGACGCAAACACTTAAATAGCTTGAGAAAATATATGAAAAACGTAATGCGTGCCTACAAAATTTGAGGGTTGCCCTCGATTTCCTTGAGATCCCGTCATCAGATCCTGATTTGGTGTCAATGGGACCATTCAGGAGTATATTGTATTCTTTCGAATAAAAAAATATTTTTTATAATCGGTCCACAATTGATCGAGAAATCGGTGAACATACACCTACATAAAAAAATACATAAAGTGGAATGCATAACCTCCTCCTTTTTTTGAAGTCGGTTAAGGAGCCCTTTGCGGCCTACTTTTAGTATAAACTTATGAATTTTGAAATTTTAGCTTTCTACGACCAGTAAAACGAAACATCCCCTTTTTTCCGTTCCCGTGGGAATTTTGGAAAGTCCTCTCTCAATGCTCCTCTACCCTCCCCAAACAACCTACATGCTGAATTTCAGCTTTCTACGACCAGTAAAACGAAACATCCCCTTTTTTCCGTTCCCGTGGGAATTTTGGAAAGCCCTCTCTCAATCCTTCTCTACTCTACACTCCCCAAGCAACCTACATGCCGAATTTCAGCTTTCTACGACAAGTAAAACGAAAAATTCCCGTTTTTTCCTTATCTCGTGGGAATTTCCGAAAATCCTTAAAACCATTTTTTACTATTATAATTACCTACTTCTATGCGAAATTTGAAGAGTCTAATAATTATAGTTCATAGGATCCCGTTGAACTGAATATATAAATCCCGTTTTCTCCTTATCCCGTGGGAATTTTGAGAAATCCTGAAATTAATGTTTTAACTAATGTAATACCTACTTGTGTATCAAATTTGAAGAGTCTAGTTATTATAGTTACTGAGATAGGGTCACTCGGAATCGAATATATAAATCCCGTTTTTTCCCGTTCCCGCGGGAATTCCCAAAAATCCTTCCTTAGTGGATGCCTACATTGTATAAAGTATCTATGTGCAAAATTTCAAGTCTCTAGGTCCAGTGGTTTGGGCTGTGCGTTGATATATCAACAGTCATTTAGTTTATTTAGACATTTCAACCCCATCGCACCCCATCCAGGGAGATGGTATTTTAAGGTATTTTACGTCCACCACGTCGGATTTTAAAACCGTTGTTGTTTTCGTAACCAGTGACCCGATAAACCATAGTAACAACACCCATGTTGATTTTCAGACTTTGTCCCCCCATTTCCCCCTTTTAGGGGTTGAATTCCCAAAAAACCTGAAACACGTGTTTAATCATTTATCGTTAGGAGTACTTCTGTTAAGTTTCGAATAAAATAGTCGAACTAATCTTGTTTCACCATACAAACTTTGGACCCCCGTTTCACCCCCTTAGGGAATGAATTTTGAAAAATCCTTTCTTAGTGCACCCCTAGACCTTATAAGAAACCTACGTGCCAAATTTGGAATCTCTAGGCCCAGCGGTTTGGGCTGTGCGTTGATATGTCAGTCAGTCAGTTTCTTCTTTTATATATTAAGACTAGCTTTTGCCCGCGGCTTCGCTCGCGTGTACCATGAGTATTCCAAAGAACCAAAATATCAAGCATGCAAGCATACAGGCAAGCAAGAAAGCATGCAAGCATGCAAGCATACATGCACGCAAGCAAGCAAGCGTGCAAGCAAGCACGACTAAACTTCAGGTAGATACGGTCCTTTACAATATTTCTTTGTATACATGTTTTTCACTAACTCGGAAGCGGGCACTAAAAATCTGAATTACCAGAAAGAATACAACTAAAGGTCTATACGTACCTATAATATTTGAAAAAATATCCTCAACTCCTAACCGTTAAGGAGTTTTACCTTCCATCATCAGCTCATCAACATGAGATGATGTCTACCAGACGCAAACACTTAAATAGCTTGAGAAAATATATGAAAAACGTAATGCGTGCATACAAAATTTGAAGTTTGCCCTCGATTTCCCTGAGATCCCGTCATCAGAACCTGATTTGGTGACAATAGGACTATCTCAGGAGTATATTATATTCTTTCGAATAAAAAAAGAATTTTTAAAATCGGTCTACAATTGACCGAAAAATCGGTGAACATAAAACAAATACATACAGTGGAATGCATAACCTCCTCCTTTTTTTGAAGTCGGTTAAAGAGCCTTTTGTGGCCTACTTACAGTATAAACTTTTGAATTTTGGAATTTTATTTTTCGATAACCAGTAAAACGCAAAATCCCGTTTTTTCTCGTTCCCGTAAGAATTTCGGGAAATGCTTTATTAATGCTCCCCTACACTCCCCAAGGAACCCACTTGCCAAATTTCAGCTTTCTACGACCAGTAAAACGAAAAATCCTGTTTTTTTCCCGTTCCCGTGGGAATTTCAGAAAGTCCTCTCTCAATGCTCCTCTACACTCCCCAAGCAACCTACATGCCGAATTTCAGCTTTCTACGGCCACTGAAACGAAAAATCCCGTTTCTCCTTATCCCGTGGGAATTTCAGAAAACTCTTAATACTACTTCTATGCCAAATTTGAAGAGTCTAGTAATTATAGTTCATAGGATTCCGTTGAACTGAATATATAAATCCCGTTTTTTCTCGTTCCCGTGGGATTTTCGGAAAGTCCTCTCTCAATGCTCCTCTACACTCCCCAAGCAACCTACATGCCGAATTTCAGCTTTCTCCGACCAGTAAAACAAAAATTCCCGTTTTTTCCTTATCCCGTGGGAATTTACAAAAATCCTTAAAACTGTTTTTTACTATTATAATTTTCTACTTCTATGCCAAATTTGAAGAGTCTAGTAATTATTGTTCATAGGATTCCGTTGAACTGAATATATAACTCCCGTTTGTTCCTTATCCCGTGGGAATTTTTAAAAATCCTGATATTAATGTTTTAACTAATGTAATACCTACTTGTGTATCAAATTTGAAGAGTCTAGTTATTATAGTTACTGAGATAGGGTCACTCAGAATTGAATATATAAATCCCGTTTTTTCCCGTTCCCGTGGGAATTCCCAAAAATTCTTCCTTAGTGGATGCCTATATTGTATAAGGTATGTGCAAAATTTCAAATCTCTAGGTCCAGTGGTTTGGGCAAAACCTTAAAAACGACATCCATATTGATATTTAGACATTTCAACCCCATCGCACCCCATCCAGGGAGATGGTATTTTACGTCCACCACGTCGGATTTTAAAACCGTTGTTGTTTTCATAACCAGCGACCCGATAAACCATAGAAACAACACCCATGTTGATTTACAGACTTTGTTACCCCTTTTCCCCCTTTTAGGGTTTGAATTCACAAAAAACTTGAAACACGTGTTTACTCATTTATCATTAGGAGTACTTCTGTGAAGTTTCGAATAAAATAGTCGAACGAATCTTGTTTCCCCATACAAACTTTGGACCCCCGTTTCACCCCCTTAGGGAGTGAATTTTGAAAAATCCTTTCTTAGTGCACCCCTAGACCTTATAAGGAACCTACGTGCCAAATTTGGGCTCTCTAGGCCCAGTGGTTTGGGCTGTGCGTTGATATGTCAGTCAGTCAGTCAGTCAGTCAGTCAGTCAGTCAGTTTCTACTTTTATATATATAGATATAGATAAAATCCAGCCCCAGTATAGATGTTTGGCGTTCCAATCTTCACCCGAGATAAATCCCTTTCCCAGTGTTTGAAAGTTGGGTTTGTACATTTCTTGTGTATTAGAATAGCGTGCTTCGATGGGCAATACACAGCAGAGAGAGTAATTGATCCCATGGTACTTTCCACCTGTACGGTACCTCTACCATGAGTTACACTAGTTTACAGTGACCGTACTCGCTAGCGACGGCGTAAATGATTTGTATGGAGAATTGTGTACAGCGCCTCTAGCGGTCACTTACGGAAGTACAATTCTCCATACAAATCATTTACGTCGTCGCTAGCGAGTACGGTCACTGTAAACTAGTGTAACTCATGGTAGAGGTACTGTTGTAGCTTGTAAGTGTGATCAGTGTCGTATGGTGCCAAGAGATGATGGTTTAGATGTTCTTTAATTACAATAGAAGTACCGGCATGAGCTCCACCATCTGGGTGTGGTGTGAGAAGGGTGTGAGGTAAGTACACAGTAACCAGGTATTAGTATGCAACTTTAAAAAAAAAATGAAAATGTTTATTGTTCAACTTAAGGTAGGTTAACAATGATTAAAGGTTGGGGCCATCTAGTAAGTGTGAAACACACTTGTAGCAGACGGTCCCGCTCTTCTATAACGTGTATTATTACATTGAAAAACATTTTAAACTAAAAGTCTACTTAATTACAATTCTCTTTTGTTTGTAACATGTGATTCGGAGATAAGGACAATGTCTAGCTTGTTGGTGTTAAGTTAATAAATGCAAGAAGTTCAAGTTTGTTGGGTGCAAGACCATTTATTTTCCACGTAGCAATGCGTAGAGAAGTCATTTCACTAGTTTGGAAATAAGAGTGGTTATGATATGAGCCCTAAGAGTAAGCTCATTTGTTGAAATAATTGGTCCATTTTGTCCAATCTGTAAGGCGATAGTCTGACCGGGATCGGGGTTGGCGTGTGAACCGGCAGTGACTGTGCGTACGATGGATGGGGTATCGGTTGTTGTTGGTCATTATAGGTCTTCGATCAACAATACATTGTTGATCGAAGCCACTGATAAAGAAAGTTTAGTCGGGCTTGCTTGCACGCTTGCTTGAACGCTTACTTGCACGCTTTCTTGCACACATGCTTGCTTGCGTGCATGCATGATTGCTTGCATCTTGCTTGCATGCTTGCATACTTGCTTGCTTGCCTGTATGCTTGATATCTTGGTTCTTTGGAATACTCATGGTACAAGCGAGCAAAGCCGCGGGCAAAAGCTAGTTATCTATAAAAACAGCAAAAAAATCATGTCTGTGGTATGGGACCCCCCTTAAATAATTGTTTTATTTTAATTTAATTATTTCTTTTTAAAGTGAATATACAACTAAATATTCTGTGAATATTTCAAGCGTCTACCTATTGCCGTTATCAATATTAAGCAAAAACAAGCAAAAAAATTGTTTGTTGTATGGGAACCCCCTTAAATATTTATTTTATTTTGTGTTTTAGTATTTGTTGTTATAGCGGCAACCGAAATACATCATCTGTGAAAATTTCAACTATCTAGCTATCACGGTTCATGAGATCAAGCCTGGTGACAGATGGACGGGCAGACAGCGGAGCCTCAGTAATAGGGTCGCGTTTTTACCCTTTCAGTACGGAACCCTAAAAATCAAATATCCATGAAAGGTAGAAGTACAATAATATTATAGGCCTCAAACATTTCTCCTGTAAAGCAAGGAAAATCATGTTAGGGTAGTATACATTATTAAAGATGGTGTTGATAAGCAAGAGATCAGTATCATGTATGTTCCAATTAATTTACTTACTCTTTAAAATCTAATATATAAAAATCTCGTGTCACGGGGTTTGTTACCGAACTCCTCTGAGACGGCTTGACCAAATTTTATGAAACTTTTTTCTCTGTATTCGGTAGGTCTGAGAATAGATTGTAGGCTATTTTTTATACCCTTAGGTGATATATGGCAAAACAACGTTTGCGGGGTCAGCTAGTATATAATAAATAACTGATTATGTATAACCAAAACTTAACATCAATTCTTACTATTTAAAGCATTGCTTACCTCTTGACATATTTATTACTTTTTTCTATCCAAATCTCGTGCAAAATAACAAGTAGATCACTATTACTTTATAAAAATCACATTTAGTCAAAACATTTGAAATCTTTTAATGAGTATGAAATAAAAAATCTGTGGCCGAAGAGAAATATTTTTACAATACAAAGTTACTTCCCTTTACAGGTAAGACAGTTTATATTAGAATTTGTAAGTAGGAACTGTACAGTACAGTTTTCTAGAAGTGTCGATATTACTAGTAGTGGCAAGTGTTAACAGTCACATCAAGCTACGAGCGAGGTAGAGGTATAATTGGTAATTTGGTAAACACAAAACAACCACTGACTGATCCACTCAGGCACTCACTCCGTTTTACAAATTTAATGGCTCGCTATATTTTTGTATAGATCTATAGATGTCACATTATAGGTCAGGAGTTGTAAACTATTTTGAAAATTTTTTTTCAACCATGAACTGGAATAGTCAGGGGACTCTCTAATAAAATGGGAGAAAAATACTTATTTGTTTACTGGTCTTTGAGAGAAATACGACCCAGTAATAACAGCCATTGAATGATTTATATGATTTCAGCAAATATACGTTGAAACTCGATTTTGTGGGAGTTAGACTGCCTGATGAAGAGCTGAAAATACGAGAAAACCCAACCAATGACCAGTCAGGACGCAGCATTCGTTAGGTACCTGCTACAACTCAAAAAAACCAGGACACCTATCAAGAGACTGTTTCAAGACAAAAATCACAGGTACCTACGGCCGCAGTCATGGACTTGGACGAAGAAGAACGAGCAACTAAATCCAACGATACCGATATCAAACCAACGACTACGGAAACTGTTCATTCAAAGAAACCAGACAAAATTACTTCCATTTTTGGACAACAAGAAAAATCCAACGAGATTAACGAGAATATCCCAAATTTATGCAGTAAGCCATTGGGCATTGTGAAACATAACTATTTTGTAGAAAAATTCAATGTAATTATTTGATGCTGAAGTCCTAATTGTTAGCGTTAACAGGTGAATAAACAAGACTTTTGCGTTTGTTTTATAAGTCTGAATGTTCTTATTAAGTTTTTACCTACCCCTAATATTATTTTATGTATACTAGCTGTTGCCCGCGACTCCGTCTACGAATAATATAGCCTACGACCTATTCTCAGACCTAACGAATACCTACAGGGAAAAAAATTTGATAAAAATCGGTAACACGAGATTTTTATATACTTAATAGATAGCAACAATAGGTACAGAAAAATATTATTTTTATTAATGTTATGATGTCGAATATGTGCGCGTGATGCCCGTAAATAAATGTTTCCTGCCTTAAGAGCTACATTTTCTTCTTCTTAACAAACATTGACATTGACGCCTAAAGTTGCTTATGACTGATTTCCATGAAGACAAAAGCTTAAAAGCATCGTCTCTGAATAAGTAAATTAATCAATCCGTCAAAGGACTAATAAATTTTGACCCTATTTCGTATTCATTGCAAAGTTGTAGGCAATGATATTGTTGTAGGTATACATATAAATATGTTAATACATATTCTATACAAATACATAATAAAATAAAGTAAAACTTCTAGACGAGCATAAAAAAGAAATTTGTGTAGAATCTTGTCTTTTTATGAAAGAGAACATTAAGCTTCAATTCAACTGGGTTTTAAATTTGAGCTCTAGCTCCTAGACTACTTTTACTTCAATCTAATCGTCCACGCCGCTTGCAACGTGACTTTGTACCTGTCAGATATACGCCACAACATAGCAATAAATATAAATGTATATGCTTCATTCATATTACGAAAAAATATACTAATGACTGTTATCTTTAATTCTGTAGATGTATTTTTCTGACTAATTATTTGGACCTATGATTACATACAAATTAACTATTAACTTTCTATTACAGTGCTACCTAATAATAATTTCAAAATAATTAAAGATATAGCTACATGATGCATGAACTTCACGTGAATAGAAAACATAATTTGATTATAATTTAGTTTAGAGAAAAACAGAGACAAAACAAATGAAAACTTTGTTAAATTAAAATGGAAAATGTTAGGAACAAAAGACTAAAAAGCTGGCGGCATAAAGCACTCTGACTCTGATAAAGATTTTAATTATCTGAAGTTAACATGCCAGGGTGAAAAAAAATTACGATTAAATTACAATTTCATGGACTTTTTCCTCTTATTCATTATTAATAAGTAGCCTTTTAGAATATGTACTTAAATATTTTCAATCAAAGAATAAGCTTAATTATATGAATTGGAGTTATGATCAGCTTCGCCAACATAACAAAGTATAAATGCAACTACTGTCCTTGTCTATGACTGACTGCGATAGAAATTTATTGGTTATCTGTCTACGGCCATTTTGGTTTTAGTCTGTAGCATACTTTTTCTTTCAAAAGTGGCCCTCGAACTGAGGTACGTTGTTTGGCGATTGCTTACACAAATCTGAATTTATTTATGTAATATTTGACTGTTTTTGTTCGGAAACGAAATATTATTGATAATTAAAGATCTGTCTTCATCATTGCGTCTGTATTTCCTTTCATAAAGTATTTATTTCTTACTTAGGCAACATCAATCATGGGTCGTGTGATTCGTGCCCAACGTAAAGGTGCCGGTTCGGTCTTCGTTTCCCACACCAAGAAGAGGAAAGGTGCTCCTAAACTCCGTTCCTTGGACTATGCTGAACGTCATGGTTACATCAAGGGTGTGGTGAAGGTAAGCTTGTTATTTAGTCTGTTGTGGTACGTCAGCGGTTTGCGAAATTTGTCTCTTAATTGTAATGATTAAATACACAATAACATAAAATCTGGCCAGGGTCTGGTTAACAGGTTCCGTCCTTTTAGTGTTTTTATCCTGTTTTAGTTAGTCGGATCACTGATTGTGTAAATAAGCTGTCATTATTCTAACCTCTTGTAGCTAGCTACACCAGCATGAGGTAACTGATGGCTAACCTCTTTCAATTACACGGCCAATAACCACACAACGTGGGCGGAGCCATGCTTCTCAATATAATTTAACTTTTTTAATAAAACTAAATTGGAAAATAACAATTTTATGAGACCTAAATTTTTTGTATAATGATTTTAGTTCTACTTATTTAAACTTCAAAACATAGTTAATGAAACTAGTTTGTGCAAATGTTAGTTTTTTAATAATAAAAAAGCGTTAACCTTATTTCAGTATTCACTAAGGTCTTAATCCACCCTAAGATACCATGCTTTCTTAAACAACAAAATCATTATTTATCTCTAAATATTTGTGGATTACTGTATCCAGGATATAACAAAAAAAATATTTTTCATTCAGCTTATTTATTTTGTGGATAGTTTATTAGGAATATGTGCCGCCAAAATTTATAACTTTACATTAAGCAGCTAAAGCAGTAGTTCTCAATCGTTTGCATAACTTGTTAGCTCATTAGCCCTGCTATCTAATGCTAGTTTCATGAAATTATTTGAATAATGTAAATTTGCCTTCAGGTTGATAAAAGCGTGAAGCGAATTTTTAAATTAAATTAATAAATCACGGGACAATTGACCTAGTCCCAAACTAAGCAAAGCTTGTACTATGGGTACTAGACAACGGATAAACATACTTATATAAATAAATACATACTTAAAAACATATTATTATTTAAATTTTGGAAAGATTAAATAAAGGACCTAATATAAAAGTATTAGTCTATGTTCAAAAGTACACTAATTATACAGTTACACTAGTGACATGCAATGCCACTAGGTTGGTTGCCTGGTAAAATTTTTCATTAAATAAAAGATCATGTTTCCATCAGAAAAAAGATACATGTAGATCAATGGAGGAGTGTGAAAATTTTTGCAAGTTTACGGCTTTAGCCGGAGCAAAAAACCAAAAAATTATCCTCTTCTTATGTGGTCTTAATTTGCTTACAAGATATGCCAGTTATGAAATCTGCACTCTCCTAAGAGTGTAAGAGCCTGTTAAATACCTTGGTTTTCAGCTGAGTGACTGCCTAAACTTTTCTGAAATAGATTTATTCTAGTACTAGCTGTTGCCCGCAACTCCGTCTGCAAGAATTCGTTTATCGCTATCCCGCGGGAACTATGCGATTTTCCCAGATAACAACTATCCTATGTCTTTGCCAGGGTTTCAGTCAATCTCCATTCCAAATTTCATGTAAATCGATTTAAGCAGTTTGAGCGTGAAGAAGTAACAAACACACACACTCACAAACTTTCAACTTTATAATATTAGTGTGATTCTGCAGTACCAGGTTAATAAAATAGACAGCAATTAATTTCTTTATAAAATTTATCATTTAAGAACACTTGATGAGGTAAACAGGTTTTAAATTCATGAAAAAAATTAAAATTAACTTAGTTGGAAGGTGTTGTTTGTAAATTTAGAACCATTGACTATTGCAATTGCATATATATTGAATGTCCTGATATACAGGACATCATCCATGACCCAGGCAGGGGTGCTCCCTTGGCCGTGGTGCACTTCCGGGACCCTTACAAGTTCAAGACCCGTAAGGAACTGTTCATCGCACCCGAGGGCTTGTACACTGGCCAATTTGTTTACTGTGGAAAGAAAGCTACCCTTGAAGTTGGTAAGTTTAGTCTTCATTGTTTTGTAGTTCTTTGGAAGAGTATTAGTTATTATTTGATTTACTTTTTATGAGCTGTTGTAACTTGATTTCTTGTTAGCCAACTTGATTAACTATTTATTTGTTTCAAAACTTATTTTATCTGATTTGTAAATTGTTATTGAATGAATAATACAAAAATTACAGTAGTGTATTGCTTATTTCTGTTTTGCTCTTAATTTGTATGTGAAATAGTCTTATATTTATTTATTATCAGGTAATGTGATGCCCGTTGGTGCTATGCCTGAGGGTACCATTGTCTGCAACTTGGAAGAAAAGATGGGTGACCGAGGTCGGCTGGCCCGCGCGTCTGGTAACTTTGCCACAGTCATCGGCCACAACCCCGATGCTAAGCGCACGAGAGTCAAGCTCCCGTCGGGCGCCAAGAAAGTCTTGCCCTCTAGTAACAGAGGCATGGTTGGTAAGTGTAATCAATTTTAAAGTGAAATATTTAGCTTTTTTATTAGGGTTCCGTACCCAAAGGGTAAAAACGGAAACCCTATTACTGAGGCTTCGCTGTCTGTCCGTCCGTCTGTCACCAGGCTGTATCTCAGGAACCATGATAGCTAGAGAGATGAAATTTTCACAGATGATGTATTTTGGTTGCCGCTATAACAACTAATACTAAAAAATGGAATAAAATAAATATTTAAGGGGGCTCCCATACAACAAACATGATTTTTTTGCTTGTTTTTGCTCTATATTGATAACGGCAACAGGTAGACACTTGAAATATTCACAGAATATTTAATTACATATTGACTTTAAAAATAAATCATTAAATTAAAATAAAAAAATATTTAAGGGGGGCTCCCATTCAACAAACGTGATTTTTATAGATAATTGTACGGAACCCAGTCCGACTCGCACTTGGCCGGTTTTATTATGGTACTGATCCAGTTTCTTATACTAGCATTTCTCTCTTTTGTTCATGATGACTTTACTTTACCTACTCTGAATGTGTTAATGACGACACAGAGGCTCTTTCTGAGGCTTACCAAACGTTTCATAAATAAGGTAATGAAATGTCTGAAACTTAAAGCAATTTCTTGATGGTTTGGCAGGTATTGTTGCTGGTGGTGGTCGTATTGACAAACCCATCCTGAAGGCTGGTCGTGCTTACCACAAGTACAAGGTGAAGCGTAACTGCTGGCCATACGTGCGTGGTGTTGCCATGAACCCTGTGGAGCATCCTCACGGTGGTGGTAACCATCAACATATTGGTAAGTATCCTTTTTCATATTATTTTAAAATAATTCTTTTTCAACAGTGAAAAAAGTATTCTATGATCTGCCTGGCCAACTTTCTGCCCATTTAAATAAATCTTAAGTTTGCTTACTCTCAGAGTCGCTAATTTTATGTCCACCGGAGAGAACTTTTGTTTCTTACGCTGTGTGTGACCTGTATTGGAGAATTAATTAATAATTAATTTAGTTAATTCTTCCCCTTGTTACTCGTACATATCCGAGTTACATTACCAGCAATGTACAAGGAAAAAATATTCTTCGTACAAAACCGGGTAATGTATTAAGAAATATTTTTTCTTTGTACATTACCGATAACATTTCCACTTTTGTACGAGGATGTAAATATTCTTCCTACATTACTTGGTTTTGCTCCAAGAAATCTTTATTCCGTGTACAAAACCAAGGAGGTTCTCCGAGTAAATAATAAATAAAAACCTAGCTACTGCTGCAGTTTAAAAACATTCACAAAACCTGAGCTATCGATGTGAAACTGTGGACGCACCATACGCTTATATGTATTGACAAAACTTTCATGGACTGGCACTAAGCGTATTTGGTATTGTGAGAATTTGGTGTTTTGCGTGTATAAAAATAACATTGCGCGAAACGCCATTTGGCACATTGCGAATTCGGTACTATGCGTTGAAAGGTAAAGAGGACATAACATTAACAGTCCATGAAAGTTTTGTCAATACATATAAGCGTGTGGTGCGTCCACAGTTTCACATCGATAGCTCAGGTTTTGTGAATGTTTTTAAACTGCAGCAGTAGCTAGGTTTTTATTTATTATTTACTCGGAGAACCTTCTTGGTTTTGTACACGGAATAAAGATTTCTTTGAGCAAAACCAAGTAATGTAGGAAGAATATTTACATCCTCGTACAAAACTGGAAACGTTATTGGTAATGTGCAAAGAAAAAATATTTCTTAATACAATACCCAGTTTTGTACGAAGAATATTTTTTCCTTGTACATTGCTGGTAATGTAACTCGGTTATGTACGAGTAAGAAGGGAATTCTTCTCGTTGGTTGTGCCACCTGCTTAGTTCACCTGGGTAGATCGTGGACACTTTTTCTTGCCGGTTACCCACCTTTCTAATCTAATATATAAAAATCTCATGTCACGGTGTTTGTTACCAAACTCCTCCGAGACGGCTTGACCGATTTTTATAAAACTTTTTTCTCCATATTCGGTAGGTCTGAGAATAGGTCGTAGGCTATTTTTTATATCTCCCCCTATTCTTCGTGGACGAAGTCGCGGGAAACAGCTATTATACTTATAAAAATCTCGTGTCACAGTGTTTGTTATCAAACTCCTCCAAAACGGCTTTTCTTTCGAAATTTTTCTGTATATTTGGTAGGGCTGAGAATAGATTGTAGGCAATTTTTTTTATACCCCTAGGTGATATTATGTGGCAAAACAATTTTTGCGGGGTCAGCTAGTAATATATAAAATAATGTTGCAATCTCTTTCCTCTTTGTAACTTTGTATGTATGTATGTATGTAAAACTATTGTACATAAAACATGAAAATTAATGGTTAACAAGAGAAACAGATGTACAAAGGCGAACTTATCCCTTAAAGGGATCTCTTCACCTTTGAATGATTGACAGGACATCAGAGACAAGAGTAGGCATACAATGCAGAGTAAAGAGTCGAAATCAAAAGTAAATCCAAACCAATAGAACATAAACAATACACATGCATACAAAGAATACACGCAAGTACACACTAATATATTATATAATGAATACAGTATCATGTCATATCAACATAAATAGACTACATAAAAACTACATATATGTTAATATATGCATATACACAGAACACAATAGAGGTCTCTATTTAAATTTTTTAGTTATTAATTATCCTCCTTGGCAAGATGTCATAACTTGATTTAATCTTTTCAACGCTCTGTCAAATACAACAGCTCTCACTCATATGCCATGACATCGGAATGTCAAACGCGAAGTTGAACCCTACAGCAATGCATGTAGGTAGAATATCGCTCTGCACGCCATGACTGAAATATCAGCCGTTGGCGTAGAACCTGCGGTGCTGATATGTGTCGTTGGCGTCGAAAAGGTTAATTTTAGGTGGACCATGTCCTATAGACATTTTTGATTTGCATATTACTCATCATTTAAGTGAACCACCGGCAAGAAATAGAGCTCGTGGTCCACCCAGGCGAACTAAGCAGGTGGACCACGACTGACGAGGGGTTAATTCATCTATTCTTAGGCCCTATATCCTTGATAAACTAACTTGATACCAATGTATCTTTATTGACAGGTAAGGCTTCGACTGTCAAGAGAGGTACATCAGCTGGTCGCAAGGTCGGTCTCATCGCCGCCCGCAGGACCGGAAGAATTCGTGGTGGCAAGACAGACACGAAGAAGGAGGCGTAAATGTATACATATTGAAAATAAAAGAGAAAATCAAACTTGGTCTTTACTTTGTTACTTAATTCTCCCATGCGTGCCATGTTGAGGAGGAGTATAAAAGACTTGTAAAAGTGTTGTTGCGATAGCGATAGTTTCGCTGTCGATAGTTGACCTTGAGAAAAGTCGATAGTCTATCGGAAATATTGACATGCAACACTATCGATATTGGAAATTACGCGATAATATTGAACTTTGTCGATTCTATCGATAGTATCGCGTCGAAAAAGTATCGTATATAGTGTCGATAGTTTTGCAACAATATAGTGAAATGTTCCTCTATTGACAGAGCAAAACTATTCTATCGATAGACCAAAGGGACTATCCCCCTGTTTTCTCGTGGTCCCATTGATTTGTCCCATCAATGGGACCACGAGGGAGACATTTCTCGAAGTCCCATAATAGTACATTACTGCAGCGGCCGCGAAATAGGGGATTGCCGGCCGAGTAGTTATAGATGGTAGAGTGTTAACGAGGCCATCTAGAGATACGAGGCCGGCAATCCCTGTTCGTGGCCAAGGCTTGTATAGTTTTTCTCAAACATGCATCATCATCACCATCATCGTCGTCGTCGTCACCATCACCACCATCTTCATCATTACCATCATCATCATCTCATCATCACCTTCATCATCATCATCATAACCACCATCATCAACACCATCACCCATCATCACCATCAACATCACCCATCATCATCATCACCGCCATCATCAACACCATCACCACCATCAACATCACCACTACCATCATCTTTTTTTTTTTTTTTTTGAATGAGTCGCCAGAGGGGCCAAGGACGCGAAGTCTTTGCTGTTTTTTAACTTTAGGGTAGGAAGAGTGACTTGTGCTCGGGAAAGATCCCTTCGGACGAACTGGGAATGGAGGGCCCAGACAGTGTCCGACTTGCACGGACTAAAAAACCCGGTCACAAGTCCCCTTCTCTATTGATTATTAATACAAAAAACGTGTGCTTTATATTTTGAGGAGGGGAGGGGACTTAATCTACCCACAGTGTCCTGCCTCAGCCATTTGCTGGAAGGCCGGGAGAGGAGCATGCATTCTCCCGCTGGGCACTGGGGGGTGCTTAGGTCGGTCTTTTATGTTTTTACCCGTTGGTTTATTCCTTGACCGACTCTCGCCCGTTTCTGTACATTTACTTAGAGCTATTGGTTGGGTTGGTGGGATTTCCTGCCATATGCATTTATCTATAACTGCGGGCTTCCTTTCTTTTGCCCTGCGATGGAAGGGTGGGATGGTATGAAAATCCATTATTGACCTCTCGTCTAGCCGCACACCACGCCGCGCCTGAATTGTGACACTTCGTGGCGTATTATAAGGAACATAACGTCAACATTTCATAGCATGTTTGAGAAATAAAATATCACTTCCTATATATAATATCATAGCATTAATTCATTCTTCAGTCAATATGTAAAGATGTTTTCTCAAACATGCTATGAAATATTAACGTTATGTTCCTTATAATACGCCACGAAGGGTCACGTTGCAGGTGCAGGTGCAGCCGGTGCAGGTGCGCCTAGACGAGAGGTCAATAATGGAATTTCATACAACATTGCTGGCCAAGGCCAGCAAAGTGATCGTCTATTGTTTCATACCATGACGTTTATAGGTCTATGGCATCATAGCATTTAGCCATTAAAAAAAACTAAGCAATATTTGCGTTTTGGTTCATTAAGACATTCTGCCACTACGCTTATTTAAGGTAAGGTAAGATGATGATGATGATGATGATGATGATGATGATGAGATGGTGATGATGATGATGGTGGTAATGGTGATGCATGTTTGAGAAAAACTACAAGCCTTGGCCACGAACAGGGATTGCCGGCCTCGTATCTCTAGATGGCCTCGTTAACACTGCCATCTATAACTACTCGGCCGGCAATCCCCTATTTCGCGGCCGCTGCAGTAATGTACTATTGAAGTGCTAATTGATCGCTTTCAGAGTATTTATAAAATACTACTAGATATCGTTAGGTTTTCCTGCGGAAAGTAAGTGTTAGAATGTGAAATTAAAATACAGGAACAATGTAAGCAACGGCTGAAAATCCACCTATGATTTTTATTACGCTTAAATAAAAGAAGACTTATTTCTCGTGGGCCCATTCTGTATAGTATGCATTTTATACAGGAGGTTGAAGATAACTCCAATTGAACTAAATGGGATTGATGGGACAAATCAATGGGACCACGAGAAAACAGGGAAACTATCGATACTATTGAGCTTTAGGCACTGTACCTCTACCATGAGTTACACTAGTTTACAGTGACCGTACTCGCTAGCGACGGCGTAAATGATTTGTATGGAGAATTGTGTACAGCGCCTCTAGCGGTCACTTACGGAAGTACAATTCTCCATACAAATCATTTACGCCGTCGCTAGCGAGTACGGTCACTGTAAACTAGTGTAACTCATGGTAGAGGTCCCGGTCTCACCACCGACGATGAGCTAGAAACGAGTTGGCGAGACGCGAGTGTACAGTTCGCACAGTTTTGTCACTCGGCTATAAGCAAGTCGAGTGCGAGGAGCGATTATTATAATCTCACACACCCGGAAGTAATGATGTGATGTGATGGAACAACCCTTTGTAGCTAGGATCAAAATGGAATAAAACCGGAGGAGTTTTTGAATCCTAAAAAATAGTAGGAGCTTAATGAACTCAAAAGTTTTATATGAACACACTGGGATCATGAGAGTGGGAGCATAATGGAATAAGTCGCAGCGCGGGGCGTACGGCAACGCCGACGGAATGGGCCCAGCGCGTTGTATAACACTGAATCATATACGCTGCGCTGCGCTGGGGGTGTGTCACCGTATATATGATTCAGTGTTATACAACGCGTTGGGCCCTCTCCGTCGACGTCGCGCGCACGCTTATGATTTTTATGCCCCGCAATTATTATCTCCGCGCATTTCTGTTAGCAATCGAGTACCTACATGCTCCAAAGTCTTCTCTTCTAGCCAACACATCACGGACCCAAATCTTCGTATTCGTTTTAAGAAGAAATTATTTCTAGCTGAAAGAAGTTTTTAGATGCATTGCATTGCATCGCCAGCAAAAAGATAATTTTATTCTGCTCCATGCGGATGGCGGTTTGATTTTCCATGATTTTCTTATGATTTTGTTTGATTTGACAGAGGGCACGCTATCAAAATGGCCGTGCACGACGGTGGCGCCGCGTAGCGTTGACAACATTTCCTCCTCATTTACTTCCAATTTTTGCCATGTTGTGCGGCGCTGCGATCGCTTTCTGTACCCCACCACCCGTTTCGCACATAGCCAATTATTGGAGTGTTTGTTTTGAGCATGTTTATTCAGGACTTGCATGCTTATTGCTAACAAATGTACTTAAATAGTTCATAAGCATACTCATATTTAGCATGCTAGTTACGAGCATGCATAACAGTAGCTGAAGCGCGATGTCACCTAGCCGCAGCTGCGCGGACACCTCGGAGGTGCTGAGCCCTTTCCGTTACGTTGCTTGCGTGTGGTTGACGCCTGGTTCACGGCGAGCCGATGAGGTGAGGTGAGGGATACGCGTGCGACAACCTTTGATGTAAATTTGACTTGCAAGTTCCGAGTTTCATGTATATTGCAGTTTATAATTTATACCGGCTAAGTATGTAATAAGTAATTAACTATATCAACCGATCGGTAAAAAAAGTAATCAAATACTTTCAGCGCTTAAACTTCTTATTTTATTAAGCCAGCACTTAATATTATAGGTAATTACCAATTTTATTGAAAACGAACCGGTTTTTAGGGTTCCGTAGTCAACTAGGAACCCTTATAGTTTCGCCATGTCTGTCCGTCTGTCTGTCTGTCCGCGGCTAAGCTCAGAGACTGTTAGTACTAGAAAGCTGTGGTTAGATAGCTAGCTAGTGGTTAAATAAAATAAAGTAAAAAAATTTTTTTCACTTCTCATGCTCTTAAAATGTTACTTTAGTCTCTGCATATCGGGACTAAAGCTCTTTTTTGATCTCTAGGGATTAAAGTAAAATTTTTTTAATTGACTATGGAAACCCCTAAACTGCCAATCACGGTATTTGTGAATGGAGGATTATCACCATTTTCAGTAACTGGGTATAGACAATTTTAAAGCTTTCCACAGACCGAAGCGCGCTGCGGACGCACTGTAGCGCCCTGCGCTTCGGTCTGTGGAAGCCTTTAGGGCGTGGAAATAACCTCAAAATGACAACTGTATAAAAAATATTTAAAAAATAATAATTTCGTGAAACACATTGAATAATTACGAATATTAATCTATTTAATTATAAAATATTAAAGATGAATTCATTTTATTTTGCATGTAACGAAAGATTTCCTTTAGCTTAGGTGTTTTTTAATTTGTTTTTTTTTTATAAACGCTGTCGGCAAAGAAGAAGCAAGAAGCAGTCGATAAAATAGCAATCCGCACTGTCGGCAAAGCAGTGCTGGAGTGTACGGTAGATAGAGCAGTTACGTTTGAAAGTTAATATGGCGTGACTTCAAAATAATGCGATGTCAGTTGCATTTAATAGTAAATAGAAAGTATAATTAGATATAATTTAAAAAAGAATTGGCATATAGAAAATAAACTTAAAAAGTCGTTTCTTTATTCACGGGTTAAGTGTTTCAGTTAACAATATTAGATCAATTAGGTTAATTTATTTGCCGATTCTAATGAACAATTATCATTCTTACATGCATAGTCCAATTTCATTCTTACATGCATAGTCCAATTAGTTTTAACATAGTCTTTAAGTTAGAATCTGTTGGCTAATAATGCAAGCATTTAAAGCGTCACTTTACAAAAAAATATAAAAGAAAAGAAAAGACAGCAGTATTTTTTTTTTGCTATTTGAATTTTGAACAGATGTCCATTGCTCGTATTGAGCATACGTTGTAAAAAAGTAATTTTGTACGTCGTTTTTTTCCTCGCATTCAAAGTGAAAAGTAGAGTGTTTAACGCGGGACTAAACTACCATAATGACAACTCGAATTATAGCCTCCCTCGCTATCACTCGGGTGGCTAAATATCTCGTGTCAATATGGCTTGTTTTAGTCCCTTGTTGAACAATCTACTATTTTAGGGTAGGTACCCATAGTCGTAAAGTGGGGGTGATTTTTTTTTTCTCGAGTAACCCTATACTGTGGGGTATCGTTGGATAGGTCTTTTAAAACCATTGGGGGGTTGCTTACATGATTTTTGTATTAAGTGATTTGTTTGTTAAATATTCAACTTTAAAGTGAAAATTTTCATTAAAATCGACCGTCCCCCCCCTTTCTAAAATCTAAACTGTTGGGTGGAAAAATTTGAAAAAATTCAAAATGGTAGTAAATATATTTAATTTACAAGGAAAATTATAGCGGCTAAGATTGCTTGGGAATTATTTGTAGTTTAAGAGTAAATAGTAGCCTAAGGTATTAAACATACCGTCACTACTTTGAAAAACTCGTATCTCAAATCAGCATGTAAACAAAACTGAACCTTGATACCCGCGTAATAAAGTTCACTTTGCTAGATTAACGATTTTGAGATACGAGCTTTTTTCAAAGTATTGACGATACCTAACTTGGAAGATACCGTACACATACGAAATCCTTAGAAAAATATTACTTGATTTTTTTCGTAATGGCTACGGAACCCTATCTTGGGCGTGTCCGACACGCTCTTGCCCGGTTTTTTTTCTTAATGGCTACGGAACCCTATCTTGGGCGTGTCCGACACGCTCTTGGCCGGTTTTTTTATTATAACATTGCGGTTAAAACACATACACATGTAAAAATTAAAAAGAATCCTTTTCATTCTTATTTGAATTATTTGTAACGCCGTCTATACTAAAATCAGAAATATCCAGTTCACTATCATCTTTTTCAACTATCTTCTTTGGTTTCACCAAAGTTTTCTGATTGATAACTTTGGTGCTGTCTAATTCGTCCAGAATTGAACTGCCGAGGCTTGTGTTGCTGCCGCCGATCGTTGAAGTTTTAGTCATCGGTCCTCTCAACATGTCTACTCCTCCGAACACAGCGGTGGACGGAGTCTCACTGCGCCGTGCCAACTGAGCTTCTATAGTCTGTTTTAGTTCAGCGAACTTCAAACCTTGTCCTGAATTAACATGTATCTTTGTGTCATGTTTGATGGGTTCATTTTCAATGCTGAAATAAGAGACTTTTTATACATAATATTTTTTTAAGTTAGATAGACACATATTGTCCAACCATTCGGTTGAACCGTTTATAATTGGGCAATAATGTTTTGTAGACATTTTTGCTTATGCTGAAATTGTATTAGTACTGGTTTATCTACTTTATTGACTTTAGTAATGTTTATTGTTCAGTTGTACATACCTGGATATATCCCATTCATCATCAGCGATATTAACTAAGCCTAATTCATATTTATCGTCGCTCTTCTCTGTGAGGCTTTGAGATGGAGATGCACTTACAGATTTCATTTGAATTGCATCCATGTCGAATAAAACTTTCTTTTTGTTTAACGACGATGTGGACGACGCATTTTTCAAAACACTTTTAGTTTGTTGTAAATTTATTATTTTATTATTTTCAGGTTTTGTAACCTTTAAAGCTTGGATGTCTTCATTGCTGGCTGTTTTACGTTCTGTTAATACACCACCATCTAATTCACTTCGGCCAGTAAATTGAGAAACGTTTGTTACTGACTGAGTGCGCATCAAGTTATCGTGGTCATCGTTATCAATCTTGTATTTAAGATTAGTATTACTGTGATCTGCATTTGCTAATGATGGTCGTCGCGCTGGCGATTTAATCAAATTGTCTATAGAGCGTGATGGTCTTTGGGGGATTACTATATTAAAATGATTTTTACTTTCACTGGAGTCACTGTCTATGTCGTCTACGAGAGATGGCGATGACTCCATCTTTTTACTCAAACGGTTCTTTATAGTTTTATTTGAATGTGTAACGTTTGAAACGCTTTCATGTTTTCCGTTGGAATCTACTTCTTTGACGATTTCTAGTTTGGGGCTGGAACGCCGAACACCTATCGGCGATGCAGGCGGGGACTTTAAAATGGATGTTGTTTTTCTTACTTCTTTGGATTTAACAAGAGATAAAGCTTTGCTTTTGATATTTGATATCATAGAATTTAGACTAAATGGTTTGGTCAAAGTATTTGGTATTGTCTCATCATAGCGAGAACCAGTTGATCTTTTAGCAACAACGGTATCTGAATCCAAATACGCCATAATGGTATATCTGACTTGTTCATAAGCAGGATATTTCTGAAAAACAAATTTATTTTATTATTTCATAAATACCCTTTTAATTCGAAATAGGTACGTAGGTAGGTACACACACGCACAGTATTTCTAAAAGTCTGTGTTTTTACCTTTGATTTTAATTCTAGTTGCTGTTGTAGTTGAGACTTTTGTTTCTGAAATATATTTTGGTTCAATCTACTCTTGAGTGGATCCACACCAGCTTGTACCAGGCGATTATTAACTTCTTCGGTAATTTTAGCACGTACAACCTTGACGGGACTACAAATGAGGAATGATGCATTATTTTATATTAATATATGTTAAAGTAGGTACCTACATATTAAAATATTTTAAGTAATTTATCTTACCTTCCAGGTGACAATAGAGAACCACGCTCGCGCTCTTGTTTATTTTCAACACTTGGGATAGGGTTTGATGATTCTTTCTTAACCTTTTTAACCTTATGGTTTGCTAACTTATAGTTTTCATATTTATTTAGTGATTTCGATGCCTTGGGAACTTTGTTTGTCTTTTTTGAAACTATTGATTCATTTTCAGGTTGCAGTGGTTGGTTTTTGATACGTTGCGGCTTGGTGTTATTGTGCACTGGGGATTTTTTTGATACAGTCTTAATGAGCTGCTGGTCATTCTCTGCACTTGATATATCAGATGAACTGCTAGATTTCATGTTGAGCAATTCCTGTGCTTTGCGGTGAAGGTTCTTTAGTGTATTATGGTCTACCACCGGGTTTGAATTCTTTTCGAAATCCTGTCTGGCCATATTATTGTATCCTTCTTGTGAGCTGGAAATCTGCGAGGATAACATGAATGTGAAGTTAAAGTAGCTACCGACACTTGGAAGGATTTGTTGTTTGCTGCTCGGCTATTTCAGTGCATATTTCAGAATGTCCAGAAATATCAGCGTACCCGAGAACCTATAATTTCTAAGTATGTCTACCAAGTTCTTAATCATTGTATTTATACTTAAGTGACTTTGATTGTGAAAATTACCCTTTTAAGGTTTAGGGAGGAACTATTGCAACCATGGGTCAATTCAAACTAAGTATTCTTAACTAATTTAATACAGTTTAAGGCGAACAGACAAGGACGGCATACAGAAAGTGTTCGTCGGGCTAAACGGTTGCCTTGATGACTTCATCCATATCTCGGAAACTATACTTAATAGTAGTTTCCAAGATATGGACAATGCAATAGAAAACACTGTTTATTGAACACCATATAGTAACCAATACGGAATACAAGGTGCCTGCCAACCTAATCGCTTCAAAACGATCTCTTCCAGGCAATCTTTTACAACAGGAAGAAGTAAATAATATATTTCAACAATAATGTAAGTATGTATCGAAATATTTTTACACTTAAGTTGACTTAAGTATTTTTATCTTCGATAGACTAAGGCCTCTGCCCTGCAGTGGCACGTATGTGGGCTGGGATGATGATAATGATATACGGATGGATAAATGAGTTACTTACCAACTTTATAATAATATTGGTCCCCATAACGTGAAAAGACATCTGACAGAAAAACATACCTAATGTAAGCCGTAATACTAAACAAACCGGAGAGTCTAGCGGTCACAATATAGGATGTTTTATTAGATATTTTACGAATCAACCTTTTTTAAGTCATTTATTATATATTATTTATTACCTCGTCATCGTCTGTAGAGTTACGAGCCTCTATTTTCCGGTCGTTCTGTTTTTCCTTCAACAAAGCTTCTAGTTTTCCCGCTCTTTGTCTTTCTGCCTCAGCCAACGTACGCGACTCCCGTGCTTCTTTCGCCACCTCATTTAATTTCTCCAACAGCAATTCATATTGTTTGGACTGTGTTTCATCTCGTTTTGCCCAAAACAACATTTGTTCTTCTATTTCTTGTTTGCGCTCTTTATCTTCTGCTTCACCTTTCAATTTCTGAAACAAAATTACTTTGTATGTCAAATAAAAAATTTATCAACATAATTAACGTATATAGATGGATTTGATATATTACAGAATGTGATAGCGCTTGCTTCAATGCAAGTATTTCTGCCCCTTGATCCTTTATAGTCATGTGTAGTTGCTCAACTAATTTGTTTTTGCTTTCATCAGATTGTTTGTTTTCGTTCACTCTAAAACTATTTAGAGTCTCAAATATTTGATTTTTTAATAAGTTTATCTCTTTAGTATGGCTTTCTTGTTCGGATTTTTTCCATTCCTCGAGTTTCTCAAACACATCTTCATTAATAGTTGAAACTTCGGCATCTTTCGTTTCCTTTTTAATGTCAACACTGTTGTTTTGTGCAATGATTGCGCTTCCCATGGTAACTTTATTATTATTTGTAATTAAAACTTCCATTTCTCTTATCTTCAACTTGAGCTCGTTGATTTCTTCTGTAAGCTTACTATTTTCATGATCAGCGTTATTAACATTGGTTTTTTCATCTTTTTCATCTCTCTGAGGATACTCGTCTACCATATTCATGTGTCGCCTAGAAATATGACTTTTCAAGTAAAGTTGGTTTAAAAAAACTTTATCGCAGAAGTTGCATTTGTTATACTGTGGTACTTCGCCATTAGCTGTTGGTGGGAATATGTCACTTTTATTGGTCAGAGTTTTTAAAATCATCGCTGCTATATTATCGTTACCATAAGGCATAAGAGGCCTATAATTGTGCTTTCCTTTTCTTTTAAATTTTCTAAGTTCATCTTCTTTTTCAAGAAGGTCTTTCTTCGTTGCGGCTAGGTCCTGTAAATTAATTAGTTTATTATCAGATGAGATTTATTAAGCATAAATATTTAGAAAAAATAAGCAATGGATATCGTAAAACCTGTGCCAAGGTATCTATTTCTTGCCGCAGAACAAACACACTACGGTCAAGATAATGCCGGCAAAACTGTTGGTATTCGACGGCCAGCTGCGCCAGACGGAACAGTTTTACTACACCGTCGTCCAGTATACGAACGTCGAATTCGGATTCCAAAACACAATCCAAAATCTGCAACAGTCAATAATTGATACGAATAGTCAATTATACATTAGATCATTATTTCAATTTTTGCATTCTGTCTAATTAACGCGTCTGTTATTGATCCACAAAATTTAATGACTAAATGCGCAAACCTGGAAAATGGTCTGTGGTAATTTTTTATATTCGTGCTGAGTAGGTATGAGTAACGCGTAACTTCCGCGAAAAAAATAAACGACTCATTAAGTAGACAGAGAGTGTACAAATCTAAATCTAAGTAGAATGACAGAGAAAGAAAAATTTAGATAATATTGAGTACTAGATCATAGATTTCAACTTTAAATTTATGTGTTAAAGTATGTCTTTATAAATAAAACATAACAGATGGAGGAAAGTGCGGGGATAGTTAGATACGTAGCAAAATCTTGCCGCAATTATTTTTTCATAATTAAGTATTTTTGTTGTAACATATTCTTTTAAATGCGCATTTTGCTTAGAAATTAAATGTATTGACGTGGAAAAGATACGTATCTAAATAAAAAGCCGGAAAACAAATAATGAATAGCACCTGGAAATCCGTAACTTGCATAGTAGCTAAGCTACTACTAATAGGTACATCATAAATTTATACTTGGTATTACATTTACGTACCTTATATGTAAAGTGCAAAACACTTGTAAGAATAACGGGCGAATATACATGTGGAATCCAAAATTTTCAATTAAAGAAATAGGTACCTAACTATAGTTACTACTTGAAATTTGATGAAATTTCCAAAATCACAAAGTTATGGATTAGTGGCTCGGACTGAAGCTAGTGCTTCAGTGCCTGTACTTATTAATAAAAAGTCAGGACTTACTAGGTAAAGGCAGCGGAACCACAGGGCCCTAGGTGTGGAGCGGAAGTGGCAAAGTTACCAATATACTTAAGTAAGCCGCCGTTTCACCTCTAGTCAACATAGGGGCCTGTATTTTGCGCCTGCACTTTCAATATTCACTGCACGTCGTGAGCAAGAAGTGCAGGCTTCGGTTCTCCGTGTGCAAGAAAACTGCCTACTTCAATTCAATACCAAGTCATTTATTTAGTTAAATAGATACTTACGTCGTTGACATGTTGCTCGATGAGTACAAATTTCCTGTCCCGTGTTAAACTTTCTATATCAATTAATCCTGAAATAGGATTAAGATTAGGTAGTAAAATCGTGCATCTTCAAGGATATCTATCGTCTTTTAGACTAGTAGAATAGAGGTAGAGATAGCCTATAGAGGTAGCCTACCGAGCTTACCTAGTTAAAATTTTAATTAAAGGTAAAAAAAAGTTTTCAAACGTCGTTTAGTGGTCGTAAGTTTGAGTTTGGTTAATAAAATAAAATTAGGTAAGTATAAAAATTTGCAAATAATTAATAATCTGCTAATGTACTAATTAGATACTCACTAATTTTATTCCAGTCGATGTGGACACGAGGCCTGTGCGTATTAAATGCAAATCCAGTCTCCTCTGCTAATCTAGGAAAGTTGTGATGGAGATCGTAAGATGTCTTGCACGCCATATTTATTAAATTGCACTTACTTATTACATTATTATTTTAACGCTTATATTTAAATTTATAGAACAAACCCACTGATGGGCGTTTTGAGGTTGATTGTTTTGAGGTTGATTGTTTGTTGATACTCGTGCACTGTATACGCACGCGTCGCCTAGCAACAGAACGTGAAAGATTGTTGCGTCGAAAGGGAGCGTACTTAGTCAGAGACAAGTTGATTGAGGTTTGCTTGTTAAATTGGGTCACAAACAAACACACAACAACACATTTCCCCTGAGCAATGCAAAGGGGCAATGTGGTCATTGCCTGCTATTATACTTATTTTATGGCAGAGGGGACAGCGCTCGTTACCATCCCCAGTCTCAAGTGTTATGTGGTTACGTTACGGGTAGGTAGTACTTAATAATAAGTATCTATACTTACTTAGGATGTATTTGCACAGGTTTTAACTCCGAGAACCTTGGAGGTACCTAATATTCAGTAGCAACTGAGTACTATTTCCAATACTGAATGGATTTTATTACAACTGGTTTCTTTTTTTGGTATTCGATATCGTCAAAAAACTGCTATTAGACGCCATGTTTCCGCTATCCACTACTTAATTAAGTACAACCAAAAAATGATTCAGTCATTTTTTGGTTGTACTTAATTAAGTAGTGGATAGCGGAAACATGGCGTCTAATAGCAGTTTTTTGACGATATCGATATTTCCTTTCCGAATCATTTTACGATAATAACTTGTACCTACAAATTAAACAAGAGAAAATTTCCTACAATTTATGTCCTAACTACTTTTTTCGTAAAATCAATAGTTTCGGTTCGGCGTACGAGCACCGCAAAGTGTAAAGTACTTGCCTAACACGCGTTTTCGCTGATTAAGTAATTCGTTTTCATCACTCTGAAAGTGAGGCAAACCATATCCAACATACGGGAGCAAAACTATACTTTCTTCCCAAGGGTAGAAATGAATTAAAAAAATAAAAGCATTGGCCGTCAATGGAACACATACGCATTCAGCCAAGCATTACGGCATATGCATGGTATAATTAAGTATTGAGTTTATTTTTTTTCATCTCTCATACTCGGAAAGTGAGGCAAATCATATCTGACATACGGGAGGATAACTATTATTTTCTTCCCTAGGGTAGATATGAATTAAAAAAAATAAAGGCACTGGCTGTCAATGGAACACATACGCATTCAGCCAAGCATTACGGCATATACATGGAATAATTAAGTATTGAGTTTTTTTTTCTTAATTAGTCATATTACAAATTTAATAATGCCAGTGAAATATTATTAAATTAAATTATTAATTAGTTTCTTATTTAGTGACTTAAACAAGAAAAGTCAGAAAATGTTAAGAAAAAAACACGGTAAACGACAATTTTATTGTCCACACAGCCTATCTCTATACAGCTTAGGTAAATCCTTGGTTCAAATTGGTTACTTACATATTTTATAAATCATTATGTTAATATTATGTTTTCATTGATTATTATATTAAACATTCTAAATTTTGTTAAATGAATTATTCTTTAATAATAAACTCCATTGAAATATTTTACAACGATCATATTGACCAGTTTAGACATTTTTATTTATTTATACTTATATTTTCTTACTTTCCTTGTAGTCGAAATGAAAAGCAGAGTGTTTACCTCGGGAAAAACACCAATATCACCCTCTGAATATTGGCACCCTCGCTGTGCTCGGGTGCCAAGTAATCTCGTGTGATATTGGTTATTTTCCTCCCTTGTTTAACAATCTACTACCTATTTAATTATAGTCATATTACAAATTTTATAATGCCAGTGAAATATTATTAAATTCAATTATTAATTTACATTAGTTTCTTATTTAGTGACTTAAACCAGAAAAGTTAATAAAAATAAGAAAAAAAACACGGTAAACGCCAATGGATATACACAGCCTATCTCTATACAGCTTAACTCCTGGTTTCAAATTGGATTGGTTACTTTACTTACTTATTTTACAAATAAATTTACTAAAATACCTACTTTATCTACTGTTTCAGTGATTATATTGAACATTTTAAATTTTGTTAAATTAATTATTGCTTAACAATAAACTCTATTGAAATACCTAAGTATTGTACAACGATCATATTGACCAGTTTCGACATTTTTATTTATTTTCTTATACCTATATTTTCTTACTTTCCTTGTAAACGAGATGAAAAGCAGAGTGTTTAACTCGGGAAAAACACCAATATCACCCTCGAAATATTGGCACCCTCGCTGTGTTCGGGTGCCAAGTATCCTCGTGTGATTTTGATTATTTTCCTCCCTTGTTTGTACAATCTACTATTCCACACCACCTTGAGGTGGAGCACGCGGCGCGCTTTTACAAGCTTTTTTTTGACTTGCAATTTTTTACGCAAGTATGTATTTATTTGTAAATATGTACCTACTTAAGTTGAGGTTTCAAAATTTGCAACACATTTTCAACCACTTCCTGGTCTCCGATTGATCTGAAATTTGGCATAAGTGCCTACTTATGTAAGTTTAGAGACAATGCAAGATTATGTATCTACCATTGAGCTCGTCTCGATGGCCCAGACGAATAAACGTGTAATCGTAAAACGACAACTTTACAGAAAAATAAAATCAACTTTAACAAAGATAACTGACAGTTCTGGCAGCCGTTATAATAATATAGGTGCTAATCTATACTAATACTAATATGTATTACTAATATACGGACCAGTAATACCGGAGGACGGGCAGCAGCGTCCCTAATATGTACGGTTTTTCCACTGCGGTCGCCAACCCGCCTGCCAAGCGTGGCGACTACGGCAAATACCCCCCTATGGCTGAGTCCAAAAGAAAACGGCCCCTAGTCTCCGGTAGCCCCGCTGTTCCAGGCTACGGTAGCGGCCTGGGTAGCGGCGGGGCAAGGGGCGCTAAGAATACCCGGAAGCGATCCGGCTACCATCAGCAACGATCCCTGGCCCTGGCAACGTATAACTGCCGTACGCTGCGGACGGATGATAGGTTAATGGAACTGGAGGAAGAATTGAGCAGGTTACGATGGGGGATAGTAGGGTTATCAGTAGTCCGAAGAGAGGGGGAGGACACGATAATCCTGAACTCTGGTAACATGCTCTATTTCCGGGAGGGCGACCAACAGTCCCAGGGCGGTGTCGGGTTTATCGTCCACAAGTCCCTTGTAAACAACGTCGTGGAGATCATGAGTGTGTCGACCAGGGTAGCGTACCTTGTACTAAGATTGACCAAACGGTATTCGTTGAAGGTCGTACAGGTTTACGCTCCGACTTCGGCACACTCCGACGAAGAGGTGGAAACTATGTATGAGGATATCTCCAGAGCCATGCATAGCTCCGGAACTCACTTCACGGTTGTTATAGGGGACTTCAACGCAAAACTGGGCAAACGGGATAGTGAAGAGCTGCGAATGGGGCAATTTGGAGTAGGGCGTAGGAATCACCGGGGCCACCTACTGGCCGGCTTTATGGAGAAGGAGGGACTCTATATGATGAACTCCTTCTTCAAGAAGCGAGAGCACAGGAAATGGACTTGGATGAGCCCTGACGGTGTAACGAGGAATGAGATAGACTTTATTATGTCGACGAGGAAGCAAATATTCAATGTTGTCTCCGTGATCAGTGCGGTTAAAACCGGGAGTGATCACCGTATGGTACGAGGCACATTGAATATTCGGTCCAAGCTTGAAAGATCGCGACTGATAAAGTCTACGCTCCGCCCGGCACCAGCCCAGCTACAAAACCTCGAAACGTTCCAGCTTGAACTTCAAAATCGTTTCGAATGCCTAGGAAGCGACATGGATGATTACAATGACGGGTTTGTGGAAGCTGTCCATACGGTTGGGTCAAAGTTCTTTAAGACTCACCGTACAAATAGAACCAAAAAAATCACACCTTCTACTCTAAAGCTCATGGAAGATCGACGTAAGATGATCCTACAGACATCTGGTGACGCTTGCCAATACCGGCGGCTTAACAGACAGATCTCAAAGTCTCTGAGGCGCGATATACGCCAGTTTAATAATAATAGTATTGAAGTGGCGATAGAGCGCAACAGAGGCTCTAAAGTTTTTGCCAAGAATCTGTCTGTTGGGCAAAGCCAATTGGCAAAGTTAAAGACCGATGAAGGTAGGATCGTGACCTCTAAACCGGAGCTATTGTTAGAAGTTGAGAAGTTCTATGGACAGCTGTACACATCAACGAAGAAACCCGTCATGGATCTAGCTGAAGACCCGAGAGCTAGATTAACCCGGCACTATACCGAAGACATTCCGGACGTCAGCCTGTACGAGATTAGTACGGCTCTCAAACAACTAAAGAATGGCAAGGCCCCTGGTGATGACGGAATAACAGCCGAACTTCTGAAGGCGGGTGGAAAACCGATCCTCAAAGCCCTTCAGAAACTATTCGATACCGCCATCCGTGAAGGGAAAACACCAAAAGCATGGAACAGAAGTGTAGTGGTGCTGTTCATCAAAAAAGGCGATAATACCTTATTGAAGAATTGAAGAATTTCACTTCTGAGCCATGTTTACCATGTATGTATGTATGTATGTAAACTCTTTATTGTACAAAAATAAGGAAAAAAAGAAATACATTATTGACAACCGTTGAAATGCATGTACAAAGGCGAACTTATCCCTTTAAGGGATCTCTACCAGTCAACCTTTGAGTGGATGAAAGGAGCATTTAGTAAGGGACCGACAAAGAGTAAGTAAAAATAAGACAGTTGGACAAAGCAAAGGCTACAATACAACTTTTAGTAAATACAATACATAAACTCATAATATAAAGAAACCTAATAAAAATATACTACCATATACAACATATATATGCAAAATACATACAATAAATAAGCAGTGTTCTCAATATATTAAAGAGATGGTGTGAGCCACATCTTCTTCAAAGCTTCCCTGAACGACACCACGGAGGGAGATTGCCTAATGGAGGTGGGTAATCGATTCCACAGTCTAGCAGATTGCACAGTAAAAGATTTTGAGTAAATTTTGGAAGAAGTAGAAGGACAGGCCAAAAGGAGATTGGTACTCGACCGCAAACGATGCTGGCTTCCTTCAGCCAAGCAGCTGAAACGCTCGGAAAGGTATAAAGGGGCGGAAGGATTAAAAAGAGTGTTGAAAAGCAATGACAGAACCAGTGGCGTAGCTAGTTAACCAAAGGCCCTGGGGCAAAAAATAAACTAGGGCCCCAACCCGTGTTTGTTTACATGATAAGACGAGTAAGGATGAATGCACTTTAAATTCACTAGACTCGCGCGCTTGTAAATTCACTAGTAGCGTTTTATAGCCGCGTTTCTCATAGGTCCGCGTTTATAGTTTGTAAGTCAGACTCTGAGGGGCCCCCTGAGCTTGGAGGCCCCGGTGCACTGCCCCGCTTGCCCTACGGTAGCTACGCCACTGGACAGAACGTGGATGTTCCTACGCTCCCTGATGGGCAACCACCTCAGCTGTGCGCGAAAGTGAGTTACGTGGTCATATTTACGGAGACCAAAGATATACCGGATACACACGTTTTGAAGGCGGTCAAGCTTGTCAAGCAACCCCTCAGTAAGGTCCAAATAACCAACATCACCATAGTCGAGCAAAGGAAGTAAAAGAGACTGAGCTAGGGTAATTTTGGTTTGGAGAGGCAGGAAATTTTGCAAGCGTCTGAGCGAGTGAAGCGAGGCAAAAAGTTTACGGCTAACTTCAGCTACCTGGGCCGACCAAGAAAGCGTTTGGTCCATGATAATCCCCAGATTTCTGACGGTAGACGAGAAAGGAATAATTGTACCATCAAAATACAAATTTTGTACTACCATATCAGACAACTGGGAAATAAAATATGGACTACCAATAACGATCGCTTGCGTCTTTTTCGCATTTACTTTGAGGCCGAAACTCGCAGCCCAGTCGCGAATCGTGATCAGGTCAGCGTTGATGCGATCAATCAGTAGAGGAAAATCGTCAAGACTACCAGCAGCATATATTTGCAAATCATCGGCATACAGGTGGTAAGAAGAGTGCAATGAGGAGGTAATACCGTTGATAAAAATAGAGAAAAGGAGAGGGGAAAGAACACCCCCCTGAGGGACACCAGCGGCCAGATCGCACCAGCTTGAAAAAGCGTCCTCGACCTTGACTCGCTGTTGCCTCCCACTAACATAAGTGATAGGGTGGACTAGCGGCTATAGCATTTAAATAAAACGTAAAATACTTAAAACATTGTGTTTACTTGTATAGGAGAAAATATATATAATGACACCGTACATCAAAAGTAAAAGAACATAATACAAATTCAAATTAAATGCATCATAGACAAGTATACGTGGACAGCATCACGACCTTCCAACACCTTCTCCTGATGTCCACTCATGTTGCCGAGACACGTTTCTATACATGCATTAATCTTGCACAGTGTCTTTCAAACTTTACTTTTGACAATGGTTTTGTCATTACGTCAGCTAACTGAATTTCTGTGGGACAGTAGCTGATATTTATTAAACCATGCACGAAGTGTTCATGTATAAAATGGTACCGCACGTCTATGTGCTTCGACCTTTTATTGAAGGATCCAGACTTCACAAGTTGAATCGAACTTTGATTATCAACATGCAAATTTATTTTTATGTCCAAACCGGTTATTTCTTGTAATAGAGATTTGAGATGCAATGCCTCTTTGCAACAGTCTGCTGCGGCTATGTACTCGGCTTCAGTCGACGATAGCGCTACTATAGGCTGCCTCTTGGATGCCCATGATATTGGTCCATCAGCTATCATTAGCACGGAGCCAGAAGTGCTTCTTCGCGTCAATGGGTCTCCAGCATAATCCGAGTCGCTGTAAGCATCGATGTTCTCTATAGGTTTGTTCCGTTTGAACAAAATGCCTTTCTCTTTGGTTCCCACTAAATATTTGAATATTTTCTTGACTTTTGTGACGTCTTCTCTAGTGGGGTTTTCGACCTTCCTGCTAACTTGATTGACCGCTTGTGCGATATCTGGTCTGGTTCTGGTAGACAGGTACAGTAAACTTCCCACTGCTTCCCTATAGGGATATTCCTTCTCCTGGGCAGTTTCCTGTATCGACTTTGAATCGCTACTTGCGGGCGTGTCACAAGGTTTGGCATTTTTCATGTTGTATTTTTCCAGTACGTCATTTATGTAGGATCTCTGAGTAAGAATTATTCCTTCTTTTGAGTTTTTTATTTCCATACCCAGATAAGTACTTGGATTTTCATTCTTTTTCATTTCAAATTTGGTTTCAAGTTTCTTCAAAATAACTTCGATCTTTTTCTTGTCTTTTCCTATGACAAGTCCGTCATCAACAAATAGTCCGATTATTATTGACTTATCTTCGTTTATGAAAACGCATCGATCGGTTTTGATTGTCTTGAAGCCCAAATCAAACATCGCTTGGGTAAAAGTTTTGTTCCATGTAAATGGAGCTTGTTTTAAACCGTACAACGATTTTTTTAATCGGCAAAATACGTCAGTAGTATTGCAGTTAGTCTCATAGCCAACAGGTAATTTCATATAAACTTCATCTGTTAACTCTCCGTATAAGAAAGCTGTCTTGACGTCAAATGTCATGAAGTAGTAAGATTTAGATGCGGCAATGGCTAATAAAGTTTTTAATGCAGATTGACTTACTACTGGGCTATAAATGTCTTCGAAATCTAGGTTTCCTTTCTGCTCGCATCCACGTACGACTAATCTGGCCTTGTACGTACCGTCATCTTTAATTCGAAATACCCATTTGTTCGACAGTATTTTGTGTCCTTTGGCTTCTGACTTGTCAACTAATACCCAGGTGTTATTTTTCTGTAGTGATTCCATTTCAGACTGTATTGCCTTCTCCCAATTTCGTCTGTCGGTGCCAGTCACAGCTTCTTTATATGTCAGTAAAGAGCAGTCATAGTCGTCATTGTTTTCTGACGTAAACATGGTCACGCAGCGACTTAACTCGTAATCTTTGGTCCATGCTGGTGGTCTCACGTCTCTTTGTGGTCTTCCACTTGAGGGAGATGGTTCATCATCAACAGGATCTTGACTAGAGCTGGAAGGAAGGGGGTTAAGCTCCTGAAAAGGTAAGTTATTATTAATTTTGTTTCTTATTTCTGGTATTTCAATTTCAATTTGTTCTGTTTCAGGTTCTGGATTGACATCTTCGCGTTTCTCAGCAGGAGTACCGCCATAATGCATCTTTTCGATTACTTTTACATCTCTGCTGATAACAACATCATTCCTTTCGGGTATATAGATTCTAAAACCTTTTGTATATTCCGCATATCCCAAGAATACTCCTTCTGTGGCTTTGGCTGTGAATTTTCCTCTTCGGTTTTTGTTCATCACAAACGCTCTATTTCCGAACACGTGTAGGTGATTTCCTGATGGTGTTCGACGTACCCATTTCTCATATGGGGAATTACCTTTGAGAGCTCTTGCTGGGCTTCTATTTATCAAGTAGTTTGCAGTATTTACTGCTTCTGCCCAAAATTTTGCAGGGATATTGGAATCTAGCATCAGACATCTTGCTTTATCCATCAGCGATCGATTTTTTCGTTCACTCATGCCATTTTGCTGAGGCGTGTAAGGTGCAGATAGTCTTCGGCTTATACCGTTATCTTTGAGGAATTTGTCAAACGCTTTAGACCTGTATTCGCCTCCATTATCAGATTGAAGATTTTGAATTTTCTTCTTATGAAACAGTTCAACATAGTTTTTATATTCCTTGAATTTGTCGATTACTTCGCTTTTTTCTTTTAAGAAATATACACAGCAATATCTTGTATAATCGTCAATAAATGTTACGAAATACTTTGATCCGGCCATTGATTCATTCTCAAATGGGCCACATACGTCACTGTGAATTATCTGGAGCACTTCGGTAGAGATTATTTGTCCATGGCTTTGGAATGGTAGAGTGGAAAATTTTCCTTTGATACAAGTCTCACAGGTACCCAAAGTTTTTTCTTTAAAGTCGAGTCCTCGCATCATTTTATTTTTAACCATTTCTTTTAGGTCTCTTTCATTGACATGACCTAATTTCTTGTGCCATTTCATAATTTCGCTTTCGTCACTAGGCGTGAAGTTTGCTGTCTCTTCCGGTTTATCAAATTCAAGATAGTATAATCCATTGCTTCTGTTAGCTTTTAATACAGTTTTTCCGTCTTTTGTGACACTGGCTTGTTCCTTTTCAAATAGAACTTTATAGCCATGATCCGTAATTTTGCTTGCAGATATTAGATTATTCGACAAATCAGGTACATATAATGTGTCAGAAAGACTAATTTTATAGAGTCGATCCTTTGTATACAGTTCGGCTTTTCCTTTCCCTTTAACTTCGGTCGTATGCTTTTCTGAAGCTAGCCTTAGAGTGTCAGTCGCGGGGATTAAGTTATGGAGTATACTTTTATCACCCGTCATATGTGACGTACAGCCACTATCAAGACACCATAAATTGCCATTTGATTTCGACGTTCCTGTTGTTAAACAGATGTTACATGTCTTTTCTTGACCTTTAGTTTTATTGGGGTTATTGGGTCTCTTCTTAAACCAACAAGCTTCTGTGGAATGCCCTTTCTTATTACAATTCTTGCAAAATTGTACCATTTTCTTCGTCTTTGCGTAGAATGCTTCTGAAGTCTGAGGTTCACTCGCTTCGGTTTGCCGTCTTGCTTCGTATTCTTCTACGATTTTTACTTTTAAATTGTCAGGACTTGGCAGGACATCTCTCGACTCAATAGCCGTTCGGAAGCTATCGAAATTTGTAGGTAAACTGTATAACATCATTATGCTTAATAACTCTGGATGAATTTTGACATCCATGTCTTCTAATTTACCTACTACGTCCATAAAATTACTGAGATGGTCTCTCACATCTTCTTGTGGAGTCATTTTCTTCAATACTAGTTGCTTTAATAGCGTAGCCTTTCTTGCCGGTCCTGAACTTTGATGTACAGACTTTAGTTTGTCCCATACCTCCTTGGATGTATTACACCCTTTTATTTGTTTAAGTTCTGGCGGAGATATAAGTAAAAGTAGCTCTGACCTTGCCTTTAAGTCTTCCTTTAGGAATGCACTCTTTTCATCGGCAGTCGCGGTTGCCGCTAACGTTTTTTCACCACTAGCGTATTCCCACAAATCGTATTTTATGAGAATCGCCTGTGCTTGTAAGCACCAGGTATCGTAATTCGATTTTGTCAACGGTTCCATGCTTCTAATACTCGAGCTCATTTTAAAATTTTTATTTTCTCATTTACTTACGATTTTAACTATGCTTTTTCCATTTGCCACTAGATATTCATCCAACCACGCTCTGCTACCACTGATAGGGTGGACTAGCGGCTATAGCATTTAAATAAAACGTAAAATACTTAAAACATTGTGTTTACTTGTATAGGAGAAAATATATATAATGACACCGTACATCAAAAGTAAAAGAACATAATACAAATTCAAATTAAATGCATCATAGACAAGTATACGTGGACAGCATCACGACCTTCCAACAATAAGAACGGAACCAGGATAAAGCAGTTGAAGATATATTCAGGGAGTTGAGGATACCGAGAAGTATGTCGAACCATGTTTACGGAAGACGACTTCCAGCCTCCCGAACAAGCCGGATTTCGAAAAGGCTTTAGCACCGTGGACCACATACATGCGTTGCGGCAGGTTATACAGAAAACCGAGGAGTATAACCGCCCCCTTTGCCTGGCATTTGTGGACTACGAGAAGGCCTTCGATTCGATCGAGACTTGGGCTGTACTGCAGTCTCTCCTACGGTGCCAAGTAGACTACACCGGTACATCGAAGTGTTGAAGTGTCTGTATAATAACGCCACAATGTCCGTCCAACTTCAGGATCAGATGTCGAAGCCCATTCTATTGCAGCGGGGAGTCAGACAAGGAGATGTTATCTCTCCGAAACTGTTCACCGCTGCACTAGAGGATGCGTTCAAGACTCTGAACTGGGAAGGACGTGGCATCAATGTAAATGGCGAATACTTCACTCACCTTCGATTTGCCGACGACGTGGTGCTTATGGCTGAGACCTTGGAGGACCTCAGTGCGATGCTCGCTGACCTCGGAAGAGTCTCCGAGAGAGTTGGTCTTAAATTGAACATGAACAACACGAAGGTCATGTCGAACGCCCATGTTGTATCAACTCCCGTCGTAATCGGAGATACTTTGCTCGAAGTTGTTGACGACTATATCTATCTGGGACATACAATCCAATTGGGTAGGTGCAACTTCGAGAAAGAGGTCAATCGACGAATTAGACTCGGCTGGGCAGCGTTCGGGAAGCTCCGCAATATCTTGTCATCCGATATACCGCAGTGTCTCAAGTTAAAAGTCTTTGACCAGTGCGTGTTGCCAGTGATGACTTATGGCACTGAGACGTGGCCGTTAACCCTTTATTTGGCAAGGATATAAAAAATGAAAATGTTATACTTTGTTAAGTTTTCTATCAATGTAGGTGCAAAATATGTTCAGGAAAATTAAAAAAAAAAATGTAGTTTCGGTAGTTTTCCGGAAAACCAATGTATATTACAGTATACGTTGCCAAAGAAGCGGAGTTCAGTGTCTATAAGGTCTTGTATACTGTGATAGACAATGCCAAATATGATGAAAAGTATTTTTTACGAAAAAATAACAAATAACTAGGATTTTTTTATTATACTTCTAAACGTTTAGTATGAAAGTCTAAAAAAACAAGTAACTGAGCATATACCCATGTACAGTCGCCATCATAAACACCGGAGCAGTCAAGGTGCTCTAAAATATCTAAACATGCACGCAAGCGATTGATAACACGGTCGTGTTCAGATATTTATGACTACTTTGAATGCTCTGATGTTTATGATAGCGACTGTACCACCTTTTTTACAGTCCTAAACAAAGGTAGAATCGTCACAAGAAATGTCTTCGTACTCGTCATCTTTTTCTTCAACAGTGGCTGCATGTTTGCCAAACCAAACTTTTTTAGCTTCTTTGCTCTCTTGGCAAAGGAAACAATCTGTTTATTGACCCTTGTTTTTCCTATAGATAGTTTTGATGATGCCCGACTCTCAATAAGTTCAATACCAGAAGGTAGAGATGGTAACGATGAAATTTGGGGGATGCTGAAGTAGATAGGTTCCCTGGTCGGTGAAGGACATAGGTAGAAGTCAAACAGGCATTTTCTTCGGGATTACAAGTTGGTATTTTGTGGTCTAATTTGTTTATTAATTTATTTACAGTATTTTCATGATCTAGGATTTAAGTTAGTTGAGTTTTTCGAAAGGAGAGTCAAGAGACGGTGTTGCAGAAGAACATTCAGGCGATGAAAGTAGTCTATGATAGTCAAGCTGTATTTTGTCACCGGACTTATCACTCGTTTCAAAAGGAGCATTTGTATTAGGTATTAGAGCAAATATTATACTGTACTGCACAACATGCTGTTAAAAAGCAAAAAAAAAACACAAAATCAACCAAAAAACTCCAAAACTAAAATTAATGAGTACTTGGCAATGTATACCACGGTATACATACAAATCTAAAAGTTATCTTGCTTGTTATTGGCATTGTCTACTGTGATATACAAACAAGTTTAGACGAGCACAGATGACACAAAATTATGCATTTCAATCTAAAAACTAGTAATAGTCTACAAACATATACCTTTGAGCATATCAGAACCATCTTTAACCTTAAACATTGCCATAAATGTAAAAAAAAAACAATAAATACTTTGGGAAGTGTAGTCGACTTCCGACCCTCGGCCATTTTGGTATAAGATACACATAATATAGTGGTGCTAGGACTAAAACCTATTTTTTTAATAATTTACGGAAGATTATGTGACCACTTTCCGAAAATAAAATGTCTTTTGTAAAAGTTTAAAAGTAGTTAGATTTTTTTTTGGCAGTGTATATCACAATATACAAAGTCAAATAAAGGGTTAACGATGGGTCTTATAAGGAAGCTCAAGGTCACTCAGAGGGCGATGGAGAGGGCTATGCTTGGAGTTTCTCTGCGGGATCGCATCAGAAATGATGAAATCCGCGCAAGAACTAAAGTCACGGACATAGCTCGAAGAATCGCTAGCAGGCAGTGGCGATCCTTACATAGAAGCCCAAAAGCCGGGCTTGCCTTATAAATCTCAAATCAAGATTAAAAATAAAAACCAAACATCGTCCAAACGAAAAGAGTTGTAATAAAATCACTTTCATAATAACGCGCTTTATTTTACGTAAAATACCAAGAATTGCATAAGAAATCCGCTGCGCGGCCCAGCGGCGCTGAACGGCGATAGTAGCGACGTTATAAATAGCATGACATCTCGCTCGCTCTTGTGGGCTTTTACGGGGCTTCCAAGCGCTCTCTTCATACTTAGGAAAACGTTAGTTTTGCAAATATCTATGTATAGCTGCATATATAGCACTTTCTTTGCAATTTTGAATGTGGCTTACGGTGTGAAGTTTGTTGCGTTTGGTTTGGAACGCGAGTGCGCGGGTGAGATGAATAACTTCACGATTGTTTATATCGAATCGTGGGCCATGCAAGGCGTTGTAAAATGCGTGATTTGATGCAATTACAAAATAAATAGGTATTCTTGTTTTAGTGCGGTGTACAGTGCGGTGCGTGTGAGAATGAGTCTGTAAAATTCTGTCTAGTAATAGAATGTTTAATGTTTAATGATTAGATTAAAGTTTATTTGGGCAAAAAACGGCACAATATAATGAGTGAACTTAAAAAAAATTTTAAATAAAAAATAAAACCTCCTTCAAAAAACATCCAAAAAACTATGAAATAATAATTGAACCGAACCGACCACAATAAGCATGAAAATATCTTTCTTCTAATCTGTTTGAAGTCGGTGCCTCAGCTCGAGTCAGCAGGAGTGGACCTAGTAATCTAACTTACCTACATACCTACTATCTATAGGGCTTCTACACTCCTGCTGGCTCGTGATGAGGCACCGACTTAAAACAGATTAGAAGAAAGATATTTTCATGCTTATTGTGGTCGGTTCGGTTCAATTATTATTTCATAGTTTTTTGGATGTTTTTTGAAGGAGGTTTTATTTTTTATTTAAAATTTTTTATTTTTTGCTTTTTAGTTGTTTCTGTATAAAATAGATGCGTAGGATAAAATCATCAGTTTGACTTCGAAATAAGTTTATGTTGAAAATTCTATTTTTAAAACTCGACAGGGTTATGTCGTTTTATTACAGAGTTCCATGATACTTTCTGAATGCAAATGCTCGACTTGTCACCGAAAATACTAAAATCGCTATACGTTTCTCTTGAATTTTTGAGGAGTTTCTTCAATTCCTCATGGATCCCATCATCAGAACTGGATTTTGGTAACAACGGGACCAACCTTAAAGCATGTGCTTTCAAACAACGAAAAAATTTTCCAAATCGGTTTATAAATGACGGAGTTCTGAGGTAACACACGTTAAAAAAAAAAAAAAAAAAAAAAAAAAGAACATACAACCGAATTGAGAACCACCTCCTTTTTTTGAAGTCGGTTAAAAAAAATAGAATGAAGTGTGCTTTGGTAAGCTTGTCCAAACTGAAGAGTAAAGCGGCAACAAGATGGATTTACCTACATTAAATTATAAAAAAATAATAAAACATATCTCTCGGCTTGCCATAGCTTGATACCGTAGGCACGCCACTGCTAGCAGGGCACATCGCCCGTATAACTGACGGCCGATGGGGCCGAAAGGTTCTCGAGTGGCGTCCGCGGACCGGAAGACGCAGTGTAGGTAGGCCTCTAACAAGATGGAGCGACGACCTGGTGAAGGTAGCGGGAACGCATTGGATGCGGATGGCGCAGGGCCGATCTGTTTGGCGAGCCTTGGGGGAGGCCTATGTTCAGCAGTGGACGTCTTTCGTCTGAAATGATGAAAATGATGATATATAACATTATAAAGAGGAAAGATTTGATTGCTTGTTTTTTGGATTGAATAGGCTCCGAAACTACTGGACTGATTTCAAAAATTCTTTTGCCGTTAGATAGCTACATTATCACTGAGTAACATATGCATAGGCTACTTTTTACCGCGGGAAAATACCTTTTTTTTCGAAAAACGATTTTTTTTTTCGCCTTTCCATAGTAAGTCGGTCAGCTAACCAATACATTTTGTATGGGAGTCTGAATTTTTTTTTCGTTTTTCGACCTGATGTTCCTTGGAGAAAGTTGTTCAGTTTAAGCAACACTGTCACCTGTTTTCGGGAAGGTCCCTCGTGGAAATCCACCCGGTATAAAAGCATAAGAAGCAAAAACAATTTTTTTGTGTAGGGTTTTTGCACGTTTATACGTCTGGGCCTTGGTCTGATGATGGAGGGAGCCGGAAGGTGGCCAGAAGATCTCTCTAACGAAACGACACTTCTAAGACTTTTGTTCTTTCAGCAGAAAACCAATAGTTCTGCTGGCATGAGGTGACATCATTAAGTACCATATTTACATAGTTTTAAGTCTCATTGCTGGGAAAAAGTCGGGCGGGAAGAGGCCTCCTAGAACGAGAGTTCACTCAAATCATTGAACTGTTTCGCAGATGTATTGTGTACAGGTGTTAGGTTAGGTTAGGTACGACGTTTTCATTTAGGTACCGGAGAGCGGATGTACTGGTAAATTCTAGTAAGTAAATGTACTTTAAATTAATTTTTAAAGTTCGAAGATCAGAAGTTTGAGCTGGGGTACCTACCAACTCACAAGAATCTGCTTGAGAGGCCGTAGGTCAATAGGTAATTAATTGGCTTGTGACATCATTTACAACAGAATCGAAAATTACCTAAAATATAAACGAATGATATCGGCAATGAATGCCATAATTTATTCATCTGAGTTGGCTTACTTCCTCAAGCTAAATTAATGTATCCCTAGCTGACAATAAAAAAACTAAGCAGTAGATTACTTCTGAGTAGGATGAACAAATAAAACCCCATAAGTAATGTGATCATAAACCATTTTATCTTGATACTTTATTCATTATAGGTCCGAGAAACAGAGCGGTTATTCGTTGTCATTAATTATCGATAACTAACTACATATCTAAGTATCTAAGAGGAGTAGTCTCGTGGATCAAGGTGCGGCCTAGCGACATGCAGTTCATTTAAACATTTTTTTGTATTTTCATTGAATGCCGTTGGCCGATTTAAAACAAATATAAGTATGGTACCTATAAGAAAAGTGTGCAACGTTCAACTCCGAACTTAAAGCGTGAACTCAAAATATGCAGGAATCGTACCTACGACCTCTGAAAAAAACACAATTCAAAACTGCCCTGAATATTTTGCACTAGCACACGCTCTACGCCGGAGTTTATAACTTTGTACAAATGTAAAGAGTTTCGTATAAAAATAATAAAGAACTTCGTTTTGGCATAATCGTGTGTCCGACGGTAAGTGCTTGCAGTGGCGTGAGGGCGGTAGAGCGGCGCCGGCGCCGGCGTGCTCAGGCCGCGGGCTTCTCTTCGGAGACGGCGGTGGCGCCCGAGGCCGCCGAGCCGGTGTCTTCGGGCGACGACTCGCACGACAGAGATGGGAACTTCTTGTACAGCTCGGCACGGTACTTTGGGTGGCTACAACACACAAAACACAATCATTTATCTATATAAAATTCAAAGTCCTGAGTGAGTATCAACACACCTACCCCAAATTTTTATTTATAACTAGCTTTTGCCCGCGACTTCGTCCGCGTAGAGTTCCAATTTGTGGTAAAGCTTCTTCATCTCTTTCATTGTATTAAACAAAAATCCGGCAACGGCAACATCCATCATTATTATCATTTCATCATTTCATCATCATCAGTATCAGTAAGTGAATATTATAAATCCCGTTTATTCTCTAACCCGTGGGAATTTCAACAAATTTGTCCTTACTTATTCTATGCAAATTTTCGCTTATTTTTATCCCGCGGGATAATGCATTTTCCCCGAGAAAAAGTAGCCTATGTCCTTAAAGGTGTAGCTTTCTACCGGTAAAAGAAGTTTTAAAATCAGCCCCGTAGTTAAATTCACTTATTTTTTTGCCTATGTAAATAATGGTTGGTGTAGCTTCCTATTGGTGAAAGTGTTAAGGTTGTATAGCACTAGTGAGAAGTCTATGGGCGTTACTAGGCTACCAACTGTTCTTTTCATGTCATGTCACTCGCAATAAAATCTGAACTGCTATAAGTCTCATGGTGCCAAATATACTACTAAACAATAAAATAACAGTGCCAAGTGTTCGTCTAAATCAATCTAAATACGTTTGTTCATTTCTCATTAACCCATTAACATCATTGTCTTCACTTCCGTCTCCACACTACATGTTGGTAAGCCACTCTGCCCTTCTTTAACTCTATCAGGTTTTGTGCCCGCATCGGAAAAGAAAGAAGACAGTTTACAATGGATTTTTCCACGAAAATAGATATAGGCAAACTGACAGGCAAAGAAAATTGGTCAACCTGGAAGTACAAAATGTCCATTATGCTTGAAGGCACGGATGGTGCTTTAGATGCAATCAACGGACTACTTCAGAAACCAGTTCTTGCTGCAGGAGCAGGTGACGCAGCGACCAGCGCCTATAGTGCCGAGATGGCTAAATATAGGAGGACTGAAAGTGGTGCTCTGCTCATGCTGACGACGAACATGACTGAAGAAACTCTTCAGAAGGTTATGCGGTTTAGGACGGCCCATGAAGTTTGGCAAGAGCTTCACAGACTATTTGACGGAAAAACGGACGACAAGGCCTACAATTTGTGCTTGGAATTCTTCGGGCTTCAACATAGAAAGGAGGATGATATTTCCACTCATATTTCAAAGCTTAAGAATTTATGGAATGAATTGAAAGTCGAGATTTCTAGAATCGACGAAACGGCCAAGCTCCCCGAGTTGTTCTTGATATGTAAAGTCTTAAATACGCTTGACGATAGGTATTTCAACTTTAAGTCAAGTTGGCTAATGCTAAAGAAGTCTGAAAGGACTATAGACAGTTTAACGAGTCACCTTTGCACGTTTGAAAAAGATTTAGGTAGTCAACAGAACCCACAGCAGGAGGCACTAGTGACTACAACCGCTGAGCGAATTTTTAAGCACAACAAGGACGAGCAGCTGATCTGTAACTACTGTTCCTTAAAAGGACATAGAGTTAGGAAGTGTAAGAAGTGGATTAAGGATGGGAGGCCACCTAAACCATCTTCAGGCACAACAGCGTCTAGCTCAAAGTCAAAACAAGTGCAGCAGATTTCGCTGATGGTAAACGCATGTTCTTTGAATCAAAGTCAAGACCGAGAAAATTGGTATGTTGATAATGGAGCAACAACACACATTGCAGTGAGAAGAAACTTCTTTACTGAGTTTCATGAGTTCGATTCGGATCACACCGTAACGACGGCGGACGGAACTACTATACCTGCATTAGGAATGGGCTCTGTCGTGGTAGAATCAAACGTCAGTGGAAATAAGGAGAAAATAACTCTCAACGAAGTGTGGTTAGTACCATCCCTGACAAAGAATCTTTTTTCAACGTTGGCAGCGCAAGATAGGATGCAGAATAGCATCTTTACATCGACGACTAGAGAGTGCAAACTAGATTTTGCAGGCACGACTAGAGTTGTTGGTAGAAGGGTCCCCCAAGGTGGACTATATAAGTTGGATATGAAGACTATCATTCCAGAAAATCATAGTACAGTGATAGAAGTAAATGCTATAACGGGCTCAAATATGCTTCAACTGTATCATGAGCGCCTTGCACATCAGGACAAGAGGCACGTCATTCGCGTGGTGAAACGTGAGTTAGGCATTAATCTCAGTCCAGATAATGTGAAGTGTGAAGGCTGCATTTATGGAAAGTCGCATCGAAAGCCGTTTGGTACAAGAGAAAGAGCAACAGCCGTTGGAGAGCTAGTGCACGCTGACGTTTGTGGTCCCTTCGCAAAAAGCATTTCAAAATACCAGTACTTCGTATTATTTAAGGACGACTACTCAAGTTATCGTATGGTCTACTTCATGAGACAGAAGTCTGAGGTGAAGGATAAACTTCTTCAAATGCTACAAGAAGCAAAGAATGCTGGGCATACCATCAAGACTCTTCTGAGTGACAACGGTGGCGAGTTTGACAACGAAGCCGTTCGAAAGATACTGCGAAATCACGGTATTCAGCATCGCCTGACAATGCCTTACACGCCGGAGCAGAATGGCTGTAGTAAGCGAGAAAACCGAACGCTGGTTGAAGCTGCAAGATCAATAATGCATGCGAGAGGAGAGTTGCCACAAATACTCTGGGCTGAACTGATTAATACAGCTGCTTACGTACTCAACAGGACAGGTCCTACACGAGTGGACGTCATGGTACCTTACGAGCTATGGCATGGGAAGAAACCCAAAATAAGCCATCTGAAAATTATTGGAAGTAAATGTTATGCGCATGTCCCAAAGCAAAATCGCAAGAAAATGTCCAAGAAAGCGATTAAGGGCATATTAATTGGCTACGAGAATGATGATGGCTATCGTGTTTGGGATGGAAGAAAGACGCTGAGGTCAAGGGACATAACGTTCGAAACTGATGTCGAATATAGGACTTCCATCACTATCCCCATTTGTTCAGAGGGAGAAGTAAACGATCGCGATAACGAACATATTCTTGAGCAAGAGCCAGGAAATGAAGAAAACAATCTTGACCATGTTCTAGAGGGAGATAGAATAGATGTCACAGAAGACCAAGGTCAAGAAGATGAGCGGATAAACTCTAATGAAAGAGCCGCGACTGAGAACCTTGTTTCGATGGAAAGGGAAACCATTGATAGTGATGATGATTTTGTCGACGCTGATCAAGAGCTTTTGGAAGTAGTCGAACCCCTGAGAGAAGCGGAGCCTCGATACAACCTAAGAGACAGATCAACCATCTCACGTCCCAAGAAGTTCGATGATTGTGTTTGCTTCATAGGCACAGAAAGCTTTCCCAAAACATTCATAGAAGCGATTGAGAGGGAAGATAGTGCTGAATGGCAGAAGGCCATGGCAAGCGAACTCAAGTCTCTAGATGAAAATAAGGTTTGGACGCTGTTTGATTTACCACCCAACAGAAAGGCACTTCCGTGTAAATGGGTTTTCAGAATCAAGCGCCATCCAGACGGAACAATTGACAAATACAAAGCTAGGCTTGTAGCGAAAGGGTTCAAGCAAAGAAAAGGGATTGATTACGAACAGACTTTTAGTCCAGTAGCCCGAATGGCTACTATAAGAGCTTTGTTAAGTGTGAGCGCCAAAGAAAAGCTACACCTGACCCAATTTGACGTGTCTACTGCATTTCTGAACGGCAAAGTCGATGAAGAGATTTATATGAAGCAGCCAGACGGATTCAGCGACGGTACTTCAAAAGTATGTAAATTAAAAAAGAGTTTGTACGGATTGAAACAAGCACCTCGTTGCTGGAACTCGTGTTTTGAGGAGATTCTGTTGGCAAAAGGCTTCATACAGAATGCAGCTGACTGCTGTCTATTTACAAAGACTGTGGGAAACAAGAAAATCTTGATTACTCTGTATGTGGACGATGGGCTTGTGGCTTCAACAGACGAAGATTTGGCACTCCAATTTCTCAAGGAATTACGAGAAACGATTAAAATAACGACCAAAGCAGCATCCTACTACTTAGGTATGGAAATTTCTCGCTCAGATAATGGTTCCATACATATCAAGCAGGAATCTTATACTAAGAAGATTTTAGAACGGTTTCGGATGTCAGAATGTAATCCAGCCTCGACACCCATCGACAGGAATCCGACTGCAGAAACAGGGAAAGTTAAAAACGCAGATCCTGAGCAAAAGACGTTTCCATATAGAGAAGCTGTAGGTGCTCTTGCTTACCTCATGACGGGTACGCGCCCTGACATAGCATATGCTGTAGGCGTAGTTTCAAGAAAATTGGAAAAACCAACATATGCTGACTGGCTAAAAGTCAAAAGGATATTTAGATATCTGAAGGGAACAATATCCTATGGCATAAGATACAACGCAAGCTGTGAAAGAGCTATAATAGAAGGCTACAGTGATGCAGACCATGCTGGTGACGACCTAACTGGACGCTCAACAACGGGAGTCACTTGTCTTTTTGCCGGAGGAGCTATTTCATGGCTCAGCCAACGTCAACCATCCGTTGCCATTTCAACTACGGAAGCAGAGATTGTTGCAGCGAGCGAAGGCGCACGCGAACTAGTTTGGCTTCAGAGAATCTTCAGTGAACTAACCCGTTTAGAAGGAATACCGACACTGAAAGTGGATAACGAAGCGGCCATACGCCTTGCATATAATCCTGAATTTCATAAGAGGACAAAGCACATCAGAGTGAGACATTTCTTTGTTCGGGAGACAGTACAAGAAGGCCTTGTGGATGTACAGAAAACAAGTTCTGCCGAACAACTAGCTGACCTTTTGACTAAGGCAGTTCCGAGACCCAGGCTCGTAAAGATCAGAGCTGACTTGGGGCTGCAAGACCTTTCCAACTAGTGAGGGAAAGTGTTAAGGTTGTATAGCACTAGTGAGAAGTCTATGGGCGTTACTAGGCTACCAACTGTTCTTTTCATGTCATGTCACTCGCAATAAAATCTGAACTGCTATAAGTCTCATGGTGCCAAATATACTACTAAATAATAAAATAACAGTGCCAAGTGTTCGTCTAAATCAATCTAAATACGTTTGTTCATTTCTCATTAACCCATTAACATCATTGTCTTCACTTCCGTCTCCACACTACATGTTGGTAAGCCACTCTGCCCTTCTTTAACTCTATCAGAAAGAAATTTTCAAATCTGCCCTCAAGTGATATTCACTTCTTTCTATCCCACGGGAATTTTGCATTTTACCCATTGATCAATTATAACTGAAGATACACATTGCCGAACAAAATCCCCTTCAAAGAATGTCCGAAATTTTTTATTTGTTTGCATAACAATTAAAATTATCACCTAAACAGAAATTTGAACCTAGGTTCAAAGACTAGTCTTTACTTCATTACAGTCGAATTTCGGTTGACACTTGACAGCTAAACTTGACAATTTCACGCAACGTACTGAGAAAAAGAAGGCCACTTTTATCAGTGGCGCTCATTTGACTCGGACATTTTCGGGCGCGCGACTGTGGATCTACAGTTATAATTGATCAAAGATTTTACCGAATAAATAGTAGGTAGCCTAGCCTATACCGACAAAGGATAGTGTAGCTTTCTATTGGTAATTTTTTTTTAAACTCAGCCCCGAAGTTAAATTTACTATTTTCTATACCGCGGGAGTTTTGCATTTATCCGGAAAATAGCATCCTATGTTAATCAAGGACAGTGTATCTTTTCTATTGGTGAAAGACATTTTAAAATGAGCTCCGAAGCTGAATTTTTTTTTCTATCCCTTGGGAATTTTGCATTTTTCCGGAAAAAAGTAGCCTATATTAATAAAGGACAGTGTACTTTTTACTGGTAAAAGATTTTTTTTTAAACGGCTTGGAAGTTTTAGAGATTACCTATCCCACAGGAATTTCCAAAAATCCCGCAATAAGTTTTATTGCTGTTATGTATGACCATTTACGTTTAAATACTGAATTTGAAAAGTTTAGTAATTGTAGTTACGGAGATAGGATCCAGTTGATTTGAGTATATAAATCCTGATTTATCCTTATCCCGTGGGAATTTTCAAAATTATTGAAATTAACTTTATACCTATTCTAATAGTCTACTTGCATGCCCAATTTGAACAGTTTAGTAATCTTCGTTATGGGGATAGGGTCAGTCTCGATTGATGAAATATATACATCCCGTATATTCCTTATCCCGTGGGAATTCCGGAAAATTCTTTCTTATCGGATGCCTACGTCATACAAAGAACACATCCTCCAAGCCAAGTTTCAGGTCTCTACATACAGCGGTTTAGGATGTGCGTTAATCCGCCAGTCAGTCATTTAGGACTTCAGGACAAAGCATTTTATATGTATTTGCATTGCACCAAGCTTTTATGCGAGTTCAACAATGATGTTTGAATACTCAATTCGATTTTATTCGAAAAAGGTTGAACTCACAAAAGCTTCATCATCATCATCATCATTTCAGCCGTAGGACGTCCACTGCTGGACATAGGCCTCCCTCGTTGACGCCCAATCATTACGGTTGGAAGCGACCTTGCATCCACCCTGAACCTGCGGCCTTCACCAAAACATCCGTCCATCTCGTTGGTGGACGTCCCACGCTGCGCTTGTAAAAGCAAAAGCTTGGTGAAATGCAAATACTAATACAAAATAATATAATTAGTTATTATCAGAGATCAGATCAGGAAGTGGTTTGCAAAATTTGAAGTTTCGTTTCGTTTACATTGTGTCAAAATAAAAAGTAATTTAAATCAAAAGCACTAAGGAGTATTGATATCAACTTCGAAGCAAATCACCCCCAAAATAACTTTCTACTCCTTTTTAACCCCGTCAAGGGATGAATTTCAATAAAATACGAAACACGTCTTCCATCAATTCTGTTATAGAATGTTTATGCAAAATTTGAAGTAGATTGGACCAAGGAATCACGTTGTCCCATACAAACTTTGCCCCCTTTTTTACCCCCTTAGGAGTAGAACTACGAAAAATCCTTTCTTATCGGATGCCTACGTCATACAAAGAACACACCCTCCAAGTTTCAGGTCTCTACGATCAGCGGTTTAGGCTGTGCGTTGATCCGTCAGTCAGTCAGGACAAAGGATTTTATATGTATAGAAGATAATAACAGTTCAGGGTTAAAAAATTAAATCGGTAACCCTGGGTTAGCTCGGAGTAGCTAACCCAAGTCCGCGCAAGCCGGCCTAAGAAGGGGTTTTTCGAAATTCCCACAGGATACGAAATAAATGGGATTTATATTTTCGCTTCACAATATCCCTAATTTCGTAATTATGATTATCAGAGACTTTAAATTTGGCATTCAGTAGGTGATTATAACAGTAAAAAAATAATTTAAGGATTTTCGTAAAATCCCACGGCATAAGGGTAAAACACTTGTAAGTACCTTGTGTTTGTTGCAAGCAGAATCAAAATCCTGTAAGTAGGTAATTTAAGTTCAACTATCGGTCGTAAAGGTTCAAGCGAGCAAAGGTGTGGGTAAGGCCTGGTTCTACATAGGTATAGATGCATATTTGAGTAAAGTTACTGACCTGATACCGTATACAATAGGATTGTACACAGCATTAGCTTTGGCGAAGAGTGATCCCCAGATGGTCGCGAGAGGACTGATGTTGGCACTTTCGAACACACCAGCGTAGTTGATCACGAGGTACGGAGTCCATGCCATGAACCACAGAGAGATCGTCATCAAAGCAACCTGCAATGGAATGCGTATTCTTTGTCATATGAATGCTATGTATGCAGACTTCGATAAAATTGATAATTATCTTTTATTTATTAGTTACCTTAGCCAGTTTACATTCGGCACTGGTGTTCGCATTTTCGGACGATCTGAGTGACGCGACGTTCATTTTCTTAGCCTGTTCCCTCATTCCCCTCTCGTGGGCTGCTACAGCCTAGAACAACCATGCCAATTAAATTTTAAATATACCAAGTTACCTACTTAAATCTCAAAAATTACTAGGTCGTCTTCGATACCTGGACGATGAAGAAGTAAGAATAAATGATGAGAAGAAGCGGCATAAAGTAGACGAAGACGGAATAGATGAGAATGTAGCTGCGGCTAACCCAGTCCTTGTTGAGATAGTCGGTTCCGCAAGCGGTCATATTGCCCTCGGGTACATATCTGCAACAATATTTCGAATTCTTAGCTTCCTGGTGCAGATAATGTTGAAAAATAAAAGATCATGACTCCGCGCTGCAGTTCATAGTATAGGGACACTACGGCGCGTAGATTAAAACTGATCCAAAGAGTTGGTTTTCATTAGGTCGGACTGACAGTATTACAGTTAGCCGACCATCGGTTCCTGCTGTTCACAGTATAAGCCGCCGAGTGGACTTAAACGACGCCATACAAAGTAGTACGCCAATATTAAGTATATCGGACCCAACCGAAGTCCTGTCTGAACGGTAAATGTGTCGTCGCCGACAGTTTTATCGGGTCGCCCTAACGTGAACAAAGTTATTTAAATACTTACAGAGTCTAATATGCATCCGCCACCTTTGCCGCTCCCGTAAAGCTGTTAGTCTGACCTTATGTGAAGTAGCTCTAAGTTTTTCATAAAACATAATTAGGTAATACTCGCCTGTTCCAGCCAAAGAACGGCGCAAGAGTCCAACCCAAAGAGAAAGCCCAGATGCCGAGGATTCGTAGTAGTGCTCCGTTGTTGGTCATGGGCTTGGCAGCGATACCCTTCACGATGACGTTGTAGCGGTCAAAGGCGATCATAGTCATAGTCCAGATCGAAGCACAGCCGAACAGTGAGCCAGCGCACGCGTAAAGCTCACATGCCAGAGGGCCTAAGCAAAATTTACGAGTACTTAGTTGGTTAACTGCTCAATACTACTGTTAAAAATTTCATGTGCCTAAAGTGAAGCTGACTTACCCCATACCCACGTTTCATTGTAACAGTTCACTACCATAGCCGGGGACATGCAGCACATCATCAGGAAATCCGAAAACGCTAAGTTCACAACTAACAAGTTCGATGGTGTTTTCAGGGTCTGTGGACAGGATAAGAATGATGAATTTAAAACTTTCACGTAGGTACCCCAAAACGATAATGATTTTTAGAAATTAAACATTTTGGTGTACTCAGTGGAGTAATGTGAAACCGAACCTTAGTCGACGAAAATATGTAGATAACCATTCCATTGCCAGTGATTGATATGAAGCCAAGTACGCCGATTGTGAAACCCAAGAGACCATGCCATAATGGATTCATTGGAGGGAATTGGTACCTGAAAACATGGATCTCTTATGAAGTTAGATTGTCTTGCGATTATGGCTAGTCCGTGAAATGATTGGTCGTAGCGTACCAGTGTGGGTCGACCATGTGCAGCATTTCAGGTAGCACCTTGTCGACGACCGTCTGGTTGGCGGCGCCATAAGCGGCCACTTGCCCGCCCCACGCTTGGAGCGCGGCGATGCCTGGCCCAGGGTCCAAGCTCGCTAGCGCCATCTTGTGATGCTATCCGTTAAGCGAATAACCTAATAACGAATTTGATTTAAATGCACACATTTCATTAGAAAGTACCTATAATAAGTATAAATTAAAAATTTGAAAAACCCCCAATGTAATTAAGTCTAAGGTCCCTTCCGCAACATACAAAATTTTAAATAAAAAATAAAACCTCCTTCAAAAAACATCCAAAAAACTATGAAATAATAATTGAACCGAACCGACCACAATAAGCATGAAAATATCTTTCTTCTAATCTGTTTGAAGTCGGTGCCTCAGCTCGAGTCAGCAGGAGTGGACCTAGTAATCTAACTTACCTACATACCTACTATGCTTCTACACTCCTGCTGGCTCGTGCTGGCTGAGGCACCGACTTAAAACAGATTAAAAGAAAGATATTTTCATGCTTATTGTGGTCGGTTCGGTTCAATTATTATTTCATAGTTTTTTTGGATGTTTTTTGAAGGAGGTTTTATTTTTTATTTAAAATTTTTTGCTTTTTAGTTGTTTCTGTATAAAATAGATGCGTAGGATAAAATCATCAGTTTGACTTCGAAATAAGTTTATGTTGAAAATTCTATTTTTAAAACTTGACAGGGTTATGTCGTTTTATTACAGAGTTCCATGATACTTTCTGAATGCAAATGCTCGACTTGTCACCGAAAATACTAAAATCGCTATACGTTTCTCTTGAATTTTTGAGGAGTTTCTTCAATTCCTCATGGATCCCATCATCAGAACTGGATTTTGGTAACAACGGGACCAACCTTGAAGCATGTGCTTTCAAACAACGAAAAAATTTTCCAAATCGGTTCATAAATGACGGAGTTCTGAGGAAACACGCGTTAAAAAAAAAAAAAAAAAACATACAACCGAATTGAGAACCTCCTCCTTTTTTTGAAGTCGGTTAAAAAGAGCTGATAACTTTGAAACTGCTGGACCAATTTTTATGAAACATGTCTAGGAACCATTGCCAAAAGAACTGCTTTCAAATAAAAAAAACCGCATCCAAACCGACTCACCCGTTTATACATCTATACATATAATAAATCTGTAACAAGTCGGTGTCTGTACATTGAAGATATGTGAGAAAAACTGTCACTAGGGCTATTTACTAGCGCAATAGAACCCAAAACAATGTTTTTTAGAATTATTGTCTGTTTGTCTGTTTATCTGTTTGTCTGTGCGTTTGTGCGCGCTAATCTCAAAAACGGCTTAACCTAGAAGGATGCGGTTTTCACTGATATGTTGGTATTTTCTTGGATTAACATTTAGTGTTTGTTTCATTTGAATCGGTTCACAAATAAGAAAGATACGTCTATTTTAAGAATTTATAGAACAGTTTTTAGAAGTAGTGACTTGGGAGTAGGTACGGTGGTGAATGTGAACGCAGGTGTGCGGGGGGGGGGGGGGGTCGGTGAGGGGGGGGGGTCATTTTTTTATATCGAGGAACTAAGGAGTGCCATAATTGATGAAAAAGCAAATTGGATAAAAAAAATAAGCTGCCCAAATTACTAATTCCACGCGGACGGAGTCGCGGGCAAAAGCTAATAGTACTATAAATCTTCCCAGGTGAATTTTTCGCTTCGAGCCATTACATTAAATTTGAACTTTAATACTATGACGATACCGTTTGTTTTGAAAGATAAGGGCTCGAAGCGAAAAGTTCACCTGGGAAGATTTATACTATAAGAGTTATGATGCCACAGACATACACACAGACAGTCAGACAGAGACACACACACAGCGGTCACACTTATAACACCCCTCTTTTTGTGTCGGGGATTAAAAAGAAGTGTCATAGAAAAGATACGGATGAAAAAAAGAACTTTTTTACGTAGTTACAGTAAACTATACATTTGACACTAACAAAAATTTGTAATATTATATAATATCGTCAAAGAAAAATGATTTTCGCATACATACCGGCAATATTTTTGAAATACCCTAAGGATTCTGTTCTTCTAAGTTTTACGATAAGTATCACTTTGTCGGTGTGTTTATGTATCTACCGGGTTCCGTAAAAAAAATAATATTTTAATAATCGAGTTTTTTTTTAAATTGTGTCGCCATAATATTTAAACTGCTAGAACAGTTAGAACTCCATAGATTCACATTCCATTTAACTATATAGGTACAGGATGAAATCATAGGTAAGTGTTAAAGTTAAAATTAGCCTGATAAAATTTACCTTAAGTTAAAATGAAATCATGAACACCTCAAATTTAATAAGACTAATTAAGTAAAACAAATGAGTTAGTGCATTATATTGTCCAGCATTTACTGAGTAAGAAACACTCATTTTGTATCAACATTTTGATTTCACCCCTATAAATGTAACACCGAGCTAAAAAAGGTAGAAAACATAAAAAATTAAACGTAACAATAATTTATTTTATTTTTAACTTACCTATAAAATGAGGGAAAATCCCTACGAGTTGGTTACCACCAAAATACTGAAGAAAATCGTTGCACGAACTACTCCAGTCTTAAGTGTAGAATAACCGAACCCGTGTCAGGGTGGTCTGGGCTGCAGTGTGGAGGCTACTCGTCGCTGCTGGCTGCGCGCACCCTTTATAAATGCACCTCGGATTAACAGAAGCGTCATGCACAAAGTCCATTTTCATAATTCAATATAGTTTCTAAGGCGAACGCACACATTCATGACACATCTATCCACAGGGGTGGCTTCATGATTAAGTAATATTTATACTGGTGTTTCTTGTAAAGGGAACTTAAATTAAAATGTAGGTAGGCTCCGAGAGGTTTCAATTTAATTCGTCTTAAAATTTATTTTTTTACGATCTAAATTAAAAACATGCTGGTACAGTCGACTTGTAAAGATTTAGATAGGTACGGGCAAAGTTACAAAAATACTTTACCGAATAAACAATAGGGTCGTGTATACATATTTTCCTACTCCTGTACTTTTATCTGTTTTTTACATGGTCGCGAATAAATAAATAAGAACATAGATTAATGACTTCAGAAAGTCTATACTTACTTACTCTATAAATTTATTCCCCATGCCATTCATTTATTACGTAAGACAATTTTTGCCAGTTTTTGACCCCCTCCCCCTATGTAAAAAAAATAAGAATCGGTCGACCCCTCCCTCCCTGTGTAATATTATTACGTAAGAATGTAAAGGAAAAATGAATACACGTTTTGATTGTTTTAATTTTAATTTTTCCAATGAGTCAATTTTTAGGAACGTCTCTTTTATTGTATTTACTAATATTTTTTATTTTTTGGTAATAATCAACTTTGGTATTATTTTAGAATTTTTCTTGCCATGGAAATCGTTTACGCATATTATCCGAGCGCGCGCTTTTTCAAAGTATAATCTTAACTTTGCGCTCTTTTGTGATCTTACGCAAGAACTAGACCCCGTTCGTTATCTAACGCTCAGTTTGGGGGCTAGCTCAAATAGTGATGTTGCTTCACATACCTAATTAGTTGATTCACATTTAAGTACTTATAATAATAGTTATTTGTCAAAATAAAATTCTTCTTTTGTGAATGCTCTTGAGATAACTTATATTATAAGTTATAAATTATAAACCACACTTCCGATGAGTCCTGCGAACCGCAGTGTGTGCGGAGCGTCGAAATTTGCCGCCAAATTCAACTATCCCGGACGCCGCAACTCTTTGATGGGAGTTGTTACCGTATAAATGTAAATTCTACAGTCAAATTTAAAAATCACAGCACACCGGATATTTTATCCGATTCAATCTACTTACTTATATTATTATGTTCTCTCAAATCACAATTCACCTTTGACGGTTTAAATGATTTGCATGAACAGTAGAAAATGCATGCATAAAATAAAATAACACAATCCCTCCCTGATATTTTATTGCTTTACTCTTCTAATATAGTTATGAAAGCACTAAGACGCATGAGGACGAACACTAACTGGATTACTTAACTAAGGACCTGTACGGTAAGACAAACAAACATTTATTACATTCCCACCTACCTACTGCTTATTATATTAAGTATAAGATTCCTGCCATCATTCAAAGCACCCTTACATTACAATATCGTAATTGAGTATTGATACTGATACTATGGTACTTAGGTACTGAGCAAGTGCAACTATGACAAAAACTATTTAATAGATATGTATATACGACCAAGAAATTCCTTAACCGGTTCAATGTCAGTTGTACGGCTTAAAATATTAAAGGCTATTTCACTTACAAGTCAATGTTACAGCCTTACTGTTTTTATTTTGATGTAGGAACTGTCTCCTGTATTTGGTCGACTACCTAATGTAATGAAACCTACTAAAGGTTGTCCAAAATCTCAGACAATACATTTTAGTGCAATTTTCATGTATTTTTAATAGATAACATTTTTTATGGTTTTATTAGATCTGAATAATTCATAGAGTTTAAGGATTGCCGGCGATCAGGCTGGAGTAAACGGTGGCAAGAGAAGAGGATATGCAGTGGCAAAAAGACGCGTTGAGAAGATGCTGGATGCTGTACGCGGAATTTTGCTGATTTCGCTGATTTGCATACTTTTACAGACAATGACATGATATTGAATGAATTTATGACAGATCATTGCAATCACATGCGTAAGTACATTCCGATTCCGTGGAAAAGTCGGTGCATAAGTACCATTTCCCACGCATAAAAAAACTGACTCCATTCGATTTATTCTCATTTCAAAACTAAACCTTATACTCTCTACATAAAGTTTATTTTCTTATTAAGCATGCGATTTGTGTTTCTCCAGAGATCCAGCTACCTAGGTACATATTTGATACATTTCATACAAATCCGTCCTGTCGTTTTAGCGTGAAAGAGTAAACACACACACACACGGGCGTACGCAAGCAAACCTACTCACACAAATACCTAATATTATAACTGCGACAGTATTTAACTCTGTCTGTCCGTCTGTTACCTCTTCATGCTTAAACCGCTGAACCAATTGCATTACATATCTTATTTTTTCACGATTAATTATACTTACTATCCGTATTAAACAAGTAATATTTTTCTTAGTTAGAGAGGTAGAGGACGCAATGCAGTTTTTTATATTGAATATTTCGCAAACGAATCACTGCATCGAAAAATCGTGTTCACAACCCCGTAATGATTTTAAAAGACCTATCCAACGATATCCCACACTACAAGGCTAGAAAAAATATAATCACCCCAATTTACACATTTTATTTAACGCTTTGTTGCGGTAATTGCTACATATATCCATGCAAAATTACAGAATTACAGACGGACAGACGGACAGACAGACATACATTGCAAAACTATAAGGGTTCTGTTTTTGCCATTTTAGCTCTGTAAGCCTAAAAGCGTAAGTAAATAAAAATAATTGTAAAATCAAGTAAAGCCTCCCAATAGTCAGTTGACCCAATAGTTAGTTGACCGCAAATTGTGCGAAAAGTTAAAATTTTGCTACGTGTACACAACGTTTTTTTTAGCATTAAGTAGAAAGAAGGTAAAGCCTGACTAGAAATATATGACTATACGCCATGTTGCGGAATTTCATTGGAACTAATTTCTTACACTGGCAACAATTTTAATGATAGTCAGTGTCACTGTGGCGGTTTCTTTGAACTTGAACAATAACAAAAATGCAACTGATGACGAGGCGATATGGTCCCAGACCTTAGCCTGTCCGAACGGACGAAACAGGAAAAAAAGAAAAATAACAAAAATGCCCAAAACGATTTTGTAGTCAACAACGGACCATTGTAAATAATGTTTATAATAAACTACTGAAAAAAAAACGCTTGGGGAATGAAACTATTTCGCTACAAAACCTTTTCAAATTAACATCAGAGCTAACAGGTAGGTAAACATTGTAAAATCGCTGTCAATTGAAATTGCGAACAATGTACCATTCGCCCATGCATACCATGTACCGTGTAAATAAACCATTTAATGAAATATCCATAGTCTAGCACTTGTTTATTGTATTAATGGTTTAGGATAGTGTTGTGGTAAGTATTGATTAAATAACACACGGATTTAGCAGTATTTGATGAGGGAAAATGGAAATTAAAGACATTTTTAATACAAGGTTTGTTTACATTGTTTGCAACTTCAATTGACTGACAGTTTAGACAAGTCAAGATGTCATTGTTCCGACTATACTGAACTATTGCCATATAATTAAGAATAATAGCGCTCTCTTGACAATAGTCATATATTTTTGGTTTAATGTCTTTAATTTCCATTTTCCCTCATCAAAAACTGCTAAATCCGTGTGTTATTTAATCAATACTTACCACAACACTATCCTAAACCATTAATACAATAAACAAGTGCTAGAATATGGATATTTCATTAAATAGTTTATTTACATTGTTCGCAATTTCAGTTGACAGCGATTTTACAATGTTTACCTACCTGTTAGCTCTGATGTTAATTTGAAAAGGTTTTGTAGTGAAATAGTTTCATTCCCCAAGCGTTTTTTTTCCAGTAGTTTATTATAAACATTATTTACAATGATCCATTGTTGACTACAAATCGTTTTGGGCATTTTTGTTATTGTTCAAAGAAACCGCGACAGTGACACTGACAATCATTAAAATCATTGCCAGTGTAAGAAATTAGTTCCAATGAAATTCCGCAACATGGCGAATAGTCATATATTTTTGATCAGGCTTTACTTATAGTATTTCGTCCACCTCGTGGACCTTAGCCAGTCCAAACGAAAGAATAAGAAAAAAAGAGTTCCTATACCTAATTCGCCCAGCCCACTCTAGCGGTTTCAAAGCCAGTTGTATGCTGTATCATCTTTACCATAAGACCACACGGCGCCCAGGGCGTCGAAATTTGGCATCTAAGAGCTTCGGAGTGTTTTAAGATCTGGCTGTATGTACAGTCGAGGTCTGGTTAAAGATATTTTTACACTTTGCTACCTGGTCACTGTCTCTTCGTGTTTGAACTTTTGTAGAAAATTGTCATTGTCACAAGGTATAGTCGGGGTAAAAAAAGGTTCGTCACTTTTCGACCTTAATTCGTTGACATAGAGTCGAAAAGTAACGAACCTTTTCTTACCCCGACTATACTAAGTACTAAATAATGTGTTAGTGTAAATATATTTTTGTCCTCAACTGTACATGATCTCTGTCATGTCATAATAAGAGCTATAGGTACTGTGACTGTACATAACTAACTACATATAATAATAGTCGGGCTTGTAATAAGTTAGATTTAAAAATGCAGTCGGTAAAAATACAATAATTTAATCGAATATGTTGCTCTATGGGCTTATATCTATTACCTTTTTAAAAATTGTAAAACAAAATTGAATTCTGGCAACTCTGAAACAACTTGTCATTGTCACTGATTACTACTCCCGAAGCGACCAAATTTGATTGATATAAACTCAACAAGCAGCAAGCTTTGCTTAAACTGTGTTGTGTATTTCGTTTAAAGTCTATATAAAGGTTGTTAAGTTGCTAATTTATTGTGAAATGGATTTGACTGATGATATAGAATTAAGTGAGGATGAAGAAATTTCAGTAGAAACAGTGTTAAAGTCAGTTCAGTGCGCATGGCAAAACGAACGTTTAGCGCCAGAAATTCTACCCCACCGCAACGATATGATAGAGTGTATGCTGGGTCAAATACAACACATGGAACGAAATATTAACAAACTCCCTAAAACAGATCTACGAGCATCGATTCACAAAATGGAATTAAACAGAATAAAATTTATGATATGTAATTACTTAAAAACTAGGCTGCATAAGATAGAAAAATACTGCATTCCTATAGTTAATGCAGAAAGACAGCGAATAGAGTCTGGGACTAATTATCTGACGCCTGCAGAGTTTAAATATGCCCAGGAATATTCAATGAACATGGAAACTCATTTGAAATCAGCTGTGTTAACTAAACTGCCAGGCACCATGGAGACACTCGAGATGAGTAAACTAGCAGTCCACCCAAACCTACAGAGTCATGTGTTCCTTAAGGCCAACACCGCTGTCAAAGGAGTAGTGCTGGAAGAAGGACTAGAAGACCAAGATGTAGAAATAGAATTAGAAAGTGGGTATATACTAATAATAAAAATAACACTCAGAATTTTTTCCCCATAATACTAGTTTATTTTGAAATAGTTACATAGGTGGCTAAAGTTCTAGAGTGGCAAATAACTGTGGTTAACCTGTCCCACATTTGATCAGCACTCACCCAAAATGTCCTTCTCAATCTCAAGCAATGTTTTTCGTAGTTCATTCTGTTTAAATACCCTAAGCTAGAAAGTGAACAAGATTTTTAAAATAAATTGCTCATTTACAATCAGTTTGGTGGGGAGTGGGGCAATACCGGCCCAAAAAAGCTATGGGCTTATGGCTTGCAGGATGTTCCATGAGTTAAAAAATCTATCAACCTGTGGTTATGTTTCATTTACCTTTCTACTTTCAATATTAATATCTTCATGCATGTAGCAAACAATTGTTACAGATTGCAATAAACTCTGTTGTATAGTAATACAAAATTTTGTGTATTCCAGATGGATCACAGCACATTCTACAATACAAACCCATTGCAGAACTAGTCAAAAATGGAAAGGTTCTGTTAGTGTGAGTGTAAGCTGCAGCTGTGTTTGTGGATGGATTAATGAATATAGGAACATTACATCTGCAAATGCAGCGAACTTGATGTGCACAAGATCATGAGATAACAAAAGCCATATTGTCATCACAATATTATGCTAAATTGAACTTTTACTTTTAAAATAAAATTACCACGCTCACTATTCTTACATCCAAGCATACTGTTTATGCTAGTCTAATTATTATAAGGTTAGGTACCTAAGGTAAATACCCCAGTGCCCAACGCTGCCCCAATAGCAGACACTTTCAATTTTAAATTGTAGCAATAATGGCGACAAGCAGGATGTCAATTATTGGAATTAAAGTGTCGAACATTGGGGTATTTACCTTACTTCTTTTCTAGATTCATGTTGTCTATACTTATCACTAGGAACCAGAAATTTGTTTTGACCTTAAATTCTGGTACTGTTCTCATGTAATGTAAAACTTTCTTAGTTCCATACAGTACCTGTCTCTGTTACACCAGTTATTTGACATGGCACTAATTTACTTATATGGTATCTTGAAGCCATATTTACTAAAATGTTCTCTCACAGCTTTCATCTCATCAAATAATGATAAATTGATTATCTATCATGCACAATACTGTAGAAGAGTTCATTAACAGTGTCTAGTGGCAACAATGAAAAAATTTAATATGAATTAAATTTATCTCTAAACAGAATTACCCAATCTAATCTGATAAAATATTGTTTAAATGTCCCTTAATTAAGGTCATTTCATTAATGAATACTTCCTTTTGCACCTGCACAAATGTTTATTTATCAAGAACTCCAAGTTTATTGTCATACCTACTACAACCAACAGATTGAAATGTGTTCATGGGAGCAACTGAAAGCTAATGTCATTCTACAATATTTCTTAAGAGCACATAGTTTATATATAAGACTACTTGCTCTCAGTTTTGCCATTTGTGAAGTACTTTCTCCTGAATTAGTAAAGTAATCAAATTAATAAAATTTGGTTAAGTACACACAATTTTAACTGGGTGTTTTTTACTAAAGCTGTGCCAGGCTGCCTCAGTTGCATTCAGCCATATCATATTTACGCAGGGTACATGTTTCTTTATGCATTAATTATGATTACTGTGACAGATGATGACCATCAGTGATAGTGATGAGCTGAGTAAGGCCAACTTGAGTATATATAGTTTTTTTTTTTTTTTAAATATGTTTAAATATATTCATAAAAAAAGAACATTAATTATATATAGTACAGTACTCACATACATGCATACTCAAATTGGAGTCCTTAGGATATTCAAATAAGGGCCGATTTTTTAATCCCCAGATAAAAGTATCAGTCAGTTAAAACTATCATTTTCCTTTTCTCAAGTCAGAGAAAAAAAAAGGACAGAGCTTACATTTATCTGACAGATACTATTAAGAGGATACGAAGGCTGAGAGACTTTTGAGAAATAGGTATTTTAATGAAATGTTGCTGTCTCGTCCAAACCCCTCCGTGTCAGTACAGCGAGAGCGGGACAACTGCAGCTCAGACCGTTAATAGGCGCGTAAAATTGGTCAAAACAGCATTTCGTAGTCCCCTGTTTTCTTCTCGAAAACTGGACCAATAAAATTATTTTTTACAAAAATAATTAGACGACAGATTTAGCTATGCCCCTATGTTTTCCTTTTTTTGTTTATATGAGGGATTCTTTTCTGATGAGTGTCTGAAAATGACGTTGAAATTGGGCAATTTTTTCAGTTTTTGAAAGCTCATATTTCTTATATTAATTGAAATATGGAAAAAAACGAAACATAGGGGCATAGCTGTGGTAGATACAGATTACACAGTAAAAAAAATTGGCTCTAAAGTCATTATCCAGGGAGGAAACAGGGGACTACGTTTGTATGGAGATATGGTGCGCATCGTATCCTCTTAACTGAACAGGGTCTATAATGACTCCCATAAAATTTTTGTTCCGAATTTTCAAGACCATAACGTTTTTTGTCATAATTTTTTTTTTGTCATATTATCGGAAGTCATAATATTAAACAACATAAATTGGAGCTACGATTTTCTTAAGTCATAATTATTGTAAGGACTAATAAGTAAACTCATATCATTCAGTGTCAAGAAGCATCACACTTCATAATATTAAAGGTACTAAAGTCACTCATAATAATTATTGCAAGGTCTTTTTTCGCAGGTTATAATTATTTTAAGGCACAATATTACTTTGTAATAACATTCAATGTCATGGTTGTATGACATTTCATAATATTAAAGGTAATAATCCTTTTCTGTGCTGTCATAAAAAAAATACCTAACATCGATATTCTGAACCTAACCTGTCCGAGTCGCTTCTGCCCTGAAAGTCTTGCTCGCTCGCTTCGCTCGCTCGCTGCCAGCGATATGTCTTACAATGTTTCTGAATAATTATCAATGTTCCTTTGAATGTTATAGATTTCAATGTAGATGGTTAGTGCATTTTAGGTAATGAAAAATTATGACTAAAAACAATTATTACTTTAAGATATATGCCCTATAACGTTTCTGAATAATCAACGATATTCCCTTAAATATTATTGATATCAATATTATGACTTTTTAAAGTTATGATCAATGGGATTATGGCTCATTGCAGTTAGAACTATTAAGCGATATGCTTTACAAAAATTATGATCATCGATATTTATGAGCAAGAATATTATGGACATCAATTTATGACTTTCAAAATTCGGGTAAAAAAGATTATGGGAGAAAAGGGGCACCCAACTGAACATTGAAAAACCAGTCCTAAGTTGCATATTGAACTTGCAGCCTTATATGTTATATATTTAGGTACTTAGTCAAACATACATTTAATTATTTATGTAAATACTTATAATTCTTGAATAATATTACGACAGGTACTACTGGTACTAGTTAAAACTAGCGTCAAAACAGAATCAGCTCAATATATATTATAATTTGGGTCAATTTGCTATTATGTCCAATCAGAAAAATGCCAATATTAAATACAACAATAAGGAAGTTGTCCATCCAGAATATTGTCGAATTTGAATTGTGTCCCATGGTAAAATTGTCAAAATTAATATAGGCCGAAAGAAATAATGATCAATTGAATTAATGATTGTAATGTATTATTTTTTGTCAAAATTCAAAATGGTCAAAAATTCAAGTGGATGATTTTCCATTTGTGAATACTGGCATTAGTGCTTGAGTATCTGGACTCAAATACTATTCTAATATTTTTTTAACAAATACTTCGCAAGCTTAATAAAAAATGCATCAATTTTAATTATTCTTATTTCAAAACTTAACTTTACGTAGAAAATATAAGGTTTAGTTTTGAAATAGAATAATTAAAATTGATGCAGTTTTTTATTAAGCGTGCGACTTGTTTACCAAAAACCTACTTGGCTCATCACTAATCAGGATTTTTTTTTAGCTACAACCATTCCTATGTATCAGTATTCAAAAAGTAATCTGAATAAAAATTGGAATATAAAAATATTTGTTTTTGAATGCTGATAGTGTAATTTTAAACATAATTTATCTTTTGTTTTGATGTGGACCAAGTATAGTCGGACCAGTATTATGTGAGGTCTGTTTTGGAAGTGCCGGTTTTTGAGATTAACATAGAAAGTGAGAGTCAGAATGGTTCACAATTATATAACACAACTATACTAAAAAAAAAATAGTTAAAATGTACTATTTAGTACCTACTTTAAAAATAATTGTACCGCCCAGTACATAAAGTTCTTGTAATGTGCTAATGTGGAGGTACACCCGCCGTCCTGACTGTCAGGATGGTGGGTGTATTCCAATTTACCAAGAATCTATTGACTATTGACAAATGCTATTACCCCAAAAAATGTACTTGAGTACTTAAATATGCGGTTAAAATTTGAACAATCTGATTTATGATTTCCAAGTAATACACATGACATGTATCACTTTTCTATTTAAATTATGTTGGTAAAGGTACCTTAAACATGTTTTGACCCTCCATTTGTAACCTGTATGTTGAATTACTACATTTTTATGGGGTAATAGTTTAAATATTAGCAATCCAATTTGTATTTTGCTAATTATACACAATTAACTATTTTTTACTATTTTGATTAAAAGTTAGAAATGTACTGGTAGGGTGAAAACATGTTGATGGTTCCCTTACCTACATATTTTAAGTAGAAAAATGCTGCATGTACTACTTGGAAATCATAAATCAGATTACTCAAATTTTAACCGCATATTAAAGTATAAAAATTTTTTTTGGGGTAGTAGCATTTGTCAATAGTCAATAGATTCTTGGTAAATTGGCATGCACCCGCCTTCCTGACAGTCAGGACGGCGGGTGTACAGTCAAGGACTTTAATTCATGAGCCACCATGGAACTTCAAAAAAAAAGGAAATGTCATTACAATGTTCCTTGTTAATTAGTGCGATGTCACTATGACGTTTACTGTGAAATGGTTCCATGGTGGCTCATGAATTCAAGTCCTTGACCGTACCTCCACATTGTAAAAACTTTATCTACTGGGCGACAACACAATACAATTATTTTTAAAGTAGGTACAAATACCCTTTTTACTCGTACATTAGTACATTACCGAATTACATTACCTGCTATGTAGGGTCAACGTCATAAATAAGTGATAATTTTTGTACCTTGTCACTTTAACGTCATGTTTGAAAAGCCATACGAAATTACGTAACGACTGAAAGCGACAAGGTACAAAAGTGATCACTTATTTATGACGTTGACTGTACAAGGAAACAATATTCTTCGCACAGAACTGGGTAATGTATTAAGAAATATTTGTCCTCACAATTCGCACAATACCGATTACATTTCCAGTTTTGTATGAGGACGTAAATATTCTTTCAACATTATTTGGTTTTGTTCAAAGAAATCGTTGGTGATTCTCCGAGTAAACAATAAATAAAAACTGAGCCACTATTGCAGTTCAAAAGCATACACAAAACCTGAGCTATCGATGCGAAACCGTGGACGTACCATACGCCTATATTGACTAAACCGTGGACGTACCATACGCCTATATTGACTAAGTCGTGGACGTACCATACGCCTATATTAAATAAATAAATAAATAAATAAATATTAGGGGACAATCTTACACAAATCGATCTAGTCCCAAACTAAGCAAAGCTTGTACTATGGGTACTAGACGACGATAAACATACTTATATAGATAAATAAATACTTAAATACATAGAAAACATCCATAACTCAGGAACAAATATTCGTGCTCATCACACAAATAAATGCCCTTACCGGGATTTGAACCCAGGACCTCTTGCTTCGTAGGCAGGGTCACTACCAACTAGGCTAAGCGGTCGTTAAACCAATATTGACTAAACCGTGGACGTACCATACGCCTATATTGACTAAACCGTGGACGTACCATACGCCTATATTGACTAAACCGTGGACGTACCATACGCCTATATTGACTAAACCGTGGACGTACCATACGCCTATATTGACTAAACCGTGGACGTACCATACGCCTATATTGACTAAACTTTCGAGGACTATTAATTGTGCCATGTCCTCTTTAGTGACAATTTTTAAAACAATGACATGTTTTTCGCCGTTCTATTAATAGTCCATGAAAGTTTAGTCAATATAGGCGGTATATTACGTCAACGGTCTCGCATCGATAGCTCAGGTTTTGTGAATGCTTTTGAATTGCTGCAGCGGCTCGATTTCTTTGAACAAAACCGAGTAATGTCGGAAGAATATTTACATCCTCATATAAAACTGGAAATTTAATCGGTAATGTGCAAATAACAAATATTTCTTAATACAATACCCGGTTCTGTGCGAAGAATATTTTTTCCTTGTATAGTCGGGGTAAGAAAAGGTTCTTCACTTTTCAACTTTAACTCGTTGACATAGAGTCGAAATGTGACGAACCTTTTCTTACCCCGACTATACATGGCTGGTAATGTAACTCGGTTATGTTATAATTACTATACTAAACGGGACTTATCACGCTAATAATTTTTACCTCGATGTTTCGGCCACATTGCAGCACCCGTAGTCACGAGCTAGTTCGTTTAGCCGCTCGAGTCTTTCGAACGATAGTGATTATGATTGTTATTATTGTGTCTTTAGTATAGTAATTATGAGTGAAAATCACGAAAGTTTATAACTGTTATGTCGTGTACTAATAACAAGGGACTAAATCCTAGTACATTTTTTTAGTTTAGTTGTTTTATATATTTGTGAAGGTACACCCGCCACACAGACTCACCCACAGAAACACTGTTACAATATTAAATTTAACTTGGGCTCCGATTCTTTATGTCATTGAGATCCATTGGGTTTCGGTAGGTACAGTCAGCAACAAAAATATGAATACACCCTAAGTACCCAAAAATATGCATCCACGACTCTATTACCAGGGCATAAAGGCGTGTATACATATTTTTGGTACTTTAAGTGCATTCATATTTTTGTTGCTGACTGTACAAGTATTCCATAGAACTAAATTCGATTTACCATTATAGTCTCACAATAAGAAATGATCTCGATGGCTACTAGAATTGGCTCTGTCAGATCTATGGTCGTTATTTAATTATTTTTTTAATCCTGCCATTCACTTGTACAGTCAGCAGCAGAAGTGGATGAGCGGTTGCGGTGCTCAAAATGAACTCCACGATCTCTTATCACATTGGCAGTAGATTCGTGTGTAGATCATTTTGACCCCCAGAACCGCTCATCCACTTTTGCTGCTGAGTACACATTAGTAATGATCTAATGATGGATTAATTATCACTCTTATATGGGGCAATTTGGGTAGGTGATTAAAGAATATCTAATATATAAAAATCTCGTGTCACGATGTTTGTTATCGAACTCCTCCGAGACCGCTTGACTGATTTTTATGAAACTTTTTTTCTATATTCGGTAGGCCTGAGAATAGGTCGTAGGCTATATTATTCGCAGACGGAGTCGCGGGCAACAGCTAGTATCTTTATAATAATGACATTAAAAAGTTTTAAACAAGACGCTGCGATGGCATTTGATATGGAAACATGACACGATTTTTAGATTAGTTTCAATTAAATTCTGGAACTTGCTTGACCGCATCTCACATGATTACGGGCAGACTACAGGACCTCTACCATGAGTTACACTAGTTTACAGTGACCGTATTCGCTAGCGACGGCGTAAATGATTTGTATGGAGAATTGTACTTCCGTAAGTGACCGCTAGAGGCGCTGTACACAATTCTCCATACAAATCATTTACGCCGTCGCTAGCGAGTACGGTCACTGTAAACTAGTGTAACTCATGGTAGAGGTACAGGATTCGAATAAGTCACCTTGCTATCTCACTGAACCATCAAGTGGCAGTTGGCTGGTTAGCCCAAATATTTTTCTTTTAGAAAGTTTGATACTATGAACATTATTTTAATCTACAATAAATTTTGCTAATGTAATTTTTTTATGAATGTACAATGAAATTTTGTAAAGTAATACTGATTATTATAAGTATAACTTTAGTGGTAAGAAAATAAAAATTGTGGGTGCTGAATATGCACATATTTATGGATTTTATTTTGACATAACTGACTGCCCAAAGAAAGGAAAGGAGTAAAGGAGAGTTATGTTTTCAGCATTAATGCAATACGGATATTTTGCATAGAAAGTATTAGAAAGTGCTTTCTAAATTGTGTTAAAAATTTGAATTTTTTCATACTTTTTGTGGCCACGAAATGGCCGCTCATTCCCTAAATATCGAAATTGCAAAATACTAGATTGCCGACTTACCCTATTTCTAAAATACCAAATTCCCAGAATACCAGACTTTCCTGTCACCGTGTTTTTCTCTACATTGGATTGCCAAAAAAGCTTGTTTTCAATATACCATGTTCCCCTGATCTCCCCACAACGACCACGACCTGCCAGACGAGCCTGGTGATATCACTATCTTGTATTATGGGAATTCGGTTTTGAATGGAACATGGTGTATTGAAAACAAGCTTTTTTGGCAATCTGATAAAGAGAAAAACACGGTGACAGGAAAGTCTGGTATTCTGGGAATTTTGTATTTTAGAAATAGGGTAAGTCGGCAATCTAGTATTTTTTAAAGGTGCTCAAACACTAAGTGATAACTGAACCCTATGAAAGGATTAAAAAGTGCCTACGTTTCTGGAACAATAATTCCGCCGCAAGCATTTATTGCCATTGCCATATCAATCAGTATGGTAATAGTATTGACTCAGTTTTGTGCCTAATTGTACGCACAAAGTAAAAATAGTAGATTGTTCAACGAGGGAGGAAAATAACCAATATCACACGAGGTTACTTGACACCCGAGCACAGCGAGGGTGGCAATATTTCGAGGGTGATATTGGTGTTTTTCCCGAGTTAAACACTCTGCTTTTCATTTCGACTACAAGGAAAGTAAGAAAATATCAGCATAAATAAATAAAAATGTCTAAACCGGTCAATATGATCGTTGTAAAATATTTCAATAGAGTTTATTGTTAAGCAATAATTAATTTAACAAAACTTAATATATTCAATATAATAATCAATGAAAACAGTAGACAAAGTAGGTATTTTAGTAAATTTATTTGTAAAATAAGTAAATAACCAATTTCAACCAAGGAGTTGAGCTGTATAGAGATAGGTTGTGTGGACATATTATATAACATTGTCGTTTACCGTGTTTATTTAACATTTTTTAACTTTTCTGGTTTAAGTCACTAAATAAGAAACTAATGTAAATTAATTTAATAATATTTCACTGGCATTATAAAATTTGTAATTATGATTAATTAAGAAAAAAAACTCAATACTTAATTATTCCATGTACTATCGCCCCAAGCGCCAGATAACCACCTTAAAGGCCCAGTTTGCGTGCAGTGGCTAGACATCTGTCCATAACAATCAATAGCAATAAACATCAACGGCTGCAAGCAAATTTGTTTTGAAAATGGGTATCTGACGTCTGGGGCGATGGTACATGCCGTAATGCTTGGCTGAATGCGTATGTGTTCCATTGACAGCCAATGCCTTTATTTTTTTGTAATTCATTTCTACCCTAGGGAAGAAAATAATAGTTATCCTCCCGTATGTCAGATATGACTTTGATTGATGAAAAAGCTTATGAAAAAGCTTTTTCATCTCTCATACTCGGAAATTGAGGCAAATCATATCTGACATACGGGAGGATAACTATTATTTTCTTCCCTAGGGTAGATATGAATTAAAAAAAATAAAGGCATTATTAGGTATTTTTTTTTATATCGAGGAACTAAGGAGAGCCATAATTGAAGAAAAAGCAAATTGGATAAAAAAAATAAGCTGCCCAAATTACTAATTCCACGCGGCCGGAGTCGCGGGCAAAAGCTAGTTTCAAATAAAACAAAAGCCGCGAGTGTTTCAATACGTGTATAATAGAGGAATAAATAGAAAATAAAATAAACACACATATGAAACATGAAATATATGTATTCAAAATCAAATTCGAACATTAAAATCACAATATTTTTTGGACATTAACATATTTATGTTATATATAATATAACTTACTTATACCATCTTATGTTTAAATTTGACTTAACTATTAAGGCTTTTTATAAGTAATTTGAGTCTGTATAGCGTCACATAAGTACGTTTTTTTTTTTAAATTTAATAAGCACAAGTCTTAAGTATGAACCGGTAACTTAAAAATAGTTAAAATCAAAACTCGTATGTATACATTTTTCAGTAATCTCACACTCGATTTATCACGAATATTGGTATAGGTCACAATCAAAAAAGAACTGGGGTTTTTGATACACAATACAATTACACAGTCATTTTATAGTTCTAATCAGTAACTTTAGAGGTTTTGCTAGTCTTGGTGAATTTGTCACCAATAGTGCGTATACATACATATATGAAGGATACACGGAAAGAACATCATCTTTACACCTTTCACCTCCACCTTTTTGAAAAATGAGATTTTAATCTCAAAATGTAGAGCTCGCAAAGTACATAATAACATACCACTGGATTAAATAGAGATATCTGAATATAATTTATATTTTTTCACTTTTAATGAAATGGTTACCATAGTAATTGTTCGTTTCGTGATGAGAATGACTAACTTTCAAACCGCTCTAAGTCAAAAAGTTTCTCAGGTTAGACATGATTTTTTCGTATGTCGTTCATATGTAGGTACGCTTTGAATTAGTACGCTCGTTGCTTGCGCAGGTCATCAACTATCCCTGTTTGGCGTTTGCCCGAAGCGTTGTGAGAGAGGATTAAGCAGTTTTTTGTTAGTGTTGGGTGTGTTGGTCGTCATCGGTGCGGTCGGCGTCGACGTAGTGGATGTGTTTGGCGTAGGCGGCGCGCGCGAGGTCGCGCAGGCTCTGCTCGGCGCCGGGCCCGAGCTGCGCCGCCATGCGCGCGAAGGCGCCGTCCGGCGCGCGCAGCAGCTCGTGCGGGTGCCCGCACTCCACCACCTGCCCCGCCTCCATCACCTGCACAGAGCCACAGCCGCGGTCAGCGCGCACGCACACTTACGGATGAAACGATACCATTAACGTATCGATACTTACTCGGTGTCGATTAAAAAGTATCGATACTTACTCGTATCGGATAGGTTTTGGAAAATTTAGAGTAAAAACCATAACAAGTATTGGTATTTTGTTATTGGTAAGTACAAAAGTAAAGAATTTATGAAAAAAAGTCTGTTTTCGTACTGCTTCCCAACAATATTAATTTTTCCAAATGTTAGCCTGTTAGGCGATTTCTGGTAGCAGTGATTGTTGCCAGGTACCTGATGATTTGTTGATAAATATGCACAAACGTCGTATGTACAGTCAAGGGCAAAAATATGTATACACTTTAGTACCTTGTCACTTTAACCACCGTGACTGTTCATATATGGCAGTTCAAATATAACGAAAATAGACAAGGTACTAAAGTGTATACATATATTTGCCCTTGACTGTACTTACTTAGAAAACATGTCGTTATCATTAACGGGCGAAACTAAGACTAGGATGCGTTCGAAAACTTTAATTTATGCTAAGCAATATCTTTAAATGAAGCAGTAACATTGGCGTACTGATATGAGTACTTTTGACCGATACCTACTCGATACTTAATTTCAAAGTATCGATACTAAAAGTACTCGGTATCGGAGAAAAGTATCGATTATTGATTGTATCGTTTCATCCCTAGCACACTACCACACCGTACCACGCGAGACACGGCGCGGGATACTCACGATCACGCGGTCCGAGTCGGCCACGGTGTGCAGCCGGTGCGCCACGGTCAGCACGGTGCAGTCCGCGAAGTACTTGCGGATGGACTTCTGGATGAGCGCGTCGGTGCTGCAACAGAGGGCGGCATGAGCGGGTGTGCACTGTACTGTACATGCGTGCGTGTGTGCGCGAGCGTACAACACGTTTTCTTTTAGTTTACCACTGACAGATGGCTTGCCTTCATTTCATTTCCAACTTTAACACCATACAAATAAAGTAGCTATTACAAAATCTGCAAACGTGGGTAGAGCTTGTCTAATTTAAAATGACGCGCGCCCAACCACGGCATTCACGCACATCTGCCAAGAGAAACATTTCTCTATTGTAGCTTAAATTGAGTTTCAAATCCTGTGCGTAAATGCGGTGGTGGGGCGCGTCATTTTAAATTAGACAAGCTGTAACAGTATTCTAAAATTGGCTTTATTTGTAGGTCGTTAAAGTTGAATATGAAATGAAGGCAAACCATCTGTCAGTGGTAAACTTTATGTAATTTTAATGTACTTGGGGTCCACGTTGGCGGTGGCCTCGTCCAGCACGAGCAGGCGGTTGCGCGCGAGCGCGGCGCGCGCCAGGCACAGCAGCTGCCGCTGGCCCGCGCTGAAGTTGGACCCGCCCGCCGCCACCTCCGCCGACAGGGACGTCACGCTCTGCTTCAACTCCACCTGCGCATTACACAAATGCATAGCCACTAAGGTTCAACTCACGGTCAAACTAATCCAGCAAATAAGTCTCGCAACGGGCTATAAAGTGAGCTGATGCGCAGCGCGGCATCTTGCGCGTCGCGCAAACCAGCCTCTGCCCGATACAGCATCGGTGGATGCAGAAGCACTTGATATTCGCAAGGAAGTTTATACAATAAGTGTAAATAAATCTCTCTCTCTCTCTCTCTGCAAACATTAAATCATGTTCTTTCTTATTCTTTTTTAACGGACATAAAAAAGGACGAGGATGTATTCGGTTGAATGTTATTTTTATGTTTGTGACTTAAGAACTCCGTAATTTATAAACCGATTCGAATTTTTTTTTTATTGGACAGGGAATAGTCTCGATATCCTATTGTCACTAAGGTCAGGATCTGGGGAGCGAAACCTGGCAAAATCGGGGGAACTCGTCAAATATTGTTTCTGTATCTGTAATGATTTAGGTATATTTTGTAGCAAATCGTGTAATTTGCTCTTGGAAATCATCATTTGGTAAAGTGGAATTGATGAGGAAAACCATAGTTGGCCACCGGAACTACTCAATAACAAGTAGGTATTTCACGGGTTGCGATTCGATTGTCTAACACAGTTCGTCTCAAATCATATCGACCAATAATTAAAGTTTTTGACAAGCAATATTTTGCGAAAGATTATAAGCAGTTGACATTAAGCCATTTGTTGTAACTTAGATTAGTAACACTAAAAGGGCGGGTAAAAAAAAAATTAGTTCAGACTCCACTCCACACAACCACGAAAATAATTTTCTTTTGATTTGTTTAAAGTCAGTGTCTCAGCACGAGCCAGCACAAGTGATAGTAGCCCAATAGAGGTTTGGAGTTGGTTCAATTTTTATTTTACTTATAGTTTGTAAGCTTTATAGGTAAACTATATGTATAGTGCACTCCAAGGCCCCAAGATACAGGCTCTGCCTAGTTTGGGGTCTGCCAGATATTCACCTTGTATATTGCTGATGTATGTTTTTGGAAATAAAAATTATTAATTATTATTATTATAGTTATATTTTTGTATTTTCAGTGTTTTATAAATCATAATCATAGGTAGCTTCTTATTGCAATTAAAAATTAAATCATGTTGACTACGGTGTGAATTAATCGTTATCAATTTTAATTAAGTATATTCGGAGTTTTGTTGAGCGTGATTTTGAAACCAGCTGAATTGTCAATGGGATGTGTGTGACATGTAAAGAGGCAGTGGGATGAACCATTGTGAGTATTGTGACTGAACACCAATAATCGCCGAGGCAGACGTGTTCTCGAGTGGAGGTCGCATCTCGGCAGACATATTTAGTCTCCCTGCTAGGTTGAGCAATGCCTTATTGAAAATGGCTGTTTATGCATTGGTGATGAAAGAATCGTTATTTCGAGATAAAAACAAGAGCAGGACTAGAAAAGAATTCTGAGTCAGTTCTCCCAAAATAATAAAACCATAATCAATTTATTTACCTGTTCTAAAGCTTTCCAGATGTCTTCATCGGTGTATTTGTCGAACGGATCCATATTGTAACGTAAACTGGCCGAAAATAGGACGGGCTCTTGTGGGATGATAGCAATCTTTGCACGTAGTTCCTGTAAATTATAATTAAAGGGGCTATAAAGTTAAAGTAACAAAGAAGCGGAATCTTTTTCGGGATAACATTATGTCTACTTCCTACAAAGGGCAGCATGCCCAGCAGACTGTGTGTGTAGTAAGTACTTAAATTGATTTTATACAAATAGATAGGTACAGGTGTGAAAGTCAAGTGTACCTTGAGCGCAATTTCGCCAGTGTCAACGTCGTCGATGTAGACGTGTCCGTCGATGGGCGCCAGCCGGAACAGCGCCGAGATCAGCGACGACTTGCCCGCGCCCGTGCGCCCCACCACGCCCACCTGCGGGGAACGTCACCATGGTAAGCTGAACAACTGAAGCCTACCGATCCCACTCTAACTCTTGGCTCACCGTGAGCCGCTCACGTACCTTCCAGCCGCTCTCGATGACGATGTTGAGGTTCTTCAGCACGGGCTCGGCCTCGCTGTCGTAGCGCAGGTAGAGGTCCCGGAACACGAGCCGCGCGCGCTGCGGCCAGCTCGCCGGCGGCGACGGCCCGTCCGTCGCCTCCTGCGGGAGCGACGTGTACTGCGTCACTCGCTCCACACTCGTCATTTGTGATATCACTTCTGTTATCTGTTTAACGCCGTACTGTACCATGTTTACTAAAATCAAACCTTGACTGATCGCAAGACCAACGTTGCCAGCCTTTGTCGAGCCTAAAAATTCAAACAATAAAATTATAATCTTGCCTATCGTGGTAGTGGTGAATGGCTACAAAGAAAACTTTGTTTTATCTCACCGTCGTTCAGAATCAGGAACGTGTACGCCACAATGACAACATACGTAGCTGAGATAAGCGACAGCCAGATAGAGAATGCAGTGTTGGAAACTAATGTTAAGTACCTGGAAAAGAACAACAATTAGTAAGATTACACGTAGGTATACGTATGTAAGGTGGTAACGAATTGAGTACCAATATTTTAAGAGATGTCTTACATCAAAACAATTGTTTACGTTCCGAGGCTACTTTTAGCAATATTAGGTTTAAAGTTAGATCAAAGTGGCACAATAGTGATAGGTTGCTATCGCCAAAAATATAGGTACGTCCACGGAAGAAAATGAGAGCAGTAATTCTAAATCTAACCAACACTGCAAAGGGTAAATAGAAATTATTTAAACCTCATACCTATATGATTTTTTTAGTGCTAATTTTTTGGTAGTCAAGTTACATCCACAAGCTACAAGCTCGAAAAAGGTGCAAAAATCATAACAGGTATGCATATACAAGTATATGAAAGAAAATCTGTCACAATTCAGTAGGGTTTACAAATTAGCGAGTACTTAATTGTAATTAGTTGAACAAACACTTTGAAAATTTGTCGCATGTTAGTACGGATTCTACACTGCACGTGGACCGACACGCACTTGGCCGCTTTCCACGGCCAGCGTAATAGTTATCGTTATTAGATTCCGTAAGATAATGAAAAAGGTAGTAAGTGATGACTGATGACTATAGTTTACCTTATTATTTAACAGCTTGTTTTGACGTAGCAAAGTTATTTCTCCAATTTTCTTCAACAAGTTTTATAATGTTTTATATTTAAGTGTACTCAAAGAGCAGAGTACCTACGGTCGGCCAAGAAAGTGGTCTACCAGTTTTGACAAAAGTTTCTGTGATGTCTAAATATCGCCTAAGGTTGACTTTTCTAACTGAGTGAAGTTATTAGTCACTGTCGTCGAAAATAATTGTATCGTGACGTGCAAATAAACTTCAACCTTAGGGTGGTAGACCATATTTTTGGCCGACTGTACTATTCTAAATTAAATTATTGGTAAGTACCTAATTAAATAGCACCATTAGTTGTATGATGCGACATGAGTAAACGATTATATGAGTTTCTCAATTTACATGTACAGTCGAGGTCAAAGATATGTTTACACTTTTTGTCCTTGTCGCTGTCACTTCGTGTTTAAACTTTAGAATATTGTACACTGGCAAGGTACTAAAGTGTAAAGATCTTTTAGGGTGTCACCGATGTTCGCTCGATTGGTGTAATACTGATTGATGGATACTGCCTACTGACCGACTGGCTACTGATCGACAGCCTATCGATGCTACTGTTCGACGTCGATCGATTAGTGTGGTAAGTTTTGGTGTAATAAAAACTGTCGATCGATCGTCGGCCAATCCATTCTACCTTCGAACGATTGGTGTGCAACATCCTTACTTCGACCGTATGGCATAGGGACTTTATTTCTTCAATTGTCACTCACTAGAGGTCGGGAGGGGCTACTAACCAGGCGGCGGTGTGCACGTCCTGTTTATCGTCGAAGTGCGTGCGCAGCATGGCCTGCGCGCCGCACGCGCGCACCGTCGTCAGCCCCGCCATGCTGGCTGACACGTGCGAGAACACTGGACTGCGAGTGACACCCTCCACCCTGCGGAGAAAACACGCAGCTTAGAATGCTGCCATCTTATGCTAAGACTAGGGATCGGACGATCGAGTGCAAATTACACAAGGAACAGGACAATGGAGTAGAAATCTGTGTTACATTTTTTACGCAGCCGAAATATTTGTCGATGTCGTCGTACCGTAAAGTGGGGTGAGTTGGGTCGAAATCGAAGTTCAAACCTGGATAAAACTTTATTTTTACATGTGGCACATTGATTTATATACAAAAAAGTGTTCCGGAGGTATGAATTTTAGTTTGTCAATGATAATTTGTTGCTTCATTGCATAGTTTCAACGAAAAATACATAATAAAAATACGTAGTTGGGGTTATAAGGGTTAGCAATGGGGTGAGATGGAAAAATTGCTAGGGTTGACACTTTCGGATTAAGACAATAGCTTGACTTGCCAAGAGAATTTTTTATTAATGTAGCAAAATTATGTTTTATTTATGCTCCTACTTAAACCGGTTTAATGTTTTCTGTAAGTTGTGACCCTTATTTTTATGACGTATAAATAGTTTTTTAGATCAATTTAACTGAATTACTGTAATATGAAATAAATAAAATGCACATTTTAATATAACATAGGTATTTATTTAATTTGCAATTTCTTTAATTCCTCCGCTACTTCAATTTTTAAAATAATATTTACCATTTTATCATAATGTAAGACACTTTTGACTACTTATGTAAATCGACAACCCTGAACTACGAACACCAACTCCCCCCTCTATCATCCCGGTACACCCCGTTCTTAACACCAACTCTCCCCATTCATGACCCAACTGTCCCCGTTGTCGACCCAACTCACCACTCAGTACATCCCTGCTCTCCCCATAAAAATTCTCAAATGCGGATAAATCGTTTTCTATGTTAAAAACATTATAAATAAAGAAAACATAACTTATGTTATTCTGTTTCCAATAGGCTTATTACATGGCTATATAAGTATATTATAAACGATATCCAAAAGGTGGATGAATACTTACTTTGGCAAACATCACATAAAAACAATGTTAAATTCAACTAAAAATCCGCCACTTTCGAGCATCAATTTCGACAGTGAATTTGTGTTTAAAAATTGTATGATTTGACAGCTTAGTGTTGCGAAAAGAAGAACAAATATGTCTAAAAATATAATCAACTATAACTAACTATAACCTAACCTGAGCCCGAAAATTAAAGTAACTACTGAAAAAATAAATTCTGGATTCGCAGCCCAACTCCCCCCGCGAACCCTACTCACCCCATTTTACGGTAGATAAAATTTATAAATAAGAGTGTTTATCTAATGAAATAAGTAGGTAGTAAGAACAACAATTGTATTGTAAGTAGTCAGTCGCTTTAATAATTTGCTTTGGGTGCGATAAAATGCACCCACTGTAGGTAGTACCAATAAAAGTTCATCACACTCATATCATCATTTTAGCCAATAGACGTCCACTGCTAAAAATAGTGCTTGCCCATTGTTCGTCAAACAGACCGGTCCTAAAAAAAGATTATAATAACCCACTACTTTTTAAAGAGGAGTCTCCAAATATAACAATATAATAATTACGAAGAAATTTTATCTAGGACAATGACAAATTTGTCGACTGCATAAAAAATATAACATCGATTTCTTCTCCATCGACTTTCATAAAATTTAACATGCGGGGGTTTCTAGTTCGGTCTTATCTCCACGAAAAAGTGTGTTTTCGAGGTTTAGTCCGAACGAAGCTCGGTCGCCCAGGTACTTAAATATTATGAATGAAATATATGATGATAATAACTCTGAGTCTTATTTGTCAACGCGTTACTAATTTAAAGAAGAAGTTAGATGCTCCCACAGTTCATCGTCACGTTCGATTCGTTCGGATTTCAAAAACCTTTTCCACGCTAGCGGGGAAAAAGCGATTTTTCACGCAGATTTCAATGTAGAAGAAAACTTATTCGAACAGACGAGGTGTAAGAATGTTGTATGCATGTATCTGAATGGAAACTGTCTCAGTATGATACGGCCTACTAGGCTGACACCATAAGATAGAAATTCTGGTACTACTGACTAGATGCAAAACGTTGCGTCAGTCAGGTAAATTAAAAAAATAGACAAAAACGGTGGAATTTCGTTTATGCTCTGTCTATCGTCATTAACGCAGCCTATTATAACGTTCTATTGCATGGCACATGCCTCCTCTCGGGAAGAGAGCGCTTGGGCCGTAGTTCGGGCGGGCCCTGTGCGGATTGGGAATTTCACACACACCATTGAATTTCTTCGCAGGGTTGTACAGGTTTCCTCACGATGTTTTCCTTCACCGTGAACCATGAGCTCCTGGTAAATTTCAAATGTAATTTCGTACGTAAATTCCGAAAAACTGAGAGGTGCGTGCCCGGACTCGAATCCATGATCCTTTGCTTGAGAGGCCATAGGTCAAACCACTAGGCTACAACGACTTTTTTCTGTCCCTGTACTTTGTTGACAGATGACAAAATATTATTCAGGATAATTTATTAATTGTCTGGTTATCGCTAAACTCATTATTACTCACAATTAAGCAAAGTTAAACAGATTTCCGTCACTTTTTAAAAAAACTTTGTAAATAGTTGAATCATAAATAAAACTAAAATAACAGTTATAACCCACAACAAACTTTTAAATCCACGCTAGTTATATTTTCCAAACATTGACATAATTTAAATGACTTGCCAGAATTCGTGTTGAAATAAGCATGAGCTGAAACTGAGTCATTGGCCATAACAATGATAACAATGACCTACAACGCACTGTAACTAATGTTCCAAGCTCAAGTGTAAATGAGAAACAAAAGGCTTACAATACAATACAGTAATCGATTATCCATTCTATACGGTGTCCTCTTAAAATAATATTTCTTCATTTTTCGTGCCTTAGTTCAAATTTGGTGACACCAATGTTTATTTTACGTAGTTGGCCAGCGCCCAATTGCATTTTTGTTTTGAAATTCACTAATACTATTTATTTGCCTTATTTGTATTATGCAATTGGGCCCTTGTACAATTTTGCCTTGCTGCAGCCGAGACCGTCTCACGAGGAAAGTAGTGGTATATAATAGTATGTATCACACATTTACAAGATGATATAGTGAACCTTTTGTTTTCTCTCACATACCTTTTAATAGCTTGAGCTGTGCTAAGGTAAACAATCGTCCAGAGCCACATTAGGACGCCGCAAACGGCGGTCGTCAACAGCATGAAGGGGTTGACAATAGCCACCATCACCAAAATACCCGCCATCACCATCATCACCTAAAGTATAAAAATAAATATTTATTACCTAGTGTAGGTAACATTATGAAGAGATATGAGAGAGACAATAAGTAATTGATAATAAGTATGTTTACTAGGCTAAACTTGTATTTAAACAGAGCTTGTAAGTCAAATGATATATTTAATAGACCTAACCAAGTACATTTAATGCCTTTGAAGGTTCCATAACACTTACCTTATAAGTATTTATGTAAAAATTAGGCAAGTGTGCACATTTATCTATCTATCTATTTAACCCGGGCCTGATCGACGTAAAACTATTTTAACAAATCATGAATTATTCCACAGTTATCGATGATCTCATGAGTTATTGACATCCTCAAAGACGGCGTGATACGAAACCAGGCAAAAACATATATTTATGTAAGTTGTGCTGTATAATAATCTCTACAATATATAGTTTTCCTGTATGTAACCTAATCAAACAAAGCTTGTGAGACAATTCCGAGATTATCACGTAAGATAAACTCATTAAGCAGGTACTAAAGAACAACAAACACCTGTGTTTTCTGTTTGTCTACTTAAAGAAAGAGATTAAGATAAGAATATCTCAGTAAAAAGTACGAGCAGATCGTATAGCGTCTTACAACTGTAATACTGTAATGGTCACCTTAGTAAATTGAATTTCCAAATGTTGTGCAATGTTTGTGACGTTCCCATGGGTCGATGTCGGTGTAAGTTTATTGCACAATGGTTATAAAGTTGTAAAGTTACATAATCTTGTAAAGTAATCAATAATCATTATTAGAGAATGTTTTCGAGCTTAATACTTAGCTAACTGTAAAAAGGACAATTCAGTGTTGGGTACCTGAATGCTATCCAAGTACATCCTGGGTAGAATTTCGTCGACTATGCCCATGTCCTTCGAGAATCGGTTGAGGATGCGGCCCGAGGGGTTGGTGTCGAAGAAGCGCATTGTTGCGGAGAGGATGTTACTGAACATTTGGTTATGGAGCTTGATGGAACTTCGCATACAAACCCACAGAAATAGCACCGATCTAAAATATGCGCGTAATTTAATATTAAAAGGCGGCTATGGCATAACTAAATAAATTCTGTAAGATTTTTAAAGGTCATATAATTGGAAACTGTTTGAGTGAACTACGATTCTAATGGAATAACAAATAGATTGAATAAGTTGTTGGTACTAAAAGTATGCCTAATAAAAAAAGTTTGAACATAAAATTACCTTCCTGTCGTTAAGAATATACAAGCAACGATGCCGATGGCCCATATATAGATAAAGAATGATGAATCTTCCGAGCTTCGGAGGGGCGCCAAAGAGACAGACGTATTATTCAAGATTTCTCCCACAAATGTAGAATTTGGAATTTTAGTGGTAGCTTCAGATATTGCGGTGCTAACATTACTGGCTAAAGCTTGAGCTAATGTTTCATTCCTCGCTCTCTCCTGTTCCGAGATGTCGGCTTCAACGTTGTTCATCCTGAACAAAGAGTTTCAAAGTCTGGTTACGGTTTGTGGCTAAATAGAAGGAAGAAATTGGGTAGGGAGTTGTATTTAGTGACACAAAATAGGTCGTAGAGGCGTGACTACAGAATGGGAGATATGTGTTACCAGGTCAGCAGCAGCATTCTAGCAGTGTGGGGTACGCACCAGTAGGTGAGCCACAGGTCGCTGAGCGAGGTGACGACCTGCGCCAGCACGATCGAGAGCACGGTCAGCAGCAGCAGGCACCAGCCGCCGCCGGCGCGGAAGTACTGCGAGTACACTGACCCCGACACGCGTCCTGCAAACACATCCAAGCTAGCACCATTTCTTTACATTTCAAACAGGCAACTTTTTTGAAATTAAATTTAAGTGCTTAAGAATTATAATTCGTTTAAAACTAACAAGACGCTCCAATAGAATAAACCTGCCAGACTGCTCCATCGTTAGAGCCCGGATACCATTCTTGGAGAAAGTACCCTTTAAGACTATTCTAACAATCCCAAACACGGTTAGAATACGTTGTTCTGTCTTCGAGTTTCAGTGCCTAGCTTTCGATTCCATCGTCTGATCAGCTAGATGGTACCATTTATTATTGTATGCTCATCAGAACTACGTAACCTTAAGTTTAGATTCAATGCCTCAATTAGAAGTGGGTGAAAATCAAGTTCAAAGATTCCGTTGCATACATACTTACATAGATGGGTCTGTAGATAAAATAAATATAAGTAAAGCTAATAAAAGAGTGTTAATAAGGGTTTTCTATCAGGTACAACACACCAGACTAACTAGGTAAATACCTACATAAAAATTATATTTTTAACACGCTTTTATTAGCTCGACTGTAGCTAAGTAGGTATACAATGAAATCTTGTCGTGGTGTTTTGAAACTACTACACACAGTCATGTTACCCGGATACAATAATTTGATACTATCGAGCTTATCTGATTATGGAGCCAGGGGCTGGACAGTGGAACTCTTCAACGGTTAATAGTAAAACCTTCGTATTTAAGCTAATGCGATATGTTTTGACAAATCTCATACGTTACGGTTAATAATGAGGGTCTGATTGATGATGGAGCCAGTCGTTGGATACACTTCTTACCCACTTTTCTCCCCTTTTCTGTTGTTATTGTTTTGGTATTGAAAGGCACTGTTAGGTTGTTGTTAAAGCGCGTTGTTTAGTTTTTTTTTTAACTGACGTTAAGGGTCAAGTTCTTGACAGCAGGTTCTCCGTCGGTCAGCGGTTTGATTGAGCTACCGATACGATGCGAAATTAAGTTTTCCTTCGCTTGGTCAGTCTTGGTCTATTTATCATAACTCGTAAGATTATTCTGTTTGAACTCATTCAAATGGCTTGCTTGTTATGCAAATGATGATCATTGTTACATGGCAGTGTAGTAATTTTAGTCACGATTATGTGTACTTACATACTTAAAAGTGACAACAAAGAACAGCTGTGTGTACCGTACGTGTTGATTCACAAGAGCTGGCACGAATGAATCGAATGAGTAAATTGATTGATAATGTCTATGTAGGTACAGTCAAGGGTAAAAATATGTATACACTTTAGTACCTTGTCTATTTTCGTCATACTTGAACTGCCATATATGAACTGTCACAGTGGTTAAAGTGACAAGGTACTAAAGTGTATACATATTTTTGCCCTTGACTGTACTTGTACATGCATCAAATTATTACACAGAGGCCGCCGAGGCTTGTATAGTGCTTTTCTCAAACATGCAACGAAATAAAAAAAACATCAAGAAATTAAAATTGCAAAGAAAGCAACTATTGCATATGTTTTTTTTAGGGCTGAATGCCATGATGCCATAGACCTATAAACGTCATGATACTGTGTCACATGAAACAATAGACGATCGGTTTCCCGGCCTAGGCCTGCAATTCTGTATGAAAATCCATTACTTAGCCATTTGAGCTTCCTCCGATCCCTCAAAGCAGAAATAGAAGGCCCGCCCTAGAAGCTCGGGCTCGGCCCCCCGCAATAAAAAAACACTATTAAACCTTCTCCCGTTTAACCTGGTTAGATTCGTTACTTATCTTGCGTCCCTCAGAGCGCAAATAGTTGTTGCGCTACTGGAAGGGGGCTCGGGGGGCGGAGCCCCCCGCACTAAAAATACCCTGAAGCCACCCCCCCGTTTAACCTGGTTAGGTTCGTTAGTTATTTTGCATCTCTCAAAGTGGAAAAGGAAACCTTGCTGCCGGAGTGGGGGCTCGGGGGGCGGAGCCCCCCGCAATAAAAAAACACTACCAAGCCATCCCTGGTTTAACCTGGTTAGGTTCGTTAGTTACCCTGCGTCCCTCAGAGCAGAAACAGAAGCCGAGCTTCGTCTACTGGCTACGCCTACGCATCTACTTTATACCAAAACATATCTATTCAATTTTTTTATTTAAATCGTTTTATGCTATACGTGGCGTCTGGCGTCAGTGTCAACGCTCCGATCGATATCGCACAGCGTCAGCGGTCAATACGTCCCCGCAGCGGCCGAGGATGTTTCAGTCGTTGCTCGCGTGAGGTAATGTGCCGTAGTGGGTGTTTTTTTCTAATAATGGATGGTTCAACTCTTTTAATGGTATTTTTGTTACTGGGAAAAGAGGCATAAGATGTCCTTTATAGGAAGAAAAATAACTAATTTGTAATCAATAATGTTTTCCCAGCTTTTGTCGCATACTTACTGCATTAAAAGTTTTCACTGATTTTATCAATTATTCGTCTTTTTGTATATGATGCTAGCTACGACTTGACGCTGTAATGGTGCGAAATAACTAGAGACGCGGCGCACAGCGTTTGAATGCCGCTTACGGCGTCAAAACGCCAATGTCGACATTTGAAGGAGACTACAATAGTATAGGTAACGCCACGAGAGTTGAGGCGAATGATTACACACATAGCTACATAAAGTATTAATTGCAAAAAAGTAGTGGGTGAATGAAAATGTTAGTTATAATGATCTTATGGTGAAATACCTATTATAATTTATCTTTTTTCATGTAACCTATTTTAAAAATAAAACAATTTGAAATATTCGCAACAAAAAAAAAATCGGTGTTTTATAAATAGCGTATGCTTATCTGATTTAATTAAAATAGATCAAAATGAAAATGAAATTTTCATTTTCATTTCAATGTTAAATAAGTTGTGTCAAAAAGTATGGAACTCATTCTACCCTAACCCAGATATACTCTGACTATTTGTTTTAGTTCATACGTTACTTTTTCTTTCTTACCTTTCTCCATCAATTCGGCGGTTTCCTGGGGATCTTCATCATCTTCCGCACTGGCAGCTTCCTTGACTGAACTAACTACACTAACTTGAGACTGAAAAACAATTCGAAATATTATTCATATACCTATGAAACAAAAGCTATGGAGAAATTACTGGCGTCTATGTAAAGTAGGTGTCAAGGCATAATAGTTAGCCCACAATAAACAGGTGAATTTATGTATATACAAAAGTATAAACCAAAATTAAACTTTTAAATTAAAAGCAAGGGACTATAAGTAAAACATTTTGTTTGTTTCATGTAACTCTAAGGGCCACTTGCACAGTCTAGGGTTAAAAATTTAAATCGTTAACCTTAGGTTATGGATGACAGTTCCACACATTTTGACAATTCTTAACCCTGGGTTAGTATTTAACTTGGGGTTATTTAGTTAACTCGGGTCTGTGCAAGTCAGCCTAAATGTCTCGTGGATACCAAATCAATTACATGTTACTCTGCAGATACTTGATGGTCGCTTATTTACATTTCCTGATATTTTTTTAAAGATAATGTGAAATCGGAATCTATAAAATTCTCCACACTTTATTGGTGTGTCCTAGATAGTTGGTATGGTACCATAGTCAACGCCATAAATAAGTGATCACTTTTGTAGGGTCTATAATGACTCTCATAAAATTTTAAGTCATAATGTATAATTAGTCATAATCAACGTTAGTCATACAGTGATTTATTTCTGAAACAATTTATTTTTCGGAATTGTTATAAAAGAAACCGAACCTAACCTACTGCATTCTATAAGATGGCATTTAAAAAAGTCCTGAAAAAAATACTGTCTCAGAAATAAAAAAAATTAAAAAATTAAAATTTTATGGGAGAAAAGGGGCACCGCTTTTGTACCTTGTCGCTTTCACTCGTTATGTAATTTCGTATGGATTTTCAAACTACACGTTAAAGTGACAAGGTACAAAAGTAATCAGTCATTTATGCCGTTAGCCCTACTTGGCAGTGCACATTACCTGCAGTGACATGGTGCGTTGCCGTTGCAGCTGCAGACTCGGCGCGTCGGGCGCCGGCGCAGGCTCTTCCTCCTCGATCAGTTCATCGAAAAGCGGGGAGCGAGACACTTGCTCGAAGTTTCCCTCAATCTCCACCTCACCCTGTATAACAAGTAACAAATAATTTACATCTACACTGATATAGTAAAGAGGAAAGATTTGTATTGTTGTATGTTTGTAACGAATAAACTTAAAAACTACTGGACCGATTTCAAAAATTCTTTCACTATTAGAATGCTACGTTATCCCTGATTAACAGAGGCTATATTTATTAGAAGAAAAAATAAGGATCTCTGATAAAACTTCAAAATTATAACCCGAGGCAGAGCCGTAGCGAAGTGGGTCCTCGCCCACGGCCTCGCGGTCTGAGGAGCCTCGCGTTGCGAATGGATCTTGTTTTTTTGTTCATTCAATAATCCGTACTTTAATGTGCGGTGCGCCAGCATATAAATATATCTTGCTAACACAAAATTTAGGTCCTGCACCGCCACTGGGTAGATCTTGGGAGCGAAAGAAAAGGGGCCTCGCTGATGCGACTTCACCCACGTTTATATTAGTCTACGCTACGCCACTGACCCAAGGTGTAAAAAACCGGCCAAGTGCGAGTCGGACTCGCGCACGAAGGGTTCCGTACAATTATCTATAAAAATCACGTTTGTTGTATGGGAGCCCCCCTTACATATTTTTTTATTTTAATTTAATGATTTATTTTTAAAGTCAATATATAATTAAATATTCTGTGAATATTTCAAGTGTCTACCTGTTGCCGTTATCAATATCGAGCAAAAACGAGCAAAAAAAATCATGTTTGTTGTATGGGAGCCCCCTTAAATTTTTATTTAATTCCATTTTTTAGTATTTGTTGTTATAGCGGCAACCGAAATACATCATCTGTGAAAATTTCAACTCTCTAGCTATCACGGTTCCTGAGATACAGCCTGGTGACAGACGGACGGACGGACGGACGGACAGCGGAGCCTCAGTAATAGGGATTCCGTTTTTACCCTTTGGGTACGGAACCCTAAAAATTAGCCATAAAATGTCTTTCATTGCATGCGCTGCGGAAACCATTGTTGATAGAACAAAAAAAACGGCCAAGAGCATGTCTGACACGCCCAACATAGGGTTCCGTAGCAGGTACGAAAAAATCTTAGCATACTTTTTTAATGTGGTTGTTTTGGTCGTACATAAAGCGCGATGTAGAATTTCAACGTCGGCGGTACAGCGCCATCTATCGGCGAATTGGGTAACTAATCTAATCTGCTGTCTACTAGAACTAGTATGTATGTTGATGGTTTTTCAGATGTAATTCTTTATTATATGAACCGCTTTCAATTTTTTTTTATTTGAAAGATGATGCTAGCTTAGCGTGATCTTATAGGTACTTAAAGAAAAAAAAATGCTTGCAATGGCGGTTAAATTACAATCTTAGTTTAGAAATATTTTTTTACAAAAACTTAAGAACTGCTCAACTGATTAAGTTGAAAATAATTTTCCTAGAAAGTTTTTATTGAGTTTAACTTACGTGATTTTTTCATATTTTTTAGTCGTGCGGTTCAAAAGTTAGAGGGGGGAGGACAATATTTTGAGCTTTTGGAGTGAATATCTCCGAAAATTTTCACTTTATCAAAAAATGTTTTACCAAACCCCTATTTATTTTCAAAATACTTATCCAATGATACCCCACATATAGGTTTAGTCGAGAAAAGAAAATCACCCCCACTTTACGTCTATGGGAGATACCCTAAAAAAATTTTTTTAGTTTTTATTTATTTAACCACTTTTTCGGCGTCGGCGTGACTGATATATATATTCAAGCCAAATTACAGCTTTCTAGTACTAACAGTCTCTGAGCTTAGCCGCGGACGGACAGACAGACAGACAGACAGACGGACAGACGGACAGACATGGCGAAACTATAAGGGTTCCTAGTTGACTACGGAACCCTAAAAATGAATCTACAAAATACTTCGCGATACCATTTAGGCATGTCCAACTATTTAATTGTAGTTAAGTCACTATAACTATTCTTTCTAGATCTATTCTTTCGAAACTTAATGTGCTGAGATATAAACTTCCATATAATGTATTAAGAATGTTATATCTGTCATTGGCCCAGTCAGTTATAGATTATGGACTTAGCAGTTATGGCAGAACTTATAAAACCTACATAGATAGGATATACAGATTACAGCTAAGTTTACTAAAGTCAATTATACCTAACCATGTTAGGAAAAAAATGTTTAACTCTGAGACAGACATATTTAAATATTGTAAAATAATCAATGTTCATAACAGTACCAAAATACTTATACTTAGTGACGGAATAGAAAATATTGGAAGTCTTAAAAAAACCAGTAGACCGGGAAACCTTAGAAAATTAGATTACTTACCCACATTTGTCCTGCCAAAATGTAACAATGTGTATGGAAAACGGAGATGGGAATACATGTTACCTAATATTCTCAACGAACTCGATCACAATATAATTACGAGTGTGTGTGAAACGCCACACCACTGTAAACGTATTGTTGAAGCAATTTACCTAAAGTGAACTTTGTGTTAAGCTTACCTATGTACCTAGCCTAAAGTTAAATCGTGCATGATTGATTAATTACTATAAATTACCTACTTATCTTTGCGAGTGAATTCAACGGCAGTTAAACCTTAGTATGGTTTTGCTCGTTGCATAGTTGTAAAATTTTATATTGTTTCTTTTTTCTGTTTAGTAAATAAATCAAAAAAAAAAAAAAAACTACTTTTTTACATTTTAAAAGTTGATAGAAATGCCGACCATTAGATACTCGGCCGGCAACCCCTTACGTCCCGGCCTCGGCAGTAATGTACTATTATTTTATGTTTTGTTTGAACTAGACGTATATTCCTAAATAATTGTTAACGAAATAGGTTGAAGAAATTTTTAGTCAATCTTGTAATTTACTGTTGAGTCGGTTGAACTTGCTATCGGTACTATTAAATATCAAAATCTCGCTGTCATTAAATGACATGTTGTTGTGTGCGTGAACTCAAATCTCGTGGCGATACCTATACATCGCGGCTACGCATCTTCCTCGCACGGCTACATACATAGCTTAGCATTAGTGGAAACGGTCACATAGTTTCGTAGCGTAGCTTTCACGTCCTCGCAGCATAGCTGCATAGCACATCTCTGGTGGAAAGGCTCCCTAACCACTAAGATATCCGGTCGTCAAAACGTAATTATAACTTAAGACATGTAAATAATAGTTTTATTGGACCCGCTATTAATACGAGGTTAAAACAAGAAATAATAAACTAAGTATATCAGTTTAAAAGGGGAATCCTAAACAAATACACAATGCGTTGAATAATTATTTACAGAGCTGCGCTTTGTGTGAAAATAGCCGTTAATACCTACTGGTGGGTTGGTATTCATAATTTACTTCGTTAAATCTTGAACATGCTAGGCGTGTAACGTCTGCCATGGCATATGGGCATGACTATTGTTAAACTAAGTCATTTCACGGAAAGGACGGTGTGTTTATTTTACTATCAGTTAGATTACTTAGGTACCTACTCGGAAATGGCGACAATGCAGCAATAGATTAGTTTTATACCTACTCACTCGAGTTATTGAAAGTACGCAAAAAGAGGAGTGTTGGTATCGGTTTCATTTGAAACATTCAGGGACACCGTTATCTTTGATTGGTGGGAATCGGTTCAGCTGTTAAAATATTTCAGGGCAGTATCTTCTTATCCGTAAGGTTATGTTATAAAAATCTAGTTAAGTATAGTAGTTAGACAGTTTCTTAAAGAGACATATATACTGAATGACTCAACCCCCATGTATTTGAGATACAGATAGTGAAACTCAACGTGATGAGGTAAAAATTACACTACTCAATAACCTCATCTCTAGAACTATGAGCAGAGTATTTTGAAGTACAGAATAAATCTGACAAAAACCGAAAAGCGAGCTGAATTCCGCGGGAAATACTTAGGTACTTAATCTAAGTACTTTGTCTTTGATATGTTGGTAAATAAATCTATCATCATCATCCCAGCCTACTATACGTCCCACTGCAGGGCACAGGCCTCCTCTCAGAATGAGAGGGCTTGGGCCGTAGTTCCCACGTGGGCCCAGTGCGGATATCGATTGGGAGCTTCACACTAGTTCACACACACCATTGAATTTTTTCGCAGGTATATGCAGGTTCCATCACGATGTAATCCTTCACCGTAAAGCTCATGGTAAATTTCAAATGTAAATTCGCACATAAATTCCGAAAAACTCAGAGGTGCGAGCCGGGATTTGAACCTACGACCCTCTGCTTCAATATACTTTTAATAAATCTATACCTACTTTTATTTATTTTATTATTGACTAGCTTTTGCCCGCGACTCCGTCTGCGTGGAATTAGTAATTTGGGCATTTTATTTTTTTTATCCAATTTACTTTTTCATGAATTATGGCTCTCCTTAGTTCATCGATATAAAAAAAATTCCCCCCCTCACCGGCCCCCCACCGAACCCCCCCCTGCACACCCGCGTTCACATTCACCACCGTACCTACTCCCAAGTCACTACTTCTAAAAACTGTTCTATAAATTATTAAAATAGACGTATCTTTCTTATTTGTGAACCGATTCAAATGAAACAAACACTAAATGTTAATCCAAGAAAATACCAACATATCAGTGAAAACCGCATCCTTCTAGGTTAAGCCGTTTCTGAGATTAGCGCTCACAAACGCACAGACAAACAGACAATAATTCTAAAAAACATTGTTTTGGGTTCTATTGCGCTAGTAAATAGATTTACTTCGGTGAATTTTTAATTTTGTCATATTTAATATAACCGAAACTCGGATGATGACATCAAGATAAGGATAGAATCCTAAAAACATTACTGGAAATCAGTCATTGGAATTACCAAAGTAATGTTGTAAAAGTAATCGCTAAGCATTCCCCCCCCCCCCTATTTTTTTGAAGTACTTATATTAAAATATTTTTAAGTTCGCCGCGCTTTGAGTGTTTTATTATATTTTCATGTCTTTGTGATTTTTACATCCCATCGATGAAGCTCGATAAAATCTTGACAAATCACTGTTGTCTATTCGAACTAGGCTTGGATAAAGCGTAGTATGAAGATTAGATATCGTTAACATAGATGTGACAGACCAGACGTACAAGATGTCGGCACCGAGTGATTTATGTTATAGATAAAAATGACAAGTTTTAAAAGGCAGTATGCCAATAAATCACACATATTCTGTCGGAAGATTCACATCTGTAAAGGTCGATTCATATCTATAGACACCGAGCGTGTCAGATACGTGTCGTATCAGATACCGACAGACGCCGCGCCGTTTATTCGTATCTACGGATATTAAGCGCATCAGACATGTGCCGGGACAGACTCCGTTTTATTCACATCTAGCAGAAGCGTGCCGTGTCAGACATAGACAGACACCGTCGTTAAGAGCAAAAGTCGTCTGCGCGGTTCCGGTGCCCTGTTCACACTGACCGGCAGATAGCCACAGACACGTACAGCCATTATGAACCGCGCATACTGGCCGGGCACGGCCCGTGGCTGCGCGGTCGTGTTACGATAGATAATATATGCGTTATAGTTGTTCCAATCATTTATTTTCTCGATGACAGCTCCCGTAGAATGAAACAGCGCTTTTTACGCAAAAATTAACTTTTAAATGCGAGGTATAAAATACGACAACTGCCTAATTTTGTTCCTTGATGTCATATAATATTCATCTAAGACAAATTGAGTCCATATATGTAGTAATCTCTTTTTAAAGTACGATAAACAATAAACGTTTTAATAAAGTTACATTCTATGGGAACACAAATAGTGATGTTATGATTGAAAATATCGATATTGTATCGGTGTTGTATATATTGAACTAGATGTGTTCCCGCGACTTTGTACGCGTTGTAATTTTTTACCGAAATAAAAAAAAGGCCAATATGTTACTCAGGAATAATGTAGCATTCTAATGGTGAAATATTTTTTGTTTGTCCAGTAGTTTTTAGTTTATTCATTACAAACATACAAATCCTTTCTCTTTATAATATAAATAATATAAGTATAGATAGGTAATCGACAGTGAAATGAAATAATTATAATGACAGGTAATTTTTATTTATTAATTTTAATCAAAATCTGATGAATCGTCACTATCACTCGACGAGCTCTCATCATCATTTATTATAAATTCTTGTTCTTCTAAATTATCTAAGGCCACATGAATAACAGCCTCAGCGTATAACTATGAGGTGCAGTATATTAGGAGCCACCGCTACAACCACCGCTGTTGCCGCCACAATACACGGCGACGCTCGCGTCTCAGCCGTCACCAGGCCCTACCGTAATTTGTAAATTTCCTGTCAAATGTATTTTTTTTTCTGTGTTTGTATCGAATATGTGTAAATAAACATCTCTCTCTCTCTCTCTCTCTCTCTCTCTCTCTCTCTCTCTCTCTCTCTCTCTCTCTCTCTCTCTCTCTCTCTCTCTCTCTCTCTCTCTCTCTCTCTCTCTCTCTAATCCGCGCCTGTCGCCGAGGCCTTATGCCCTCACCACCGTTGCCTCAGGTCAGTAGGCCTACTCTTAGACCGAGGACCAAAAAAATAGATTATAAGATAGTCTAATTATTAAATATGTTGTGAGATGTTTATTTTGTTTTTCTTGTCAGGTCTTAAAATTACCGGTGGAGAAATGATGTGTATTTGTTTCGAACACCAAAACAAAGGCGCGCAACTGTCTTTCGGCCATTTTGCATGCTTAGTAATAAATTAGCATTCAAGTAAGAAGTCGGTTGTTTTATTCGCTCCATAGCTGAATACTTCTCAACTACTCGTATATATAAATTTGGATCGATATCGTATCTACTAATCACTTATTAGGCCACAACACTATAACTATCAAACTACATCTGTCATCGAGAAAATACATGATTGGAACAACTATAATAGAAACCGTATAGAAGAATATTATTTTGTCTGCCACGGCTCGTGTCTGACACGCTCGGTGTCTGTAGATATGAATCGACCTTAATAAGTTAAAGACTAATTATCTAAATGTAATTAGTTTCTTGGAATGTTTAGTTGGCCGTTGTGTTTATCTCTGCTGTTTCGATAGGGATTTCAGAGTTATAAAAGGACATGGATCGGGAAGAGTTCCCGATTGTTCCCAACCCACTTATGTCCAGATGGGTATTAATATTAGCCTTAGTGTTTTAATATGAAAACAATAATGTCCCTAAGCCCTGTCGTATGGTCGTGACGTGAACCCGTGGTGCGTGACAGTGCGTGATATTGGTACCTTTGTGTATTGTCGTGTCATGTGACATCTGCCGTGACTTACCATTTCGTTTTAGTGATAGTGATATGATTTTGATAAATCAAATACGTGGCATCTCTCGTATTCGCTTCAATCTGTTTACAGGATCGTCCACCAGATTGAGTCGTCACAATGACTAGTAAACCTACCTACCTTTATAGTACCTACTGAACGTTACGCAAGCTAGGAAAGTGAAGTATGGTGGAATCGCTTATGTTGTTCGAATATTATTATCACCTTTGATTTCCTTCAGCATTGCATTATATCCGTGCGTAAGGCTTAGAAGCTTAGACAAGAAAGCCTCTAGAGTAGACATTTTATGTCAAACGAACGGTGTCTGGTTAATAAATCAGATACATATACGCTGTCGCCCAGCAACTTCCGGCCAGTTCCGACTGCTTCGGTGAACCTAAAACATCGCTGACCTACCCCAGGCAGTACTAAAATGATTTCTATATAAAAATTCATTCAATTTTAAGGCTGTCTTGTCAAAGGATAGAATACTAGGCAGACAGATAAAAACACGCACGTCCATCGTGACTCGTTTAGCAGTTAGCGATTGTTATAGTATAAATCTTCCCAGGTGAATTTTTCGCTTCGAGTCCCTATCTTTCAAAACAAACGGTATCGTCATAGTATTAAGGTTCAAATTTAATGTAATGGCTCGAAGCGAAAAATTCACCTGAGAAGATTTATACTATAGCAATCGTGGACTTACGTTGCGCAAGATGATGATTTTGTCTGCGGTCTTGAGGTGATGCAGCTGATGCGTGACGAGCACGCGCGTGTGGTGTCGCAGCAGCCCATTAAGGCACTCCGCCACGAGATGCTTGCCGACGTGAGCGTCCACCGCCGAGAGTGGGTCATCCAGGAGGTATAAGTCCGCCTACGGAAGAAGGAAGTTATTGTTGAAAAAAGAAATTTTTAACCCGTAAAATCATTAGAGCTTGTCTAGTTTGAAATGACGCGCCCCACCACCGCGTTTGCGCACGGGATTTGGAGCTCAATTTGAGCTACAATAGAGCCCATTGTAGCTTGAATTGAGTTTCGAATCCTGTGCGTGAGTGCGGTGGTGGAGCGCGTCATTTTAAACTAGACAAGCTATACCCCGGCAATATATTTGCCGTCAAACAGAAATCAAAGCCGATTCAAATTAGCAACATTTACGGTTTAAAATCGAATGTTTTGACTTGACAGGGTTGTCAAATGGTTTAAGGGTTAATACACGATTCTTTTCTGGCTGTACTTTTGTTGTCTTTTATATTATTTATCAGTACTAACTAAGTTTCAAGTCGAGTCGATGCCATTAGCAGGTAAAGAGTTTCCCCCCGCGCAGACGATACTGGAGGCACCACCACTATTTTATTATCAGATGTATGGAATTTAGTAACGGAGCACTGGAATTGATATGTATACCAGACTGTTAAGAAGAGCTGAGATAGTTTTCTTGTTATTTATTAGGTATTGTTAATGAAAAATTTTATTGTTAATTAAACATGTAGTTGATTGCATTGCATGGCGAGTTGACGTTGGAAAATAACTGTAGATCAGCACAGTTACCATGACAAGCCTATTTACGTTAATCGCTTTGCTGACGCAAGTTCTTGCTTGTCAAAATTATTGTGTTGTTTCCGATCGCCAACGGTTTTCAACTTCAACTACGGCGTAACGTACCTATAAGCGTACTATAGTAGTTCCAATCATTTATTTTCTCGATGACAACTCCCATAGAATGTAACTGCGTTTAGTTACGCAAAAATTAACTTTTAAATGCGAGATATAAAAAATACGACAACTGCCTAATTTTGTTCCTTGATCCCATATAAGATTCATCTAAGACACATTGAGTCCATATATGCAGTAAATTTTTTTTAAAGTACGATTTATAATAAACGTTTCAATAAAGTTACATTCTATGGCAATACAAATGTCATGTTATGATTACCATAAAATGTAACTTTATTAAAACGTTTATTATTTATCGTACTTTAAAAAAACTACTGCATTATATGGACTCAATTTAACTTAGATGAATATTATATAGGATCAAGGAACAAAATTAGGCAGTTGTCGTATTTTTTATACCTCGCATTTAAAAGTTAATTTTTGCGTAACTAAACAAAGTTACATTCTACGGGAGCTGAAATCGAGAAAATAAATGATTGGAAATACTATAAAGCATATTGTGTTGGTATCCTTTGGCAGATAAATAAAAACATGCGATAGCACCCTTTAGCAGCTGAAAACATGTAACTGCATACTTTAACTTGCGATGCGTATAGTGTGTCCAAAATCATCCAGCTAAATGCGATTCGATGCTGATAGATGTGACTTCACCCTAACACTACTTGTCTGTCTGTGCACATGAGCATGGACCTGTTCATAGCACGTTTGAAACCTGGGAGGTTCTAACGGTTGAAATTTATGAAGAATTCGATTTATTATGGTGGAGATTCTAACAAAAACAACATCATCATCATCATCATTTCAGCCGAAAGACGTCCACTGCTGAACTTAGGCCTCCCCAAGGCTCGCCAAACAGATCGGCCCTGCGCCATCCGCATCCAATGCGTTCCCGCCACCATCACCAGGTCGTCGCTCCATCTTGTTGGAGGCCTACCTACACTGCGTCTTCCGGTCCGCGGACGCCACTCGAGAACCTTTCGGCCCCATCGGCCGTCGGTTCTACGAGCGATGAGCCCTGCCCACTGCCACTTAAGTCTAGCGATTCTTCGAGCTATGTCCGTGACTTTAGTTCTTGCACGGATTTCATCATTTCTAATGCGATCCCGCAGAGAAACTCCAAGCATAGCCCTCTCCATCGCCCAAAAACAACATAAAATAATAAAATCCCCAAGACAATATACTTATTTTTAAAACTTTTATTTTGATCATCGTAAAAACGGTAACTAAATGCAAAAGTAGTATACTTTAAAGAAAAAATAAAAAAGTTACTACTATCGGGAATTTGTTGCGGAACGATATTACTATATTACAGAACTTCAAAGTAGAGTACCTACACATGGGCAGTACAAGCAATCATATAATAAATAGCTTTACACCCATACTAAATGGTATTGAATTAGAGATAATCTATGATAACATGGCCGCTTCTTGAAGTCTTCTATGTATTGTGAAAGTATTTATAAAGCACACCAAAACTTTCAACGCATGTGTGCGTGTTGAGACAGCCGTCAAACAAAAACAGATACTACTACTTAAAAATTATTTCGTAAATATGTGACTAAACACATTGAAATAGTAATGTGGAGGGGCGGGTCATGTTATCGTAGTTTATCTCTACAAGCATATTTAAAATAGTACTTAGACGGTAGGCGACTTAAGGAAAAGTACTGTAATACCTAGAATCCATTACATTTTTTTATTATTGACTATAGTATTTCCATAAGAATAAATAATAACAGAGTAGAAGGGAATCTCTTTTGACCGCGTCCAAAAGGCCGCCATTTATATACCTACTTCCCCCCTCACATCGTTACACCCCTCTGTCGTCCAGGCGTGTTGCTAGGGTTGCTTACTGTTAAATATTACTTACGTCTAAAGATAATATCGCTAAAATATAAGTTTTTATTTACTTTGAAATCATTATTTTATTCTAGTTTTACAAAATAGGTATGACATTTATAAATCATTAGGTACAGTCAAGGATTTTAATTTTTTTAGGTCACTTGCCACTGTTGGTATTATAGCCGTGTAATGCAAATCGGGTGAAGTCGCTTATACTCGTACATGCTGATTTGCATTACACGGCTAAAATACGAACAGTGGCAAGTGGCCTAACAATTAAAATCCTTGACTGTACGTACCTACATATTATAGGTAGGTATAGTATAAATCTTCCCAGGTGAACTTTTCACTTCGAGCCCTTATCTTTCAAAACAAACGGTATCGTCATAGCATTAAGGTTTAAATGTAATAAAGCGAAAAATTCACCTGGGAAGATTTATACTATACTTCTAAGTAAGAAGTTATTACAAGTGCCATACCAAATGAAGCCATTTAAAGTGATTTGGCATCGTTTTTGAATTATTTATACACCCAAATACACCACAATAACTTGACGTCATTGTTATTTGTTTCCAATAAAACGAACGCGCAAACAGTTAACAGCCAAACGCGCGTGTGGCGACACAGGCCGTGACACCCTGACTGAGTTCTCGCTTAGCGAGTACTCTAATATCGTGACCTTGAGTCCGGCCGGAGCGGGAGTTTCCCTTCTACTCTGTTATTATTTATTCTTATGGTATTTCCAGTCATTTTGTTTCGCGATGACAGCTCCCGTAGAATGTAACTTTGTTTAGTTACGCAAAAATTAACTTTTAAATGCGAGGTATAAAAAATACGACAACTGCCTAATTTTGTTCCTTGATCCTATATAATATTAATCTAAGATAAATTGAGTCCATATATGCAGTAGTTTTATTTAAAGTACGTTAAATAATAAACGTTTTAATAAAGTTACATTCTATGGCAATCATAACATGATATTTGTATTGCCATAGAATGTAACTTTATTGAAACGTTTATTATTTATCGTACTTTAAAAAAAATTACTGCATATATGGACTCAATGTGTCTTAGATGAATCTTATATGGGATCAAGGAACAAAATTAGGCAGTTGTCGTATTTTTTATATCTCACATTTAAAAGTTAATTTTTGCGTAACTAAACGCAGTTACTTTACATTCTACGGGAGCTGTCATCGAGAAAATAAATGATTGGAACTACTATACAGACATCAAATACACATAAAAATAAGGAAAACTGTAAATTAGATTTGTAGGCAACCGGTCTAGCGAAACCTTGACAAAGCGGAAAATTTATGAGATGAAATAAATATTAAAAGGAGGAAATGTGGAAAATTGCTTTGGGAGATAAACTGAAGCAGGAAAAAACTTTGAAATAATTCGGAATGTCCAATATCATACCAATTGTTTTTATGTACATATTTTTTCTGTATAGAAAAGTCAATTATAAAAAACTGATTTCAATATGTTTTCATTTAAATCACTACTTTTTTCTAAATTAATTATTGAAACTATTTTGATTGATGACGTCAGATTATAATTGAGGGCTCCCACACAGCCAAATTTCTAAATCTATTTACTTAAATGCGTACGACAGACAAGGCAAACCCCTTTAAACATTTTTTGCATAGTGGTATACTGTAACTTGTGTCACTTTATTGGCGCTGTCAAAGTGCTAGATGTCAGACAGCGGGTCCATATCAAACTCCGTAGTTTAATCGACACGTAAATTGTGAAGAATTCTAAATAATGCTATTCCATACAGATTGAAGTACAACTTGGACCGTCTACGACATCTATTTCAATGTCAAATGAAGGTCATTGCTTATTTGATATATAATAAATGCATTATATTAAAATGAAATAACTACAGAAAACGATTTAAAAAGCATTTACCTACCTCGAAATGGTTATCGATTTATTACAAAAAAATAGACAACCCCAATTCTCTTATCTATAAATAAGAGAATTTTAGGACTGATCTCTGCAACCGTAATAAATGTATGTATAGGTGTATAACATATAATAATTAAATATGCAATGAAGCTAAAGCAGTTTCTTTTGGAAATTAAATTTTGATACAAGCTGTTTACTCACTGCTGTTTTAGTGAAGTTAACTGTATTCATTGTCATCCAATCTACACAGCCATACTAAATTTCAAGCCAATTTGACTACCGAAAGTGGGTGACTTGCAAGATTTTGATTGATAGCATACCTACCCGATATACACTGGGGCAAGTGAAACTAAATAAAGGCTTGTAAAATGTATGGGGTTTCCATATAGGAAACAATTTTTAGTAGGTAAGTAAACCTTTTTTTTCGTTTTGCTTTATGGTAATAGGGTTATTGATGATGATAATATTTCAAAACTGGGTACGTTTCTAAATATATAAGTTAAAAAATATAATAATGGACGAAATATATTTTGATAAAATGCAATTTTCTTGGAAATTCATAACAATATTCATAATTTAAAAAAAACCTAACGTAACCTAAACCAATCTGTAGATTACACGATTAAAAAAGTTTTTTTAATTGATAGGTTCATCAAAAATTTTTGTATGTAAATATAATAAATTAATAACCATTATGTGTTTCGTCCATACATACATACATTAGGTACATATGTAAACTGAACAGCGAAATATTACAAAAAGCAATGTCATAGCATAATTAGCATAAAAACAACCTGATTTGGTCTTTAAGATCTCACGCATGTGATGTTTTATCTGTTAGCGTTAGATATTGTACGAAAAGCGGAAGCAAAACAACTTATTGCATGATTACTTATCTCTATGTGAATAGGGCAGTGCAGACAGATAAGATCGCCGCAAGGAAGTGTGAAGAGTGTAATTGACAAGATTTCATATTTCTAATTTGATTTGTTCTCTGTATTCTGTTTGGAAAGAGAAAGACGCTGATAGTTTAAAATTTTCACTAGGATTATTAATTAATTTATTACAATTTTTTAAAGATGTGCTTATTCTAAAAGGGCATACCTAACTCCAAAACCACGATACAATAGATCCATTACTTTGTCGTTAAGGTGGAACGGCACGCTCTGGGCGCGAAATTCAAAATTACACATACAGTGTAACTGTTTAACTTCATATGGTACTTGCGGTTGTTAAACAGTGTTCTTTATATTATTGTGTAAAGCTTTTTAAGAATAAAACTGTTAGCTTGATATAAGAGTTGTCAAACATAGAAATTCGGACTTTCAACGTTTTGACAACTTTTATTTCAAGCTAATAGCTTTATTCTTCAAAAACTTTACACAATAATATAAAGAACACTGTTTTACAAGCGCAAGTACCATATGAAGTTAAACAGTTACACTGTTTTACCCACAATAAAAAAAAAACGGCCAAGAGCGTGTCGGACACGCCCAAGATAGGGTTCCGTAGCCATTGCGAAAAAATCAAGTAATATTTTTCTAAGGATTTCGTATGTGTACGGAATCTTCCCAGTTTAGGTATCGTCAATACTTTGAAAAAAGCTCGTATTTCACAATCGATAATCTGGCTAAGTGAACTTTATTACGCGCGTATCAAGGTTCAGTTTTGTTTACATGCTGATTTGAGATACGAGGTTTTTCAAAGTAGTGACGATATGTTTTATACCTTAGGCTACTATTTACTCTTAAACTACAAATAATTCCCAAGCAATCTTAGCCGCTATAATTTTCCTTGTAAATTTAATATATTTACTACCATTCTGATTTTTTTCAAATTTTTCCTCCCAACAGTTTAGATTTTAGAGAGGCGGGGGGGGACGGTCGATTTTAATGAAAATTTTCACTTTAAAGTTGAATATTTCGCAAACAGATCACTGAATACAAAACCGGCCAAGAGCGTGTCGGACACGCCCAAGATAGGGTTCCGTAGCCATTACGAAAAAATCAAGTAATATTTTTCTAAGGATTTCGTATGTGTACGGAATCTTCCAAGTTAGGTATCGTCAACACTTTGAAAAAAGCTCGTATCACAAAATCGTTAATCTGGCAAAGTGAACTTTATTACGCGCAAATCAAGGTTCAGTTTTGTTTACATGCTGATTTGAGATACGAGTTTTTCAAAGTAGTGACGGTATGTTTAATACCTTAGGCTACTATTTACTCTTAAACTACAAATAATTCCCAAGCAATCTTAGCCGCTATAATTTTCCTTGTAAATTTAATATATTTACTACCATTTTGAATATTTTCTAATTTTTCCACCCAACAGTTTAGATTTTAGAGGGGGAGGGGGACGGTCGATTTTAATGAAATTTTTCACTTTAAAGTTGAATATTTCGCAAACAAATCACTGAATACAAAAATCATGTAAGCAACCCCCCAATGGTTTTTAAAAGACCTATCCAACGATACCCCACACTATAGGGTAACCGAGAAAAAAAATCACCCCCACTTTACGTCTATGGGAGGTACCCTAAAAAAATTTTTTTTAGTTTTTTTTATTTAACCACTTTGTCGGCGTGACTAATATATATATTCATGCCAAATTACAGTTTTCTAGTACTAACAGTCTCTGAGCTTAGCCGCGGACAGACAGACAGACGGACAGACATGGCGAAACTATAAGGGTTCCTAGTTGACTACGGAACCCTAAAAATCATGTTAGCAACCTCCCAATGGTTTTAAAAGACCTATCCAACGATATCCCACACTATAGGGTTAGTCGAGAAAAAAAAATCACCTCCACTTTACGTCTATGGGAGGTACCCTAAAAAAATATTTTTTCTCAAACATGCTTTGAAATGTATGCGTTAATGTCACGAAATGAAGCCATGAAGTTTGTTGTTTATGGCTCCCTACATTACTTCTTGGCCTAGGCCATAAAAGTAAGTATGAAAAACCATTATTGTCCGCTGCTGTAACTTTTTAAATTTACTTTTCTCAAACATGCTTTTAAATGTATGCGTTAATGTCACGAAATGAAGCCATGAAGTTTGTTGTTTATGGCTCCCTACATTACTTCTTGGCCTAGGCCATAAAAGTAAGTATGAAAAACCATTATTGTCCGCTGCTGTAACTTTTTAAATTGGCTTACTAACATTAAACTTACAAAGGAAAAATTACATACAGCCAACTTACGATATTAAAAAAAAATCTATCTTCTTTTATTTCCATAAAACCGCCTAAACTACTGGTGATGGATGGATGGATGTATGGATGTATGGATAGATGTGTGGATGTATGGATATATGGATGGATGTATGATGGATGTATGGATGGATGGATGTATGTATGGATGGATGTATGGATGGATGGATGGATGGATGGATGTAAGGATGGATGTATGGATGGATGTATGTATGGATGGATGGATGTATGGATGGATGTATGGATGGATGTATAGATGTATGGATGGATGTATGGATGGATGGATGGATGGATGTAAGGATGGATGGATGGATGTATGGATGGATGGATGTATGGATGTATGGATGGATGTATGGATGGATGTATGGATGGATGGATGGATGGATGTAAGGATGGATGGATGGATGTATGGATGGATGGATGTATGGATGTATGGATGGATGTATGGATGGATGTATGGATGGATGTATGGGTGAATGTATGGATGGATGTATGGATGGATGGATGTATGGATGGATGTATGGATGGATGTATGGATGGATGGATGGATGGATTGATGGATGGATGGTTGGATGTATGGGTGGATGTATGGATGGATGTATGGATGGATGTATGGATGGATGTATGGATGGATGTATGGATGGATGGATGGATGGATGGATGGATGGATGGATGTATGGATGGATGGATGTATGGATGGATGGATGGATGTATGGATGGATGTATGGATGGATGTATGGATGGATGTATGGATGTATTGATGGATGGATGGATGGATGGATGGATGGATGGATGGATGGATGGATGGATGGATGATGATGATGATGATGATGATGATTCATGTTTGAGAAAAGCTCTATACAATCCTCGGCCGGAAGAGGGATTGCTGGACTCGTTTTATCCGGCCTCGTCTACGACTCGGCCGTATACCCCAAATCTCGTCCATCAATCCCTTACTTCACGGCCTCTGCAGTAATGTACTATTTTATTTTTTATTTTACCACTTTCTTGGCATGATTGATATGTATATTCATGCCAAATTACAGCTTTTTAGTACTAACAGTCTCTGAGCTTAGCCGCGGACGGACAGACAGACATGGCGAAACTATAAGGGTTCCTAGTTGACTACGGAACCCTAAAAAAACTGTAAAAAGTTTGAATTTCGCGCCTGGAAGCGTACGCTTCCACCTTAAGGTTGTTATCAAATTTAAAATTATTACAGCTCTTTTTTCTGGTGAAAAAGGTAAAGGAAACATATCTATACTGTTGTGATACTGGTAAATTTTGATATGTTTTTAAATTTGTTGTATTTTTTTAAATATGGAGAAATAAATATCTTTCCGTGTGCAGGAGGCGAAACTCTTTCGATTCCTGTAGTAATTTTCAGGTGTCAAAAAAATTTAATCTCGTCAATTATTACACAAATATTAATTATCCTTGCTAAAATATACATAACAGCTGCATAAATAAATTGAACTGTATGTAGTCTTTGTTCATTCATTATTAGTAGGGCAATAGAGACATTATAATATATCCTTACTAGCTGTTGCCTGCGACTCCGTCTGCGAAGAATAGGGCCATAAAAATTGCCGACGACCTCTCTTCTCAGACCTACCAAATATAGAAAAAAAAAAAATAGAAATCGGTCAAGCCATTTTGGAGGAGTTAGATAACAACCACCGTGATACGAGACTTTTATATATTAGAAGATTGAGTGGTGTCATCAATTATAACTGATTAAAAAAACTTATTTCGTAGTTTTTGGAGTCAATATATTTTTTTTATTTCAAGCAAAAATTGAGTGCTAAAGTTTGAAATTAAAGCGCCAAGATTAATTTACAGGCTAATCACTGATTATTTAAATAAACTACAGATTCAGATCTTAGGTACTTTGCGACTGTCAATGTTATGTATAAATAAAATGGATAAACTGTGAAGTAGTACGTTCAAGCTATGCAATTACCCGTGCTTGCATTAAACGACAAAATTAAATTAATTGCAAGATTAACTACAAGTATTGAATGCAAAAACGCAGCTATTTTGCATAGCATTACTTCGCAGCAAAATCATGTCTATCCATTTTATTTTAAGCCGATTTAGTTATTTGGATACACATAGCTACGGCTGTTTGCTGTAGTATGCGTCGGGTTTCCGCACCATTTGTGCTAACAAGTGACCACAATCGCGTAAAAATACTTACTTATTGTTCGTGTGAACAATAAAACTTTACCCGACGAAACTTTAACTTGCTGATTAATTATGGTATGTAGATGCTGCATCATCATATTACAATTATATCGTTACGCGTTATTATTCAAATGGTATTGCGACAGCAGCTATGAGTGTGCTTACCTATTCGTGCGCACTGATAACCCAGTTTCCTTCCTTTGTTATAATAAGTTGGAGAGTAAAAATCTTTCTGATGCTGCAATGAAACTCTGTTATAGATAATAGGTTCAAGTAACACTATTAAGTAGAACGTAGCTGTTGAATTTTCACTGACCTGCCTGTAGCAGGCGCGCGCGAGGCCGATGCGCGCGCGCTGTCCGCCGCTCAGGCTGATGCCGCGCTCGCCGACCAGCGTGGCGTCCCCCGCCGGCAGCAGCTCGAAGTCGCGCACCAGCGCGCACGCCGTCACCACCTGCAACCGAGACAAACTATAGCACACATAGCCCGGACATCTCTTTCTGCAAATCAAATCGTGTCTGGAGCCGAAGATGGACTGAATAAAGTATCGCGGACTCACTTTTTTATAACGCAGGCGGTCGTATGGTAGGCCGAAGAGTATGTTCTGGCGCACGGTGGCCACGAAGAGCCAGGGCTCCTGGCTGGCGTACGACACGCGCGCGCCGCCCAGCGACACGGAGCCGCGCGACGCCGGCAGCTCGCCCAGGATCACCTGCAGCAGCGACGACTGCCCCACAACACAAACCATTAACGATAATATTACCAACTCAAGCCGATTGTCTAAGAGTTTTTCCACTAAGTGTAATATATTTCAAGAGATTAATTATATGTTTAGTTTAGTTTAGTTTATTTATTCACTCAGACATAATAATTACATTATATAATACATTAAAGTCAGTATATTAGAATTTATGCTGAGATCGTCAAAAATTTATAAAAAAACAAAATATAACAATATAATAATAAAAATAACCAAAGATGAAAAAAAAACAATCAATAAAATGCAAATGTCAAAATAAATTCGTCCCCAAGTGGGAGTTGTCAAAAACAAATAATTAATTATTTCAATGAAAGTACAAAAATAACTATAAATGAATGGTATTTCCAATAGGGATCGTCATAACAAAATAAATTTAATTAAAACATAATTACCAACATTAAAAATTATGTCAAGAAAAAATTATGTCCAAAAACTCACTTATAGAATACAGAGGGTTATCCATCAAAAGGCTTTTCACCCGGCGACCGAATGCCTCTTCGCTCAGGTCTTTTATTTCGGCGGGCAGACGTTCATAATAGGTAGGCCCCACAACTCGTGGATTTTTTTCTGAGAGTGCCATGCGACGTGGGACTGTCCTAAGGCGTCCTGTGGTACGCAAAGTTTTGCCTTGGACATTTACGCATTCAAACGTGGATAAGTGTTTCCTCACAAACATCAGTAACTCATAAACATAAATTGAGTAGTGCGTCATTATGCGATACTTCCGAAACAGGTCTCTACAGGAATGCCTTGGTGGTACACCGATTAGAGTCCGTACGGCACGTTTTTGCATTAGCATTACTCTATTGGCATCCGTGGAGTTTCCCCAAATGAGTGTACCGTACGACATCAGCGAGTGGAAATGTGCGAAATAAACCTGTCTCAAAGCATCCCCGGAAATCAGTAGTTTAAGTTTCTTCAACGCAAAGACTGCACCACTCAATCTATTACACAGCCCACTCACATGGCTCTTCCAGTTGAGGTGAGCGTCCAATGTGAAACCGAGAAAACGGCACTCCATTGTCACCGGCATTGGGCTATTTATAAGACACGGAGGCAATGCAACACTACGACCAGAGAAGATCATGACACTGGATTTTGCAAGGTTCAGCATCAAACCATTCGTCTTGAACCACTCATGCAGCTGATCACACGCCTCACGGATCTTTTCAGCAAGCAGTTCATAGGACTGTCCGCTGACAATAACCGTAGTGTCATCCGCAAATAGCACAGACAGCCCAGCTGTAATTGATGACGGAAGGTAGTTTATAAAAATTAAGAAAAGGGTATTCCCAAGTGCCGACCCCTGTGGGATGCCTACACTCACAGAGCCAATATCCGAATCGTACCTTTTGCCATCTGTCAATAATCTCACTATCTGCTTACGTCCCGTTAAAAATGAAGCAAACAATCTGTGAGCAGTGTCTCGAACGCCATAGTACGGCAGTTTTCTCAAAAGTAGTTCATGACTAATGACGTCAAACGCCTTTGACAAATCGCATAAGATACCCGCCATTTTGCACTTGTCATCAAGTCCAGACACAATACAATCAAAAAATTTGAGCGTTGCTGTTGTTGTAGATTTGTTTCTTCTGTACGCAAATTGTCTGTCCGTCAGTAAGTCATTTCTTTCCAGGTGCTTCATTAGGTATGACGACAAAATGGACTCAACTATTTTAGAAATTGTAGGTACGATTGAGATAGGCCTGTGACTGTTGACATCACACTTGTCTCCCTTTCCCTTATATACTGGGCATACTCTGGTACTTTTCAAAACTTCAGGATAAACACCAGTATCGAACATCATGTTGATAAGCACCACCATCACCCCAGAGATCACTGGCCAAACAGACAAAATAAGGTTTACAGACATGTCATACGTATCAACTGTTGTCCGTGTCTTCAACATGGACTGTAAAGCATTATCTAAAATATCCTGTGTTATGGTTGGCATATCGAAAGACGGCACATTTAAATCACTAAAGTACCTGCGCATGTATTGTGTCGATAACGAGGTGTTGCCGTCCAATTTATACTTGGCTGCAACACTTAAAAAATGAGAGTTAAATACATTAGGCACCTCACAGCTTTTGATTTCCGTTCGCGTTGTGGGGTCTTTAAGACAAATATTTGAAGAACTAGTTTTTGTACCTATTTCCTCATTAACAATCTTCCATATTTCCCTTGACGAATTTTCACATTTACTCAGCCTATTTTGAATGTGAGTTTGTCGAGCACGCAACGTCGCATCCTTAATCAAATTAGAGTAATGTGATATACACTCAGATATTATAGTGTTGTCTGGGTACTGTCGTCGAAATTCATGTAAATCACTGTGCTTGCGAAGATATTCCGACAGTTCATCAGTCAACCACGGGACGTTAGATTTTTTATGGTTTAACTTTAACTTTTTTATAGGGAAATGGACATCTATGTAGTATGTCAATTTATTAAATAATTTACAAAATTTAGTATTAATATCAATGGTCATGTCATAAATAAAATTGAAATTATAATTACTTATGTCCCAATAGAATAAATTAATTGACTCATCTGTAAATAATCTGCGTTCTACAGAGTCACCTTTCCCATTTTTATTTTCATCATGTTCAATAGCAAACTCATACCGCTGTGCGTTGTGATCGCTTATAGCAGTATCCACGGATGAGACAGTGAGGTTGTCACGAGCATGGTTCGCTATCCCGCAGTCAATGCACGACGCAGAGTCTGCGGTCACGCGAGTGGGAAAAGTAACTGTGTTCACGCACCCGTAGCTGCCCAGTACGTCGTCTACCCGCCGCCTCAAAATATTAACACTTAAATAATCAACATTCTGATCGCCGATGATGAGAAACCTTTTGTTTTCGTCAGTAAGCTTAGACAATAATAATTCTAATTTATCTAAATAAATGTCAAAGTTACCGTTGCCGGTTCTATATAACACAACAATAATCAATTTACAATTTAAAATTTCAACAGCAGTAAATTCGGCATGATATTGCACAGATAAATTTTGCAAATCGTTTCGTTGCTTAAACTCGATATTTTCTCGCACAAAAATGGAGACGCCGCCATGGGCGATGCGCGTGCGGCAGTAGGAGTTCGCGAGTGTGTAGCCACTTAACCTCACTTTTTCAATTTCATTTTTGCGACACCAAATTTCACTTAATCCTAATATATGTGGCTTTTCTGTGCTTGCCAATAGGTTTAAGATTGAAGTTTTTCCACAAATAGATCTGACGTTTTGGTGTATAATCTTAAATTTAGTATTTACTTTGGTTTGGCTGTGGCATGTTTTGCTGTGGAGTTTTTTGGCTTCAAAACGTTGAACAATCGAATTGACACTCCTTCCAGCCAGTTTTGTGTATTTCTGGCTGCCTTCTGCTTCTCGGCTGGCACGTCCAGGCGAAACGAAGAGTAGCTGCCTCTGGTCTCCACCAATCTCTCACAAACGGGCGCCGGGACTCCCATCCTACTCTGTACGTGGCGAATGACATCCTCAGCAGTGGTGTCCACGCTTAGGTTGAAAACGTGCAGGCTCACTGCACGGGGGCCAGCAGCCCGGAGCCCCCCACAGCTGGGTCGGCGCGTTGAAGCCTCAGGCAGAGGTTGCGGAGGCAGTGTCGCGTCACCACCGCGAAGAGAGGCAGTCCCCGGCGCAACAGCAGAAACAGAATCAGCTTGCTGTTGATTGTTGCCGACCACAGGCGTAGATTGGTGGCCGTCGGCGGTGTTGTAATTCGAGCGCCGAGGCCTGGGTGTAGGTCTGGGTGTAGGGGTCTCCGTAGACACGCTACTCGTCGACGCAGACTGATTCTGTTCCTCGCCCAAAAAGATGATGCCTTGGGGTCCAGATTCGTTCAGAGATACGTGCTGTGGACAGTGTAGTTTCGGGAAACCTGTTTTGTTCGTGACGATCCTCAGAAGCGCTTGGATGTTATCGCTCTGGTCTGTAAGTTGGTTTTGCTGAGTTGTAATAATATCACGACAAAATCTTATTTCTTCCTTCATTTCTGTTTTCTCCGCATTTAAATTTGAAATAACGTCCACCAACCTATTTACCGCCGCCGTATTCGTCGTAGATTTTGCCTTAGCTGGTGCCATTTTCTTCAAATTTTATATTTAAATATGTCCAATATTATGTCAACCTGATTTTAAACTAGATATTTCTCTTAAAACTATTGAAAATAATATTAAAATGTTTAAAAATAACAGAGCTGTTTTGAACGTGATGACAGCTGTCAACTATATGTCCAGGTAAATAAAGTAACTGTTCGATCCAGACAATCTTACGAGTTAGAAGTCATAGGAATGACGCGTTCCGACATGTGCATGTCGGGTCACGCGCAGTGTAAGATTGCAGAGCGGAAAATAAATAAATTATACGATTTGTACATTTTGCGAATGTACCTACCTACTTTATGCTTTTTGTACGTTCTGCGTGTTTCACAATATGCGTTGTGTACATTTTGAGCAGGTACTGTAGAGTTTGCTATTGGTTACATTTTGCGCGTACATTTAATTTGCGTTTTGTGCATTTTGCTCCGAAGCGGGATCCAGAACTAATATGCGGTAAAAAGAACCAAGTCTAGAGCACTCTCGAGACATAATTAGTATGAACTTGGTGATATTTTTGAAGGGCGTTCTTTCAATACGGGGAGCTAACTAAAAATAGGCATGAGTAATATCTACCAGACCGACGCGAGCAGCTAAGTGTATGTTTGACGTATCCTTGAAATATTTTCGAAACACGTCAAGCTAAGCACGACTTTACTTTCACAAAAAAAATCTCAAAAAGGGCAGTAGTTGCAGACTTATTTTAACGTCACGAGTTAGATTAAAATTTTGATTGGAGCAGAAGAGAGGAAAGAGGTGTTTAAGTTTACCTTGCCGGCTCCAACCAACCCCGCGACGCCTACGAATTCGCCAGGCTGCGCCGTGAAGCTGATGTTTCGTAGAGTGTCCACGATGGGATCGGACAACCAGCTCGCGCTTACGCCCGCCAGTACGAGTCCGGTGTGCTTCGCTCTCTCCTTTTCCTTTTCAACACCATTAGTAATTACCACCGATGCCTCTTTAATGTTCAATTTTGCTTCAACAGCCTTCGGTGATTCCAGTTCCTCTAGCATTAAGAAGTCCTACAAAATAAATTCAAACCGTAAGGACGCTAAACAAAAGGTTGTAACTGTAACTTCGAGTATTAAACCTTTAGATCAATAGTTACCTCAAGACGGCTCACGGAAACCTTGGCTTCTGCTAGACAAGACAGAGCCAAAGGGAAGAAGATGTTAGCGGCTAGTTGAAGTAGATTAAAGTATTGCACGAGTGAGAAGGCGATCTCGGCGCGGATTTGTCCGCCCATTAGCACGAACGCTACGATGGCAGAGAACAGGATGAAACGCTCGGTGAACACGGATAGAGCCGTAGAGAAGCCTTTTATCATCGATGTGCGCATTATGAAGTTCACTTCCATCCTGTTTTATGAAATAAACATATTTAGTTTCAATGACAGCTCAGCTCTAAGCTTTGGGAATTGGGATTCCCAAAGGTTAATATATTTTCTTTAGTATTATTATAAATCCATAATTGGACGTAGGTAGTATGTATGCTTCTCGCGTTAAATAATCATTTACTAGCCTTTACCAGCAGCTTCGCTCCCTTGAACCTAGCAGTTGTATTGAAGTTCCAGAATTTTACTCCATAGCCATGGAAATTACACTACACACAATCATTGCAAAATGTCATATCTTTCTTAGTTGACATTATGAAATTTTACATTATTCCGTAGGTACCATCGCCCCAGACGTCAGATACCCATTTTCAAAACAAATTTGCTTGTAGCCGTTGATGTTTATTGCTATGGATTGTTATGGACAGATGTCTAGCCACTGCACGCAAACTGGGCCTTTAAGGTGGTTATCTGACGCTTAGGGCGATAGTACATCCCGATCACGTGGGAATATCGGAATAAAAAGTAGCTGATGTGCTATTACCCAGATTCAGATATGACAAAACACACATACCATACATACATAGAAATACTACACTACATATATACTTACACATTATAATATACTTGTAGAATTATAATACTGAACAATGAATTGTGTAAATGCAAACTGAAACTAATAAAAGGCATAAAATGGCTAGATATTTTGTTCAGTTAATGAACAAGCATCTTATTTCAACGTAACTTATCTGTGTAAGATTAGCTATGTATAAAATACATGTGCTGCATTATTATATGTGTTATTGCAGATGATCGATCACCTACCTATCTACATTCCAAAATTTTTTGGCAGTGTAATAAGAATTCCGGGATTTCCTAAAAATTACATCGTACTCTTCAATAACGTTGCATAAAAAAACAACCGTGGCAAATTTCGTGTCTCTGCAACCTAGTGGTTGAGCCTTTTCAAACGAAACGTCCAACAATACATAGACCTAATTTTATCCAAATCTGTCCAGCTGTTTTAGCGTGAAGGAGTAACGAACACACACACACGCACGTAAGCACATATCCACGAAATTTTGCATTTATTATAATAGTATAGAATTAGAAGGATATTGTTGAATTAAACAGAGATCTTACTTGCGTAACTTATCCACTAGTTTTTCAAACGGCTTTTCCCAAGCGTACATCTTGATGACCTGGACTCCGTTTACTAATTCGCTCATCACTTTTACCCTCTCATCAGTTCGTTTCGCAATTTTTCCACGTAGAACTCCTTGGCGGTTACTTAGGTAAGCTGAAATATAAATAATTTAACTTCAGTAAGCATGTTGTAAAGATAAGCAGTTGAATGACTTCGCATGTGTATGAGAATCTGTGGTATGGATATATTTTTATCATCGCAACATTAATAACATAACAAAACATAATAGATAAACAACATTAGTAAGTAGGTATATAGTTTGATTAAAGATTAAATGGTTCTCTGTAAAGAGTCTATTCGCAAATGAAATAGAATAACTACATGAATTACAGTAAAAAAAAACGGTTCAGTGCAAGTCGGACTCGCGCACCGAGGGTTCCGTACAAATTTGTATGAATGTCAAAATACATATGTATACGCTTGAGTATCGAAATTAATATTTTTTGCGGCATAAACGGGCCGTAACTATCTTTTTTTACGCTAACTAAGAATCTTGATTTTTTTCACAGCGTCAAGGGACCGTAGACTTAAGTTTATGGTTTTAATTTCAAGTCGATACCTCCACGCGTTCCCGAGAACTTGACAGACAGACGGACGGACGGTTGGACGGACGGAAACAAAGTGATCCTTGGATCAGGGATCCTAAAAAGGGGGATCATAATCATTGAAGTGTAACTCCATTTTAGTGCAACTAAAGAGGAAACCACACAGAAAGACTGTCTTCCCCAATACCTCCAGAGTGACATCATAGAAACATCTAAATACTCTTCTGTTAAAATAGTCTACTAAGGACGATTTTTTTTTGGGTTTTTTTTATAACACATCATCATCATCACCATTTCAGCCAAAAGACATCCAATGCTGAACATAGGCCTCCCCCAAGGCTCGCCAAACAGATCGGCCCTGCGCCATCCTCATCCAATGCGTTCCCGCCACCTCAACCAGGACGTCGCTCCATCTTGTTTGTTTTATAACACGTATACTACGTGATTAATAAGTGATGTTTTGTTATCATAACGAATGGATTATTGGCGTGACATTAAAATAAACATCTCTAAAGCGATGTGCAGTCGCAAAGCAGTTGAGTAAACAAATTCGTTAGTTTAGGTTGAGTCTATCCTTAGCGCTATCCTCTTGTAATTTAGAAGATGATTGATTATTTATTCGCTTAAGCGCATGATAGATTATAAATATAAATGTAAATTAAAAATTTTAAAAACCCCCAACGCAATTATGTTACTCGTATGTTTGAACATTAAGTCAATGCCCGCTATGCGTCTAAGATCCCTTCCGCAGCTAACAAAAGAGCTGATAACTTTGAAACACCTGAACCTATTTTGATGAAACATATCTAAGAACCATCGCCAAGAGACCTGCTTTCTATTAAAAAAAACCGCATCCAAATCGGTGCACCCGTTTAAGAGCTATGATGCGACAGACAGACAGACAGACACACACACATAGCGGTCAAACTTATAACACCCCTCTTTTTGTGTCGGGGGTTAAAAAGAAGATGCATTGTTGCAATCGCACTTGATCAAAAGTAATAGGAACTTTAAACTACCCATAATTAATATTGAAGTATAGTCGACGAAGAAATTCCTTTACCACCCTAAGGTCATCATCATTGTAGCCGGCGCAGACCAGATGCGTGTACGTGTCACGTCGCGCACACGTCATTGTAATGAATGAAACTGTAAGAAAAATGGCACACCATGTGCACGCATCTAGCGCGCCATCTTTCTTACAGTTTCATTTACTTGTCACGCACACACATTTGGTCTGCGCCGGCGTTAAAACATCAAAGACCAGTTTCACTTACAAGTCGATGTTACAATCAGCCTTAATGTATTTTTTTTTGATTCAGGAACTGTCATAAAAAACTATACGAGACCTAAGCGTAGCACTCTGTAAATGTCGCTTTGCAAGAAAGGGGGGATGAAAATGGAAATTAAAAGTAGCAGTGCTTAAGAAAGAAACAGATTTTAATACACAAATCATAATATTTCTGCAATACTACACCACATAGGTACCACATACATAAATATAAACCACAGGAGACCGCAGAGCTGGCAGGTTACTCGCACAACATATCAGCGTTGCTATACAGCTTGGAAATGCTGCCAGCATTATTGGGTCTATGCCATGCCGCGGGGGGAACCTTTTTTAATTTTTTTCTAGTTTACTTTTGTTATTAGTTACTTCTCTTTTATTTTTAATTATAGTTTTTATATAGTTTAAGTTCTTATATGTATTAAGTACGTAATTTAATAAATTTTATTTCTATTCGTATTTAATATAATAAAGTAAAAAATTCCTGCAATTTTAGAATATCCATTTAAGAGGATGCTCAAAGATATGTAGATGGCAGTTTTACTTTTATATCGATCTGGACTCATAAAAATCTTCGCACAGAAAAAATATTAGGTTCATTAGTATAGACTTGATTTTATTATATATAACACCCACGCGATACCTTATTTAACGAAATATTTCTGGATAAAATGTAATTACCGGACTATCTTAAGTTTCATAATTTAATTATCATACTGTTGCCTGTATCAGAAACAATAAATTAAAATTAAGATTACCCCTAGACTAAAAAAAATAAGGAGAAATTGCCATTCAGTTAATGGTTATTTATGTAATTTACATCGAAATATCGTCACCTGCCCGTCGTTGGGCATTTCATTTTTCTTCATCCGTATGTTTTCTAAACGAAAATGTTTTCGTTGAACAAACTTTCTTTTAATAAAAACAAATGATGAAATGAAAATATCTATATTTAATTGTCCTGTTACAGGCAACGTCCCGTATAACCTCATTTTATGTAATTTTACACATAGGTAGATACACAAGCACACACACACTTATGACATAAGGGAAAAATGCTTTGTAAACTTACTTTGAACAAGGACGGTTTGAACAAAAATTACCGCCAAGGCAGCAAACGTAGCCCACTTCAGGTGTTGCCAGACCAGGAAAGAAACTATGGGCACCACGATCGGCATCACCCAAAGGTAGTGCAGAAACAACGTCACCAAGTCAAAACGCATCACGTCATTGGACATCAAATTGATCACTTGCCCAGGCTCTGTTTTACTCATTCCATTTCGATCAAGTTTTAAAATCTAAAATAAATGGCGTTTTATTCATATGTTTAAAAGTTTCGTAACATAATTAAATAAACTGTAGAGACAAGTAAGTCTACTGGCAGTGTCATCTAAGCTCGAATATGACCAACTACCTTTGTTTACATCTGTATGTAGATGGGTCTTCTGTTACTTAAAAATCCGTTACTTTCCGAACTGATACATACTATCAGTAACACGTAGGCCAATATAATAAAATAATACGTCGGGGCAAAAGTATTTTCGTATTTTTAATGTATTATTAGAAATCAAACCTCTTTGGCTGTGCTGAATGTAACTGGCTGGTTTTAATACCATTAAATGTTGACATTCTGAAGATGCAATAAATTAAAAAAAAACGGAAACGAGGAAATGCTGCCAGCATCTTCGGCACAATGCCGCAGGGGCCTTTTTTAGATATAGTTTAGTTTTTAATTTAGTTTGTAATAGTATTATTTTTGTTTGTTTAGATCTAGTTTAGTTTTTAATTTAGTTTGTAATATTTAGTTTATAGTTAAGTTTTATTCTTTGTTATTTTTTCTTAATTGTTATAGCTTAATTCATACGCAATAAAGACTTATATTTTTAAATAAAAAAAACTAGTTCCCGCCATTTTTCAATTGTTTTTCAAGCAAGCAAAATAAATAAAATAAATAAATATTAGGAGACAATCTTACACAAATCGACCTAGTCCCAAACTAAGCAAAGCTTGTACTATGGGTACTAGACGACGATAAACATACTTATATAGATAAATAAATACTTAAATACATAGAAAACATCCATAACTCAGGAACAAATATTCGTGCTCACCACACAAATAAATGCCCTTACCGGGACTTGAACCCAGGACCTCTTGCTTCGTAGGCAGGGTCACTACCAACTAGGCTAAAGCGGTTCTTAATGAACGTAAGTGACGAAGAAATTCGGTACATTTTAAAGTTTTAAAAAAGGTAAAGATGCACGAACGCCGCGAATAAAATTTGTGCGGTTTGTGGACCTATCTGCGGTATCAATAAGAGTAGCACAAATGTGGTTCATGCGTTTCAAGTCTGGAAATTTTAGTGTGAAAGATGAGGTTTTTAGTATGAAACATTTTCCTTTGTATGAAAAATACGAAAATACTTTTGCCCCGACCTAATAGGTAAGTATTAGTTCAAGTGCCGGAAAACTTTTTCTTGGAACGCAGATGCGAATTTAACATGTCTCTGGTAGTAAACTACACGCGTGAATTTAAAACCACGACATCGCCTAAGGTCAAGAAGTTTATCGGCTTGATTACTGCACCCGGAAAATTGCGCTCGAAAGTAAGATGCTTACCTTTCTATATAAAAGTGAACAACAAGCTATCCGTACTCTCATGCCTACAGCTCCTTGTCCCAATTGTAGATGATTTAACATCAAGGCAGTTGTTATACTGCAAATATTCATCAACAAACAGTATATGTGGGCATTTCTGTACGTTTCTGGAGTTATCTCACCAGAAAAATAATTAATAAATAATGCTAAAGTATAAGGTATCAATGGCCTGTAACAAAAAAAATAGTCAGTACGAATAAAAGCTTTCGAAGGTCTAATATATGTATTCTATAGTCATTATGAAGACACACAATTTTTATATGTAAATAGGTCAGTAAACAAACGAACGTCGAATTTGTAGAAATTGTACTCACCATATAATTATAAATAGTAACCCTACAAATAATCCGCAAAGCATGTACTGCAGCCAGAAGGTCCGAACAATAGCTTTGGTGAGTGAGGGTTTGGAGCCAGTTCGATCGGCGTCGTCCAGCTCCCGCTGCCAGGCCTGCTCCAACTGGTCTCCCAGTCGGCTCGATTGGTCTTTGTCTCGGGCTTGCCATAACTCTTCTACAGTAATTCCCTGTTTGTAACCCTTACGGAATAAATCGAAGCTCCATCTGTTAAATTAAAATGTTGCAGGTTAAACTTAACACGTTCCCTGTCCGTGCCTTAAAGTAGAACCTTATTACAATGGAAGAAGAGCTATCGTGCCCGTGCCCCACGTATGGGTCACTGGACTGTGAAAATGTTAAAGTACGCTTTGTTGAGGAGATAGGGCCCAGCCCACCAGAAAATGTCGAAATACCGGCGTATTCCAAAAGCTGGCAACCCAAGTTAAGTACAATCGATTTTAGTTTATGACCAAGTAGCGCTTTCCTCCAAAATCCGACTGATTATACATGTAAGATCATGTACCTAGTAATGTTGAGAATCCGATCAACGCCGAAGGTCAATTTAAATTACTGCGACTCGCACACATTCATTGTACGCGCCGGCCGGCTTAATCAATAATAATAACATCGTCGCAGAACGATTTGTGTCACATGCGCGTTCATTGTTTTCCTTCAATTGGTTCGTGTAGAATCATCATGATGATCTATTCTGATGAAACTTGTTCCATTTTTGCTGTCAGTTGTGGTGGATCTGGTGGCGCAATTCAATTTCCTTGTTTTGTCTGCGTGCCTACCGATGCGTGATGTGATGTCTCATGAACATGAATACTTTGCATTTAGAAATATTTAGAAACAGCACTCTCAATTGTGGATGGCGAAGGCGATAGGATGGGTGGTTTTTTGAGGTCTCGCGTATTTAGACCAACATGGGTTCAAATATACTTCAATACTCAGTTACGTTAGGCTTAATTGTAAGGTAACTATAAAAAAGCTTACCTACCATAGATATTTAGTAGTTTTAGGTATACACAGGTAATACTTATACAGAATGTATATAATTTTTGCCCAGAGCGCATATGAGCGCCAATGTAATTAGGAGTCGAAGTGGTCGCCATGGCCGAAATCGGTCGAATCGATCATCATCATTATAATTTTTGATGAGGGGTCGTCCATTCCACATGACATGAGATTTTTTAGTAACTTTAACCCGTCTTGTTTTAGAATAAATCAAAATCACATTAGTCTGGTCAACATCTACCTTTTTGCATAAAACTTTTGTATATTCACCGAAAATTACGATCAAGGTGTCATTCGATTCGGAATATTATGTAGAAAGTTTAAGGAAAGGTCCCAAAAGGGGACGATAAAAATTAAAAAAGTAATAAGCAATTTATTAAAAAAAAATTTTTATAACAAATTATTTTTAAATAAACAATAAAAAATTGAAAAAAAAAAATTTTTTTCTAAAATCCTTAAAAACTATACAATTTATGATTTTTAGAGAAAAAACGGTTCCTTAATATTCATATTTAGTGGTAAAAAACGATTGTTAATTAATAAATGCATTTTTTAGCTATAAATATTTTTTAAAGGAATATTTTTTTTCTTAAAAATCATAATTTAAATCAACAAATAGATAAGGAAAAAAATATTTTTTTAATCTTATAAATAACGCATTTGTTTATAACAATTATTTAAATAATGGTGGTGTAGCGACTACTAGCGCCATCTAGTCATCACTTAAGAAACTAATTTCTACAATCTTGCATCGCGCTATCGAAGTTTCTCAACTCAGCTGCATAAATACAACTTCCAACTTTCGTCCATTGGACTTCAGTCCCCAGGCATAACATCTGCCTGGAGAGAGATCTCTCTATTGCAGCTACCCCCAAATTGGTGACCCACGACATTGGACAAAATCGCAACCTTCAGACACACAAGACGATGACGCAGTCTCACAGCAAGCCATACTCACCGCACTGTGCACCATTAGCATGTATCTATTATCTACCTGGTGTCTACAGTTCGCAAATCCTCCTCCCACTACTTCCACTTGCCAATCAATCAACCAACGCTCGCCAACAAGGCTCCGAGCAATCACGCAACAGGCATCCAGAAGTAGCAGAGGAACAACAATGCTCGCTGACGAGGCTCTGAGCGACTGGCCCTTGCAAGCGCCCACATGACGCACAGACTGCACTCCACTGCAATTCGTATCGACCTCCGGTCTAAAAGGGGGCTGATGTAGCGACTACTAGCGCCATCTAGTCATCACTTAAGAAACTAATTTCTACAATCTTGCATCGCGCTATCGAAGTTTCTCAACTCAGCTGCATAAATACAACTTCCAACTTTCGTCCATTGGACTTCAGTCCCCAGGCATAACATCTGCCTGGAGAGAGATCTCTCTATTGCAGCTACCCCCAAAGTGGTAAAAAAGTAAAAAAAAATATTTTTAAGTAACTTTTAACCGTTTCAAATCAAAACATTTGAGTAATAAAAATAAATTTTACCTATCTTTATTCAGTTTTTAATTTTTTTTACATTTTAGATTGTTAATGAATAGAATGGAAAATTAAAATTTTTGATTTTTTCCAACGGGGATCTATTTTTGTGTTTCTTAAGAATAACTCCACGAAGTGAAAAAAATCCTACGGTTGTAGTTCAATGATAATCGGATTTTTTATGTTAACATTCAATTGAGAAAAAGTTGTTGGTTAACAAATGCATAACTAATGAAAAAATGGGGATTAAAATTTTTTGCCGGCGGATTATTGTTTATTTATGTATCCCAAATGTACTCAAATTTTTTTATTCTTTAATATTCATATTTAATATGTTAAAATGATTTTTTTTGTTACCGTGTCCGAGTGACGAATCGCGCGCGGAAGCCAGACCACCCGCTTTTACCTCTATTTTCAGGGCTCTGTAAAAGTTATATACATATAAATATTATAGATACGGTTCTATGAGGTAGGACTTTTTTTTGGAAAAATATTGATCGTAATTTTCGGTGAATATACAAAAGTTTTATGCAAAAAGGTAGATGTTGACCAGACTATGTTGACATGTATTTTTTTTGATACCTTCTACCTAAGTATCTGGCGACTAGAAGAGCCGGGCGGTTTTAGCGGCAGGTCAAGGTCTTTTCGGTTACTTGTGATATTTCATGATTTATATCCAAGTCTCACGTGATTACTGAACGATCCCTGAGTCGTTTAAGAGCAGTATGCTTAGTATAAGTTTTACTTCACCAAATACTTCTCAATCGTGTTTACGTAAAAATTTCAATTCTATGGAAAACATGGACGCGCGCGCGCGGTGGCGCTGTCCATGTTTCCATAGTTAAGTACCTAATTGATTTTTTTACGTACGTTTACGTTGCTCATGTTATACAGATAGCGGTCTGTTTATTCGAATAGAATAAAAACCGGCCAAGTGCGAGTCGGACTCGCGCACGAAGGGCATACGAAGGGTTCCGTACCATTATCTATAAAAACGGCAAAAAAAAAAACACGTTTGTTGTATGGGAGCCCCCTTAAATACTTGCTTTATTTTAATTTAATTATTTATTTTTAAAGTGACGATGTAACTAAATATTCTGTGAATATTTCAAGCGTCTACCTGTTACCGTTATCAATATCAAGCAAAACCGAGCAAAAAAATTACGTTTGTTGTATCGGTGCCCCCTTAAATATTTATGTTATTCTATTTTTAAGTATTTGTTGTTATAGCGGCAACCGAGATACATCATCTGTGAAACTTTCAACTCTAGCTATAACGGTTCGTGAGATACAGTCTGGTGACAGACGGACGGACAGCGAAGTCTCAGTAACAGGGTCCCGTTTTTACCCTTTGGGTACGGAACCCTAAAAATCACACATGTGATGAAACAGGCACTATGTGTGTAATTATCGGTGATAAGTTACTGCAATGCCAATATTGTTATTTCAAGTTTTAACTTTATCAAAGTTATAAATATGAAAACTGATGAATTTTTCGTAATAGTTAAAAAATTATACAAAATAAATTATACGTTTACTGAAATCAAAACTAATTTAATGAATATTGATATTGGATACCATTGTAATATTCGATTCGATTATTAATTAAAAGTTGTTTCATTATTTTTACAGCATTTTATTTAAATTTTCTTCATAGTCGGTGTGAAAAATTGTATGTATCTATCTCTCAGGAGCAAAATTATTTTCGTCTTGGACGTTAAAACTTGAATCCTTCGTTACGATCAGTATTCCAACTTAGAATCCTGTGCTCCTGAGTGACACATACAACTTTTCACATCAACTATGAGGAAAATGGATTGTTGTGATAGATAGGGAAAGGTCACCACAGATAAAGTATTCCTGTGCTACTTTTAACAATGTTAAAAAAAAATCGAATGGAATCGAATATTACAAGGTATCGGATATCAATATTCATTAAATCACAATAACAATCATCGATAGTTTTCATTTAAGTAAAACGTATAATTTATTGTGACACTTTTTGAAACTATTACGAAAAATTCATCAATTTTCATATACTTAGGTAACGTTGTTAAAGTTAAAACATGAAATAAGTTCGTTTTTAATCGATTACGATGAAATTACAATCGATTATTTTATTAAGGTCTGTGTTCATTGGCACTTTGCGTAAATGATACATGCCAATGAAAAAGTTAAAAAAGTAGCTTGAATAGAAAAGTAGCATTTTGATCCCTGTCGTCAGGGAGCAAAATCTACTTTTCCGAATGAAAGGTGCGAAAATAACTAAATTTGTGCCTGTCGCCGCGAAATCTCAAATTTGCTACTTTTGTAGGTTACGCGGCATTAGCCATTGTTGATTACGCTGCATAAGCGCGGCATTTACGTATCATCGACGTAATGTACCTACTTAACTTTTTTTTACTAGCTGACCCCGCAATTTGTTTTGCCATATATCACCTAGGGGTATAAAAAATAGCCTACGACCTATTCTCAGATCTACCAAATGCGGACAAAAAAGTTTCATAACAATCAGTCAAGCCGTTTCGGAGGAGTATGATAACAAACACCGTGTCACGAGATTTTTATATGTTAGATTTCTTGAACCTTGCTTGAACGTATCACTGTCGTAAGAGTCGCACTCGCACGCAAGACAGACACTTACTTACATGGGCTTATATATAATATAATATAATATATAATAATAATAATAATAATAATAATAATAATAATGGGCGTAGGGATGTGACGACCCCATCGCCCGCTGGTGTTGTCGTGTCACCAGTGCAGTCAGTCATCGCAGGGCGGCTTGTGGCGAGCTGTTGGTGCGTAGCGACACCACGAACCCGAGACCTCCAGGGGTACACATACACACATGCGCTTATACACACACTCACACACAGTTACACACCCACCCCACCTCTAGTTTGCCTTTGTTGGCCGCCTAGAGTGGAGCGCAAGAGCTAAATGCTCGAAGGATGGATGTGTTTGGCCGTAAGTGGCGAGTTGGCATTTTGAAGTTTAAAGTCCAGGGACACCTCTCCATCCTTAGCCGTTCACACCAATGTTGCCGCCTCGTTGCCCCGAGCGGGCAATAGTTTGAGGGGCCCATTTAGTGAATGGCGAGTCACCGCCTACCAAAAGTTCAGTTTATGAGATATTGAAATGGTAGGTGTCCGTTATCTCACTCCATAGCCCGGTAATCCTGTCCACAACATCCCAACCCCATAGCCAATTCCATGTCGCTTCCTACCTGGCAATAGTTTGGCAACTGTGGAGGACTGTCCGCTAGCACATCCTCATGGTGTATTAGGGGATAGACCTCCATAGTTGCGCCCATCTCATTTATATTATATGGTACCAAAGGCCTCTTCATGTTGGCTTCGGCCCCATGAATGCCTTTCAAATGACCGGGTCCCCATGGGCCCGTGATCGGAAACCCGTACCAACATAATAATAATAATAAATATTATAAAGAGGAAAGATTTGTATTTTTGTATGTATGTATTTTTGTAACAAAAAAATGTTCTGCAATATTATAGAACGTATCAATATCTACAAAAAACTTCGCGAGACCATACGTCCAACTATTGTAGTTATGTTACTATTACTACTTTTTTACATTTTAAAAGATGATAGAAATGCCTATCAAAATCAGACCATGTTATCCACACCTTTGTATTAATTCTTATCCAAATAAATTATTTCGTATGCAAGACTGGTTCAATACCTGTTGATTGTTTTTTGAATTTTTGAAATCGGACATTCCATTCAAAAGATAATACGAAATTAAAAATGTCAATATAAATGAATGTCAGTTTTTAATTTTGAAAATTTTGGGCCTCCTGCTTGGTTTCTCGCTAGCATGCTTGCTTGCCTGCTTGCATGCTTGCTTGCTTGCTTGCTTGCATGCTTGCTTGCATGCTTGCTTGCATGCTTGCTTGCTTGCATGCTTGCTCGCATGCTCGCTAGAATTCTGCTTGGATTCTTGCTTGCATGCTTGCATTCATGCTTTCTTGCAAGCTTGCTTGCTTGCATGCTGCTTGCACGCTTGCTTGCATGCTTGCTTGCATGACTGCTTGCGTGCTTGCATTCTTGCTTGCATGCTTGCTTGCATGCTTGCTTGCATGCTTGCTTGCATGCTTGCTTGCATGCTTGCTTGCATGCTTGCTTGCACGCTGGCTAGAATCCGTTAGGACTGTCGCTTGCATGCTTTTTTACATGCTTGCTTGCATGCATACTAACTTGCATGCTTGCTTGCTTGCATGCTTGCTTGCATGCTCGCTAGAATCCTGCTTGGATTCACGCTTGCATGCTTCCTTGCATGCTTTCTTGCAAGCTTGCATGCTCTCTTGCAAGCTTACATGCTTGCTTACATGCTGTTTGCATGCTTGCGTGCATGCTTGCTTCTGGCTTGCTTGCATAATAGCTTGCTTGCTTAATTGCATGCTTCTCTGAAATATTTACGGTTAACGCGAGCGAAGCCGCGGGTAAAAAAGCTAGTATATAATATTACTAGAATTCCGTCCGCAGCTTCGCCCGCGATAAATTAATTTTCCCGTAGGAAAAGGTATTTTCCCGCGGTAAAAAGTAGCCTATGTCACTTAGTGATAATGTAGCTTTCTAACGGCAATAGTACATTTCGATGCTAGTGCGGAAAGTATGTCATTACTTCAGGAGTCCCGGCGAGTGGTAAGACTCGGGACGAGTGAAGAATGACATTTCCGCGCGTGTATCGAACGACGTTTTTTAATACAGTTGCGAAAAAAAATACAACAGAATAATTTGAGACTTAATAATAATATAATAATATAATATTAGGGGACAATCTCACACAAATCGACCTAGTCCCAAACTAAACAAAGCTTGTACTATGGGTACTAGACGACGATAGACTTACTTATATAGATAAATAAATACTTAAATACATAGAAAACATCCATAACTCAGGAACAAATATTCGTGCTCATCACACAAATAAATGCCCTTACCGGGATTTGAACCCAGGACCTCTTGCTTCGTAGGCAGGGTCACTACCAACTAGGCTAAAGCGGTCGTTAAACAAATAATAATAGTTAATAATAATAATAGTAATAATACAAAACATTTTTATCACCAACAACATCCATCCATCCGTCCGTCCGTCCGTCCATCCCGTCCATCCGTCCATCCGTACATCCGGTCCAGTCCGTCCGTCCGTCCGTCCGTCCGTCCGTCCGTCCGTCCGTCCGTCCATCCGTCCGTCCGTCCTTCCATCCATCCGTCCATCCATCCATCCATCCATCCATCCATCCATCCGTCAGACTTCAATGAATTGGAACAAGTACAAATTTAAAAAACTAGAAAAGTAAATCGCACTAGTTCGCAAAAACGAACTTTGCGCACGGAAAACAGCCAAAAAAGGGCACTTTTTGAGCAACTGTATTGAAAAAGAATTTTTTGAAAACGGCCCAGTAGTTTCGGAGCCTATTCAATGCAAACAAACAATCAAATTTTTCCTCTTTATAATATTAGTTAGTATAGATTATAGGGTCTTTATTTTATTATTAACGTTGTGTAATTCATTACATTACATCAAATAGCTAATCTTATTTTAACAGTGAATTTAGGTAGGTAAATGAAATGTTTTAGTGGAATAGATATTAGGTAGGTATTTAAACATATATGACGAGATTTAATTATTTCCCTGTAGAGGAGGCTGTTATAAATGTAGTTCGCTTTTGCATCGAACGACACGAAGACGGCACTGATATGTACAAGGGAGGGGGGCTATAATATGGGAGCCAGTGATGCTATTTGTGGATTTACCTGAGCATCGCTGAGGATTTGGGATTGCAAAGATGATAATAAAGAATAAAAGATTCTATAATTTTTGCGTTCAGTGGTGGAGGAAGTGTCCACACATTTTCAAAAACGTAAAAGGAAAACTGTTACATTGACATAGTCAAGCGTGTCAGATTTTGATTATTTTATACTCCAACGTGCTCTGATAACAAAGATATATGATAATCTGATCTGCTGGTTTGCATGGTGGGAGTGGCATACCGAAGGGCGGAAAATGAAAAAAAAAAAAATTACACCAGCGCGTCAGATTTTCATAGGGAATGTTAATTTAACCCCAAAAAAACTACCATTCAAAAGACTGGACGATTTAGAAGTGATGTGCGCTACTGACATGCTCGAGCGTGCCACATATTAAATTAATATGGAGCGATGGTGCACCTAGGTGTCCCAGGCATGCCGACTCAAAATCTGACGATTATTTGGAGGAGTATAAAATTGCCCTAAGCAAACCCCCTACATGAAGTGTTCATAATCGCTGGAGATACATAGGTACTATACAGGGTATAAAGTATCCCTCCATATATATATTAATCTGCCGCGCTCGAGTGACTCCTTAACTCAAGAGTTAAGGGCTCCCCCTACCACTACTACGAAATTCGAAGTTCGTATCGTGTCATCCGTTTCACTCTTCCGTTTAATACTGTTACAGCGAACGGAACGGCACGATACGAAGTTAGAAAAATTGTATTTCGTAGTATTTACCCCAAGACGGGAATACAGGCACCGATATTCCGATCAACAAACTTTTATTAATGTTAAGGTCAAAAGTTATCTTCATCGATGTAGGTATGTCCGGCTGTTTTTGATTACGAATATTACGATGATTAAATATTAAAAAATATTAATTTTCTATTATTCTTATACTGTATCAATGTACTTACATAATTATGTATAAGTACATAAATAGAAAGAAATAAAGTTTTAAATGAATCACGGTTTGCACATTTTTTTTTAATCGACTTCAAAAAAGGGACGAAGTTATCATTTCCTTTGTAAACTTTGTAATCAAAGAACTCATGTACAAAAAAAAACATTGAAAATTTTTTGTTTGGTTGGACTGGGAGTAGCTCTAATTAGGTTCCATCAATATTGTATGGATACCTATAGTGATTTGGGTATATTTCGTAGTAATTTGTGCATTTGTACTTAAAACCTATTTCACGGGTTGCGATTCGATTACTCTAACACAGTTGCCAAGCAATTTAATAACCGTCATAAAAAAGGAGGAGGTTATCAATTCAGTTGTATTTTTTTTTCTCGTCTCAATTGACATAGTGAAGTGGAACTGATAACGGAGGACTTCAACATTAAAGTCTCTGAATCGGAAACAGCAATATTTCGTAAATTACAACAGTTGATATTATTACGCTACTGTAACTTAGATTAGTTAGTTACACTATAAAGCGAGAAATGAAAAAAAAAACGGCACTTGGACATAGTAAACCACGGGCCTACCGAGCTTTTGACGCATTTATTGCATTCATTTTAAATCGTGCTTTATCATTACTAGCAAAGCTATAATCCTGAAATTCATGCGTAAGATATTTGAGGATTCACTCGAATGACAAGTGTTTATCGAAACACGATTACTTGTTTGCTCGATATAAAAAAAATCCAAAGTCGTCTCTAAAAAATAAAACAAATTCGTAGTACGACGTAAATACTGCACGGCAGGTCATGACTTTTTGAATGTTAATAAAACAAGTTGTTTTCTAGGGCGTAGTGTTGCTACATTTTTAAAATGTGTATTTGTTTTAGTATAGTATAAATCTTCCCAGGTGAATTTTTCGCTTCGAGCCCTTATCTTTCAAAACAAACGGTATCATCATAGTATTAAGGTTCAAATTTAATGTAATGGCTCGAAGCGAAAAATTCACCTGGGAAGATTTATACTATAATACGATGAAAATACCTAAATACACGCGCAGTCTAACCAACCTATCTTTAGCCATCGTGCTTCCCCCATACCAAAATCTCTTACCTAAAATCGATTAGCGCGAAAAGCTCGGTAGTGCCTTAAACCCCAGGCAGCCTAGTATGGTTTCTTTGTAAGTCATTGTCATGGAATAGGTATTATTCATTGCATTTTGTTCCGTTTACCTTGGTACCTTCATCTCCACTTTGTGTACGACTATGTCGCGGTTGTCGCTCATATCATAATGATTATGTAAATTAAGAGACGGATTGGACCCGTGAACTCCATTTTCAAGGCCCGTTTGAACAAGTCTGTGTAAATATACTCGTATATTTACAAAACACAATCTAAAAATCTACATGTTGATTTGTAACCTCTTTCACTGACACGAGCCTAAGGCGCAAGCCACACAGAAAACACGTGGGACGAGGGCGCGTCGCAGTCCGCGTCATTGAATTTGTTCGCAGGCCGCGTCTCCACCCCGTCTCTTCTATCTGCTTTGGATCGCGACGCTTCTATACATTTAGTATGAAAACTGATTCAAGGGGCTGTGCGACTGCGACGCGGTCCCCGTCCCACGTCTCTTCTGTGTGGCTTGCGCCTTAGGGTGGCCTTCCACCCGAGATATCCACCATATTCTAATATATAAAAATCTCGTGCCACGGTGTTTGTTATCGAACTCCTCCGAAACGGCTAGACCGATTTTTATCAAACTTTTTTCTCCATATTTGGTAGGTCTGAGAATAGGGCGTAGGCTATTTTTTATGCCACTATTCTTCGCGGACGGAATCGCGGGCAACAGCTAGTCATAATATATTATTAAGTGGTTCACATAGCATTGCACTGGCGAAACGGGTTCAACTAAGCTATGTTTTTAAATGGGAAGATGCGTGCTGTGGATGCATAGTGGAAACGGTCACATAGTTTCGTGGCGTAACTTTTACAACCTCACATCACAGCATAGCATAGCACATCTCTGGTGGGAAGGCACTCATAACGTTCTAGTGTGGAGAATTGGAGATAGTTGTGCTCGTAAAGCTTTTAATTTGTGCACAATGCCCTGAGCCTTGGGGTCTATCAATAAAATGCTTCACGCATGTTTTGTGAATTTTTAAATAAAACCTTTTATTTATTATATAAGAGGGGGCAAACGAGCAGACGGGTCACCTTATGGAGAGCGATCACCGTCGCCCATGGACACCCGCAACCTGCCTCGTCTTTTCAGTTTTTCACACTTCTTAGTACCTACATAGCAGTGGCGAAGGGTACTAACCACAGAAATAATAATAAAGAGGATTATTATTTCTGTGGTACTAACAAACAACCCGATTCCCCTCGCCCGGGTTGACTAAACTTTCGAAGTTACCAAACGCTTCTCTTCCATTACTGCACTTTCAAGAAGAGGATAAACGGGGTTTGTTGTTGTTGTTGTTGTGTTTTTATTACTCCGCCACTGCTATATAGGTACCTACTTACGAACCAGGTATTGTAACTCGCAAATATTTCGTTCATAGGCATGTCACAAAGCACCAATCCTCTAACAACATCTTAGTCAATTAGTCGAGACAAAGAAAATGAACAAATCCTTTTGGTGAATTATACAATCCTACGGGCTTGGCTTGTTAACGAACATCCATCTGTCTCACCGATCATCCAGCCCGTCGTTTGAGGTTCACTTAAATTTTGGCTACACTACGGCGTATTTTTCATTTGTTGGAATTTATTCTTTAGAATATCCGTGCCTAATGCATTTTAATTACTAAAATTATATTAGTACATTTTTTAGTTTCCGTACCCAAAGGGTAAAAACGGGACCCTATTACTGAGGCTCCACTGTCCGTCCGTCTGTCACCAGGCTGTATCTCATGAACCGCGATAGCTAGACAGTTGAAATTTTTACAAATGATGTATTTCGGTTGCCGCTATAACAACAAATACTAAAAAAACAGAATAAAATAAATATTTAAGGGGACTCCCATACAACAAACGTGATTTTTTAGCTCGATATTGATAACGACAACAGGTAGACGCTTGAAATATTCACAGAATATTTAGATATACATACATATATCTTTAAAAATAAATAATTAAATTAAAATAAAACAAATATTTAAGGGGGGCTCACATACAACAAACGTGTTATTTTTGTAATTTTTATAGATAATGGTACGGAAACGAAATCCTTCGTGCGCGAGTTCGACTAGCACTAGGCCGGTTTTTAGGGTTCCGTAGTCAACTAGGAACCCTTATAGTTTCGCCATGTCTGTCTGTCTGTCTGTCTGTCCGTCCGCGGCTAAGCTCAGAGATCGTTAATACTAGAAAGCTGTAATTTGGCATGAATATACATACCAGTCACGCCAACAAAGTGGTAAAATAAAAAATATTTTTTTTTTAGGGTACCTCCCATAGACGTAAAGGGGGGGTGATTTTTTTTTCTCGACTAACCCTATAGTGTGGGGTATCGTTGGATAGGTCTTTTAAAACCATCGTGGGGTTGCTAACATGATTTTTCTATTCAGTGATCCGTTTGCGAAATATCAAACTGTAAAGTGAAAATTTTCATTAAAATCGACCGTCCCCCCCCCCCCCCTTCTAAAATCTAAACTGTTGGGTGGAAAAATTTGAAAAAATTCAGAATGGTAGTAAATATATCAAATTTACTAGGAAAATTATAGCGGCTAATATTGCTTGGAAATTATTTGTAGTTTTAGAGTAAATAGTAGCCTAAGGTATAAAACATACCTAAACTTGGACGATTCCGTACACATACGAAATCCTTAGAAAAATATTACTTGATTTTTTCGTAATGGCTACGGAACCCTATCTTGGGCGTGTCCGACACGCTCTTGCCCGTTTTTTTTTCTTAATGGCTACGGAACCCTATCTTGGGCGTGTCCGACACACTCTTGGCCGGTTTTTTTATTATAACATTGCGCTTAAAACACATACACATGTAAAAATTAAAAAGAATCCTTTTCATTCTTATTTGAATTATTTGTAAGTAGTAGGGTGGCCGGTTTTTATTTATTTGTTCTGAAATTTTATGACATGGCCATTCTGTTTTAGAAAGAATCATGAATGAGCGGAGCAGCTTAGGAATTTCGTATTGCACGAACCCATGTATAGTCTGCGACATAATACGTATCTACCTATCCAATTTACAATGGAATACCTACGATAAAAAATTGGAATGAACTTTTGACGCTGACTATAAATAAGATTGTCCAGTCCACGCACCACGCAACGTTTACTTATTATCAACATTAATACAGCTACGTAGAAATTTGCTCTTTTAGGTTTAATTACCACATGCAAGATCGCCGGATTTTTGCCAGTCATACCTACTAAAATTAATATGACGAGTAAATTGGTGATTTCATTTTTTAATTTATGGCGAAATATACACTCTACGTCAAAAATATCGCACGTCGTCGAAAATCAGATTTATGTTAATCCAGCTTTTAGCTAAAAACCTCCTGAGGTCCGATGTCCTATTATTAGGACTTATTCTAATGTGACATTGAACTCAACTCGTTAGTGAAACAGTTTAAACTTCATTGAAACAAAATTTGACGTGGGCTGCAGGAGGATAGGGTTAGTTAGTATCAATTGAAAGCACGTCTAATGTATTTTAAATTTACAATGTCTAATTTAAACAAAAACAATGGTTTCTGAATCAGAGTTTCGAAAAATACAATACGCTTTGAAGAGTCGAGCGTTGTGCCCTGTTCCAGGGGTATAAAAACACTAGGTAGCACTACACTAGGCTGTAAGTTACTTATAAGCGTCTTTTTAGGGTTCCGGGCCTAAAGAGTAAAAACGGGACCCTATTACTGAGGCTCCGCTGTCCGTCCGTCCGTCTGTCCGTCTGTCACCAGGCTGTATCTCGGGCACCGTGATAGCTAGAGAGTTGAAATTTACACAGATTATGTATTTCTGTTGCCGCTATAACAAAAAATACTAAAAATAAAATAAAGTTAAAACGTGTTTTTTCAACGGTTTTAACTCGATCTTAATAATGGCGTTACTAGACTCTTGAAATTTTCACCGATTATGTACTTATTACTTTCGCCGGTTCAACAACAAATAATAAATATATAATAATAAAATGATGATAATATAAAATGATTTCACAATGCGTTCATTTTACATAGAAGCAGGGGATTATATACCCAAAAATTTGTACGGAACCATCGGTGCGCGAGTCCAACTAGCGCAATTTAAGGACCCATAAACATTTTTTTTTATAAAACCTGGTGACAATACTGATTATTTTTACTAAAAAGTACATTTTGTTATCTTTTAAATGATACTTAATAATCATACATTTACCCTTGATTAATTAGGGTATAAAGTCGGTAGAATTTTTTTTGCCTAAAAGATGCGATATTTCTGACGCCGAGAGTAGTTGAACTCGTAACGTAAGTAGATACCTATGATATGATAGTGGTGGAATAAAATATTGAAGGTGACCATTTTAAAATTCATTCATTTTTATCATGTGGTGGACACAGTCATCTTACGTCTTAATTATTAACGATGAGCTGCTGCCCGCGACTCCGTCTGCGAAGAATTCTTTTATCGCTATCCCGCGGGAACTATGCAATTTTCCGGGATACAAAGTATCCTATATGTTGATCCAGATTACAAACTATCTGTGTGCCAAATTTCATCAGAATCCGTCAAACCGTTTTATTTATTTATTTATTTAAGGTTTACTAACAATTGTTAACACTAGATACATCAGAAATTGCAGCTTATATAAACATGTTGAGCTGAGTGTCACAATCACTTATAAGTAAACACCGCATGCAAAACAAAAAGTGAAGCATAAACATTAAATTTACATAACAGTAAATTTTGCTCTCAAGAATTACAATCCAATATTTAATATTTAGCGTGAAAGAGTAACAAACATCCATCCATCCATCCATCCACACTCCACACTTACAAACTTTCGCGTTTATAATATTAGTAGGATTCTCTCGGTCGGGAATCTCGGAATTCGGATCCGGATTCTAAGCAGTAAAGGTTGGTGTTGTGGCCGAATTCAATTACTTGCTCGAGCTTACGCGAAACTTGAAATTCCAGAAAATTTGTAAATTTTGTTTGGTCATCGTTTTGTCTTCTAAACTTGATGCTTTGTCATGATTTGACATTAAACCATTTCCAATTTAAGTACCTACGACTTGTGGCGCTAAAAAATCTGACGCGACGTCTGTCTGATCTACCTATTTGTTGCCCATGGCAGACTAATAATAATAATAACGACTATACCTTGACAAGCTCGTGCGCGGCGCTCGGCGGAACCCTGTCGCAGGGAGCCTCTGCTATCCTTAACGAGATTGTTTTTAATAAGTGCGGCAAATGCTGACTGCGACAGGGTTCCGCGGAGAGCCTCGCACGAGCTTGTCGGACTATATAAGTACGATACATACCTCTACTTGTCTTATTTATGTAAGCTTCACTTCATTAGACCGGTTTTGTGGGACATATCTAATATTATGTATAGTTTTTAGAGTTCAGCACCACGAAAGGAAAAGCGGAACCCTTATAGGATCACCTTGTTGTCCGTCCGTCCGTCTGTCAAGACCCTTATTCTCAGGAACGCGTGGAGGTATCAAACTGAAATTTATATCAAGACACTCCAAGGGAATCAAAACCTACAGGGTACCTACTTCCCGTGAACTCAGAATCTTGAAATTTGGTACGAAGCAAGGTCTTACAGCACAGATAAAGGAAAAATTGCGAAAAGCATAAATTTTTAGTTACATCATATAATCCCGACTAACCAATCTAATATGATCCCACATTGCGTATATTTTACTTGGAAGCAGCTGCTTGCTAGGGCTCTGCTAACACTGGATTATTATAGTTACAGCTGTTTACCTAAAAATTAGTACGGAACCCTCAGTGCGCGAGCCCGACTCGCACTTGGCTGGTTTTTTTTAACCTTTTATTTAGTTTAGTATATTTGACCAACTTTGCGGTTAAATACCGATTGATCCGAAATTTGGCGAGGATAAAATACCTATGTTGTTTGTATGATGACGTAAATACAGTACAAAAGTACAGCCAGGAAATAACAGCTTATATTTTTTTATCAATATTTAGCAGTATATACATATACAGGAGAACTTATAGCTTACTTTTGAGGTTTCGTAGAATAAAGTACTTATATATGAAAAAGTGCTTAATAAATTTAAAAGCCCTTTGTAGTTATCGACTAGCCTCCACCAAGGCGTCCAAGCGTCCAAAGCAGCAGGTAGGTAGGTATGTTGTTTTGGGAATAACTTATTGGCTGCTTACTGTTTCGTACTTAACCTTTTGTGTGAATTGGTCGGTATAGTCGGAATACAGATCGATTTACAAAAGCTGGCACGAATGGATCGAATGAGCGAATGAAAGTATCTATGTGCTACCTATTTGAATACACTTCACACAAATATGAAAATTACATGCATCAGTCATTTTTCTACAAAATTGTCAAAATGACAATACTTTCGTTCAATCCATTCATGCCAACTCTTGTGGATCGACCTGTACTGCGTGTACTCATACTTACGATAAAAGAAGTTTCGATAAGAAGTTAGCTTTACTATGAGGATTCTTCTCTTTCAATGTCACTTTTGACTCCATGTTTCACTGATGTAGCTTCAAAAACACACGTGTTTATTTATTTTGAAGTTGCTTACAAAAATATTTTGGAATTTAATTTGCTTTATGTAGCAATCAGTCAATTTTCGTTATCAAAGGCAATGTCCGAGTTAACGTATTAGTAGTTGCATAATGAACTCCGGCAAACTCATCTCATGTTTATGCGAAAAACACACACCTATGTATCTCACTTCCTGTAAATGCTTCAATAGATAAAAAAATTACAAAATGTTATTAAGTTTAGTTGTACAAAATTGTATTTAAATTTTATTGTGTTATTAGTTAAGTACGAGCTTTTAACACTAGTGTAAATGAATATTTATTTCGACCGACGCTCGACCGCGTCGATCGCTGATGACGAACTAACTGACGAGTCAATTCAATTCAGTCCTGGCAACTCTGCCGCACCAATGGCGAGTTTCGCTCGAAGATCGGAATGGAATAGGATCGAGACAAGTACACGAGCGGGACAGCGACGCCGCGCCGGCAGACTGGCTCTCTCGCCTCGCACTACGCTTTTCTAGCGGAATCACTACTTATAAATAAACCCTTGTTTTGCTACGTCACTCACGTCACTAAAATCTAAATTCAGACAAGTGCGAGCGGTTTGCTGGATATTTTTTATGCTTTACAAAAACCGTAAAAATGGTTTACACGGTTAAATTAATGAAACACTACAAAACGCAAAATCACAAAACTACTTAATCGTCCAATTTAAATCGATTTCCCTTACACTAATCACAATCATGAGAAACGTTTACTTAGTAAGTATATATGTCATGCATGGACCAAGTGATTAATGCGGGCATTATTCATAATGCCCGGGCATTATGAATATTGTCTAGCTCTATCGGGCAGAGTGATTAATTACTATCTAAACTTCATTATTTATCACATTGCCCGGTCATTATTATACTGCTACGTGACAAATGGGCAATTTGATAATAAAGCTATGTTGCCGTTGCTAATGCCCGGGCATTATTAATAATGTCTAGCTCTATTGGGCAAAGTGATTAATTACTATCTAAACCAAAGCCAGCGAGCGAGCGAAGCGAGCGAGCAAGACCTCTCGGAGCGGAAGCGACTCGGTATGGTTAGGCCTTTGGTGTTAGTTATTTTTTTTATGACCACCCGGAAAATCTTGTGCCCAAAGGGTAATGGGCATTATGTATAATGCCCGGTCAATTTGACTATTTGAACAATTATTATCAAATTGCCCCCTCATATTGGGCATTTTTCATAATGCCCGGGCATTATGAAAAATGCCCGATTTATCACTTGGTCCATTACATATATATATTTAGTTACCTGGCCAGCGAACCACTCAATCAATTCATGATTGAGTAGCAGGTAGCACGTATTTACCTCAGTCAGTACTTACTTATCTGGATTCTGGTCTGGCTGAAGTCAATTGAAAAAGACTCATGTTGATGATGATGATGACTTACCTGCTTGCTGGATAGCACGCACCATTAGCCAGATTAGTTTGGAAAAACTTTTTAGTAAGTAATTAAGTAAAAGCTGACTTCAATTCAAACATCGAAGTTCTAGCTGTTCAGCTTGTTCTTCTGCTGAATGTATAGGGTATTTGTGCTTAATAATAATTATAATACATTAGGTACGTTACGTATAGTAATTAGCTACTAAAGACTTCTATTACGCTTTTATAGATCTAACTACGAATCGAGAGGTGTCAATTTGAACCCATCTATTTCGTGCCGTTTGGGAGGCAGAGGCTATTTTGATTAGTGTTTTTATACCGAACGTTACTTCACAATACTAGTAAAGAAGCTGTCCCTAATAAGGAAAGTGAAGGTCAGCTGACGCACCTGCGGGGGCGCTTGCAATGAGACCCCATAGAACAGTCAAAAAAAAAATCCGAAAAATATTTTATACCGCATGAAATTTTTTTCATGTGTTATTGACATTGATTAGAATTAAAAAAAAAGTAGTCAGCTGCACGACAGAGGGGGGATTATGCGTCAGCTGAACATGCGAACTTGCAAAAAAATTAGAAAATAAAATAATTTTATGGCGATTGAAATTTTTTTACATGATGTTAGACATATGCAGAAATGTGATATTGATAATCAGCTGCATATATAGTGAGGGAAAGACCGTCAGCTGGAGCAGGAATGTATCACTGCGCGCATATATCACTACGACGCGCGGAATTTTAAATGCTCCAGCTGACGGTCTTTCCCCCACTTTGTATGCAGGTGATTATCAATATCACATTTCTGTATATGTCTAAAATCATGTAAAAAAATTTCAATTGGCATAAAATAATTTTATTTCCTAATTTTTTTTTGCAAGTGCGCACGCTCAGCTGACGCATAATCCCCCCTCTGCCGTGCAACTGACTATTTTTTTTAAATTCTAATCAATGTCAATTACACATGAAAAAAAATTCATGTGGTATAAAATATTTTTCGGATTTTTTTTTAACGTATTCCGCAGCTTCCCACTCTCGCATCCACCGCAACTGGACCAGCTGATGATCGATTTCGTCATGAGCCACATGCATTCTCTTTTCTATATTAACATCAGCAGGCATAAAATGAATTGTTTAAAAAGCCGCTGCCTCCCGGACTATAAAAATATCATGCAGCAATGGTTTTTTGGAAGGGTTTTGATCTAATCACAATTTATTACAGAACCTTTTGCTGTTTACTAGATAAGAGTAACAGCAAGTCATTGTGTTAATATTCATCGTCCACTAAGTATTAGATACGAGCTAACGCAAGGTTACTAGTTATCATCTGTAATGGTCAAACTCGAGTTATATATTATGGATAAAACCTTGACTAAGCGAGATTCTTAACCGCGCACCGAGGGTTTCGGGACTTTTGGGCTAGCAGAGCATAAAATAAACTTTTTTTAATAATAGCTGTGTCCGATGCTCCACTAGGTACACCGTTTGCGCTGCGAACAATTCATCCTATGTCTTTCCCAGGGCCTCAAACTGCCTCCATAGCAAATTTTATCTTACTTGGTTCAGCGACTTCAGCGGTACCTGAGGTTTATTCGTACTAATATTACTAATGCAAAAGTTTAAACCGCTTAGCTGATTTGGATAGAATTTATTATGGAGTCAGTATGAGACCCATTTTTTTAAACATTAAATAGCGCAGTAAGTGCTTCATTACGGACTAAGCCGCGAAAATTATGTCATGATTTCATAACGTCATCCTACCCTACTTAACCCTACCGTAGAATGACGCTATGATACCGGACATCAATTGACGCCGGAGAATTTGTTGCTGCACATTTAGACAGAACAGAATGCGAATAGAAATAAGGTTCCATATTTCGTGTACGGAACCCTAAAAATATGTCATCGAGCATAAAGTAACGGCATGTGTCAACGTGATCAGTGCGTCTATGTAGAGTCAGATAAATATGACTGACTGATGACTTTTTTAACTGACTCCAAAGTGAAAAGAAACTATTACCTAATAATGTAAGTATAGGTAACGCCACCAGGGTTGAGGCCACGCACACAACCACATCTCATGTAATGACAGCGGGATTTTGACGTTGTGTTGTCGTTAAACGTCAACACAACGTCAAAATCCCGCTTTCATTACATGAGATGTGGTTATGTGCGTGGCCTCAACTCTGGTGGCGTTACCTATAAGTACACTCTTTTTTTTTGGCGATACTTGATTATTGCATTAATATAGAAGCTCTACCTATACAGGTAAGTACGAAATTTCAAGTCAGTCATACCATAGTATGGCAGTGGGTAAAAACCGTAAAAACCGAGTTGCAAAATCAGTTTACATTTTTACTTACCTTAGCTGTTTTGTTAGTTACAAGTACTCAGGTAAAGCTAATATAAGGGTTTTAAGAATTGTTTAAAAAAGAAGGAAGTATGTTCAGAGATATTATTTTCTTGAAACAATCCAAACTAATTAGTATTGTAATTGTGAAAGAGTATTTGTTTGTCCTTCTTTCACGTCAAAACTGAGCGACGGACTGAGGCTCCGCTGTCCGCCCGTCTGTCCGTCTGTCACCAGGCTGTACCTATCTCGGGAACCACGATAGCTAGAGAGTTGAAATTTTCACATATGATGTTTTTCGGTTGCCGCTATAACAAAAAATACTAAAAATGGAATAAAATAAATATTTAAGGGGGCTCCCATACAACAAACGTGATTTTTTTTCTCGTTTTTGCTCGATAGTGATAACGGCAACAGGTAGACGCTTGAAATATTCACAGAATATTTAATTATAAGTATATTGACTTTAAAAATAAATCATTAAATGAAAATAAAAAAATATTTAAGGGGGCTCCCAAACAAAAAACGTGATTTTTATAGATAATTGTACGGAACCCTTTGTGCGCGAGTCCGACTCGCACTTTGCCGGTTTTTTTTTGTATGGACATAGTTGAAGAGTTGGAGAGTAACATAGGCTACTTTTTACCACGGGAAAACACATTTTAATTAATCTAGGTATAGTCGGGGTAAGAAAAGGTTCGTCACTTTTCGACCTTAACTCGTTGACATAGAGTCGAAAAGTGACGAACCTTTTCTTACCCCGACTATACTTCAGGGGTGAAACTGAGGGCATCAAATAGTTTGAAATGTTTTAAACCTCAAAGAGACAGTTTCATATAGTGATCTTGTTAAAATTTCTTCAAGATCGGATGATGGAAACTGGGAAAAGAGTATAAATGGCCACGTACCTAGTTATCGATTATTAATTATTATATTACATCATTGATTCCATATCATAATCATCACCATCCCAGCCTATATGCGTCCCAGTGCAGGGCACAAGCCTCCTCTCAGAATGAAAGGCCTTGGGCCGTAGTTCACACGCGGGCCCAGTGCGGATTGGGAACTTCACATAATTACACAGGTGCAGGTTTCCTCTCGATGTTTTCACCGTAAAGCCGTGGTGGCCTAGTGGTTTGACCATTGCCTTTCAAGCAGAGGGTCGTGGGTTCGAATTCGGGCTCGCACCTCTGAGTTTTTCGGAATTTACGTGCGAAATTATAATTGAAATTTACCATGATTCCATAATTCATATACCTAATTGAATAATTTTAGAGGTTTCTAATATAGGTAGTGTCGTAATATTTATTAAATAAAAATTATTATAATTTAAATAAAGTGGCATCCATTTTTTCAGCATAATATGACATTATATTTCAACATAATATCCAATGTTGTGTAACTTTCTAGCAATACTTTAGGAAATTTTCACTTGAAGTCTAAGAGCACGGCGTGTTGTAGGGTTCCGTTGTAATCATTTGCAAATTGTATATAAGTACTCGTGTTGTATAGCCTGACTGTAATAATGGGAGTACCATGTGAAGAAAGAGAAAAAACACCTGACATTAGCACATTGTTATGCAAAAACGAGCTACTTTTTATGTCCTTGACCAGCCTTGACCACATTCAAAAACGATAGGTATGCATGCATATGCCCTTTCTAGGACATCATTTATGACAGAAAATAAAATGGAAACCCAAGATGTAAGTGAGTTTCACAAATAAAATCACACACAGTATAATTTGTTCACCATTTTTCAATCCTATCCTGTTTTGTGGTTTAACCCAATCGATACTGGTACCTAATATACCTATTTGCCGTCAAACAGAAATCAAAGCCGATTCAAAGTAGCAACATTTACAGTCCATAACCGAATGTCTTGACAGGCTTGTCAAATGGTTTAAGGGTTGAAAGGTGTTTCGAGTACAATAAATGACGGGTTAAAATAAAAGATTTACCCAGTACCTATCAAAGTTTCAATAGAAAGTTATTTTTGCACGTGGTCTACGAATATTTCATAGATATGGTAGGATACGGGACCCTAAAACAAATTGGATTCTGATCCGTTTTCATAAACACCTATCAAACGATTGAATCGATACACAGATATACTAGGCTGCACTGAAAGTTTCGGGAATCGATTATTTAATGGTACAATAGTGTTTCAAATTTAACCTTTTTATAACCATAGAGGTCTTGTCAACTCATTACAGCAGGCAGTTTGAAAAAAAAAGTAGACACTTTTTAGTAATTATTTTTTAAAACGGAGTCGTTGCCGCCAAAATTGAAATAACGCGAGAGATTTTAAGAACTATGAATTTTTATGATTTTAAGAGTGGTTTATCTCAAAAATAATGCCTTGTTCGGACGACTTATGCATTTGGGGAGGGAGTTGCATGAAAGTCGACTGCGTATCGCTGGTTTTTCGAATTTTACCGCGATCTTGTGAAACTCAGTGATGATTTTCGCGAAGGGCAGCCCAAATCTGGGGTTCCTCAAGAAAACGTCGATGCAGTGCGGGACCTGATCAACAATCATGTCATATATCGTGAAATTCAGTCATGTTTAGGGATTGCAATGAGTCAAATCCAAACTATCTTGCAAACAGAACTGGTCGTAAGAAAGCTATTTTCCAGTTGGGTCCCACACCAACTTTCTGATGAACAAAAGGGGGCCTGGGTCAATTGGTGCCGAATAAATTTAGAAAGGTTTAACACAGGAACTTCCAACGCAGTATATAAAATCGTGTTGGGTGATGAAACGTAGATACATGCTTACGAACTTGAAAATAAAAACCAATCACGAGTTTGGGTGATCGAAAATGAACTGCGACCGACCAAGATTGTTCGCTCCCGAAGCACGGCGAAAAAGATGGTCGCCACTTTTGTCTCGAAATCAGGGCAAGTTGCGACTATTGCACTTGAGGATCGCAGAACGGTTAATGTAGACTGATATACTACAATTAGTCTGCCTGAAATCGATGATATACTCAAAATAGAAAACTACAACCGATGCATCATTCTCATCACGACAACGCTAGCGACTACACTGATCGTCAAAGAAATATAATATATATTATAACGCCGAATTAATGGCCCATCCACCATACAGAAGCGGCTTGAGTCTTAATGATTTCTATACATACCCTAAAATTAAAGATAGCTTACGAGTTCAACGATTCCTGTCACTCGAAGCAGCAGTGGACACCTTCATAAGTGCCATTTCGGGGACTACATCTTTGGAGTGGAATAACTGTTTCAATAATTGGTCTAAGCGAATGAAAAAATGTATAAATATGCTTGGAGAATACTTTAAAAAACAGTAAACATACATTTAACTCTTTACGCTGGTCCATTTTTTGTATTCCCGAAACTTTCAGTGTTACCCACGATGTCATGTCAAGATAAAAAAAAAATCAATGCGAGTACTCTTTTGCAAAATATTGTAGCGGATTCTCCGCTGTCTGTCTGTCTGCTTGTCTGTCGGTCTGGCTCCGCTGCGGGGTCCCGTTGGCACCCTGGGTACGGAACCCTAAAAATGATACCTAATATGGCGGTCAAATATCTAAAGTTCTCTCTCTAATTTAGGTTCGCTAGAAATCGCTAAAATCTCGAACTAACGCCTATAGTTAGACCGTTTAAATGAGTTCTCGCCCGGGCCCCTTAAATCTATTCTATTCTATCTATCTATTCTATTTTACTATAATAAAACAGTAAATGTAGAGCTCTGTCTGTCTGTATGTACACGCTAATCTCCGAAACTACTGAACGGATTTTCTTGCGGTTTTCGCAGATAGATGAAGCTTAAATTGAAGCAACATATAAGCTTTGTTTCATTAAAATTGGGTCACAATGAAAAAAGTTATCGTCGTTTAATCTATACTGTTCGGGCATTGTAATCTTTTAATAACTGAGGGTAAGTCACAATACTACGGTCGGTTGGCGGCAGAAAAGCTGTCAAGAGAGTTCGAGGTAAACGAACGTACGGATCACACGTTTTTTTGGTGTGTACTGTTCTTTTAACCAAAGTACTGGTTTTTTGGTGATATTATTTCGCGGTGATCGGAATACTACATTTGAACATTATTGTGTGTGTGACATTGTGGACTCTGTGTAAATATAACAGCAGCAGGGGCCTGAGAGCAGACGAAGGTGAGTGAGTGGCTTTCCTTATATTGAGAAAGTACAATGCCTAGGGCCCTTGGGCTATCCTAATAGAAACCTAGGACCAGTGATCTCCAGCTGTCGAAGGGTTCTTCACACGAACATACATATACCTACCTTACCTACTTATAAAACAGTACCGTGACTAACTGACTGACTGACAGACAACGCACAGCCTAAACTAATGGGGCTAGAGACTTAAAATTTGGCGTACATGTACCTACCTTGAGTATTGTAGAGGTGCACTAAGGAAGGATTTTTCGAAATTCCCACGGGATAGAGAAATGTCTACATTTTCTTTGTTTGTAGCGGTATCACTGAAACTATTGAGCCGATTTTAAAAATTCTTTCACCATTAGAAAGCTACACTATCTTTGATTGACATATAAGTTACTTTTAATCCGGGAAAATGCAAAATTCCCGCGGAATAAAAATAAATTAATTCAATTTCGGGGCTGATTTTAAAAATTCTTACATTTTATGTGATATGACTATCCCCGATTGACAAAGGCTACTTTTTCTTCGGGAAAATACGAAATTCCCACGGGATAGAAAAATTTGAATTCAACTTCGGAACTGATTTTAAAAATTCTTTCACCAATGGAAAGCTACATTGTTCTTGATTGGTATAAACTACACTTCTTTGGGAAAATGCAAAACTCCCGCGGGATAGAAAGAAACAAGTGAATTCAACTTCGGGGCTGGTTTTAAAAATTCTTTCACCAATAGTAAGCTACAGTATCCCTGATTGACATAAGGTACTTTCTTCCGGGAAAATGCAAAATTCCCACGGGATAGAAAAAAGTATAAATTCAACTTAGGCACTGATCTTAAAAATTCTTTCATATGATATGATATGACTATCCCCAATTGACATAGGCTACCTTTTCTTCGAGAAAATGCAAAATTCCCACGGGATAGAAAAAACTGAATTCAACTTCGGGGAAGATTTTAAAAATAATTTCACTAATACTAAGCTAGAGCGTATCCCTGATTGACATAGGGTAAAATTTCCGGGAAGATGCAAAATTTCCGCGGGATAAAAATATGTAAATATATTCAACTTTGGGGCTGATTTTTAAAAAATATTTTTCTAATTGAAGCTACAGTATCCCTGATTGACATAGGCTACTTTTGTACGGCAAAATGCAAATTTTCCGCGGGATCAAAATAAGTAAATTCAACTTTGGGGCTTATTTAAATAATATTACCTATTGAAAGCTACATTTTGGCTGCAGTTCCACGTGGGGCCAGTGCGATTTGGCTACTTCACACACACCATTGAATTTCTTCTCAGGTGTACGTACAGCTTTTCTCGTGATGTTTTCCTTCACTGCAAACCTCATGGTAAACTTAAACGTAATTTAGCAATGATTTTGGAATAACTCAGAGGTGCAAGCCCGGGCTAAAACCCACGACCCTTAGAAGAGAACATAGGTCAAACCATTAGGCTGCCACGTCGTAGCGGGTATAGAATTCACTTATTCATAACTTTTAACGACCGCTTTAGCCTAGTTGGTAGTGACCCTGCCTACGAAGCAAGAGGTCCTGGGTTCGAATCCCGGTAAGGGCATTTATTTGTGTGATGAGCACGAATATTTGTTCCTGAGTTATGGATGTTTTCTATGTATTTAAGTATTTATTTATCTATATAAGTATGTTTATCGTCGTCTAGTACCCATAGTACAAGCTGCTTAGTTTGGGACTAGGTCTATTTGTGTAAGATTGTCCCCTAATATATATATATATATATATATTATTATTTTAATTTTTTTTATATTCCACGGGAACTTTGCATTTTCCTGGCATTATCCTATGTGTTAATCCATGTAACAAACAACAACCTGTGTGCCAAATTTCATCCAAACAACTAACGTTATTGTCTTCGCGCACGAAGTCGCGGGCAAAAGCGAGTTCTGAATACAGAAAACAGATGGATGGATGATTCTAAAACAGATGGTCACTTCCGTGACGGTACATGTATTTAAGCTCTACTTATTGTTAGTTGCGTATCGAAATTAAATTAGTTTCATTGATTTGATATTTGATAAGAAATAATAATTGATAAGACAGCATAGATGACAATTATGATTTGTTGTTGAATATTTGATAAAATATTGTCTGATTGGATGTCATATTACCAGATATGGGTTTGAAACGGAATATTGAATGAGTAAACACAAATTTTCGTAAGTACGCTGGCGCCTAGCATTTCTTGGAATGTACCTACAGTATAGTTAGTTTGTAAGTAGTACGTTACCTATTACCCCGGCGCCACACATAGCACAAATGTATCAACATATATTTGAACACATATTTGATCTATGGTTGATTGTATGGTTGTTCTATTGAACAAATAAGCAAATACCGGTGCTATACATGTGATCAAATAAATGTGTTCAAACATTTGTGCTATGTGTGGCGCCGGGGTAATACTTTGTATACTTACCTACATTATGTTTTATATACATACATTGGTCTTTTCACTTTAGTATTACTAAACTAAAAGTAGGTAGGTACATTAAGAATAAGAAAAAGAATGACTAAAACATATTATTAGGATAAGGCCTCTTAGGGAAAGTTCCGAAGATCCTGGCAGCGTTACCTCTTTGTATTTATTGTTAAAATTGTTTCACGTAAATACTAAGTCGGGTTCACAAGTTCAAAATCGTGAAAAATAGAGACAAGCTCCTAATAGTAGATTGTTCAACAAAGAACTAAAACAAGCCATATAATGACACGAGATATTAAAATTTAGCCACCCGAGCAGAGCGAGGATGACTATGGATGGTTCGAGTTGTCATTATGGTTGTTTAGTCTCGCGTTAAACACTCTACTTTTCACTTTGAGTGCGAGGAAAAAAACGACGTCCAAATTACAAAATTACTTTTTTAAAACGTACGCTCAATACGAGTAATGGACATCTGTCTGAGACAATAACTATAAATTTAAAAATTTAAAAACCCCGAACGCAATTAGGTCACAAATAAGTTTGAAAATAAAGTAAATGCCCATTATACCTACGTCTAAGATTAAATAAGTTTTTGTTAAAAATTTCATTTTCAATGCAAGCTTTTTCGCTGACTGTACTTTTTGTTGACTGTACTTGCATTGTCATCCAACCTACATAGGTAAGTATACCAAATTTCAAATGAATCTGTCCACTGGAAGTGGGTCAAATTCTACTTCTAAGATTTGACCCGTACCTTCATACATGTAGGTAAATCTTACATATAGACCGGGGGATGGTGACTCAAAATATTGGGTCATTTGTACCAGTACAGCGGTTCTTCTGGGGTCTAATTACCAAATGTCAAAAAGGAAAATGATGGTCATAGCGCTGGTACCGGCGGCCCAATCGCATGGGCGTTAATCGAACCTGTCGGATAAATACGAGTGTCGAACGGTTTGTTCCACAAAAAAATCTTGTATTTTCCGATACTTAAGTAGTCGATAAAAAGCAGAAAGCGGTGGCGGTACTTCTCCGGTGTGACTTACAGCCCGCCATACCGACGCGAACACATTAATTTAAAAACAACAATTCAACCATTTGTACCAAGCTAATTTTTGCATAGCTAATCATCGTCGAGTAAAATGGCCGCCATACCGCCCCGCCGCAAAGAAGTATTTTTTTTTTGCAAAACGATTTGTACCACCCTAAAACTTTTTTCAACAGTTCTCCGTATGATTATAAATAGAAGTCTGATAATGACATACCTGTGGGAGGTGGCGAATGTGTAGGGTACAATATTTTTTCAAAATTCCAAGTTTTTATTCGTATTTCAAACGATTTGTACCAGTATGGCACTAATTTTTCCTGTAACTTTGAGGTTTGAAAAATATAAATACAAAATTTCTAACATCTAGGTGGCGGCAATCTTGTCTTATAACCAGATGTTATGTTGTGTGTGTATTGTACGGCTACCACCGCTCCAAAGATTTCTTGAATTGTAGAGGTCTTCAGGTTTACATAGCGGTCAAACTTATAACACCAGTCTTTTTGTTTCGGGGGTTAAAAAGAACTTTTTCACTTCTCATGCTCTTAAAATGTTACTTTAGTCTCTGCATATCGGGACTAAAGCTCATTTTTGATCTCTAGGGATTAAAGTAATTTTTTTTTAATTTACTTTAGAAACCCCTAAACTGCCAATCACGGTGTTTGTGGATTGAGGATTATTGCCATTTTCAGTGACTGGGCATACTTAGACAATTTCAAAGCTTTGCACAGACCGTAGCGCTCCGTAACGCCCTGCACTTCGGTCTGTGGAAGCCTTTAGTGCGTGGAGATACCTAACCTCAAAATGACAACTGTATAAAAATATTTTAAAAAATAATAATTTCGTGAAACACCATGAATAATTACGAATATTAATCTATTTAATTGTATTAAAGATGAATTTATTTTATTATGCATACGTAGTCCAATTAGCTATGAAATAATTTTCAAGTTTGAATCTGTTGGCTATATATGCAAACATTTAAAGCGGCACTCAACAATAAAAAACCGCGAAACAAATTTAAATTGCTATTTGAATTCTGAACAGACTTCCATTGCTCGTATTGAGCGTACGTTTTATAAAAGTAATATTGTAGATTAGTATACCTAGAACATCGTTTTTTTCCTCGCATTCAAAGTGAAAAGTAGTGTTTAACGCGAGACTAAACTGCCATAATTACACGCGAATTATAGCCACCCTCGCTCTGCTCGGGTGGCTAAATATCTTGTGTCATTGTGGCATGTTTTAGTCCCTTGTTGAACAATCTACTATTACTAAAATGTAATTTTTTGCCTTGTATACCTACATACTTATTATAGTTCTACTATACTTTATACTAGTAACTACTTCAAATAAACTGCTTTTTTAAATCTCATTGTTTTCACTGTTATAAGTAGTTTATTAGCTGGTGCCCGCGACTTCGTCCGCGTTAATCATTGATGCTTCACTCCTATCGCAACGTGATATTATATAGCCTTCCTCGATAAATGGACTAAGTATTCAACACAAAAATATTTTTTCAACTCGAATCAGTAGTTACTGAGATTAGCGCGTTCAAACAAACAAACTCTTCATCTTTATAATATTAGAATAGTGAAATCTTTCACAATAATTACAATTTAATGCAGCGCATCGTAATAAAGATTGAGGGAAAACGGTGAACCCTAAAAAGTTTAGGGAAACCTACAGGCAACGCTTATCTTTTGTCATCACATTGATAGCTTGATAAGATTATCGGACGCCACGATAAACACATACCTATGTACTGATACAGTATTAACCTGTAGGAAAATATAAACATTGAGTAATTAAAGAAACAAAGTTCAAGGCTTAGCCTATCTAATAAATCTGATAGTTGACGAAGATAGCTCTATGCGAGTTAGGATAGCGTAGTGCCGTAGCCGGTAGCACTGACGTAAAACGGTGGCGTAGGCGGGGGGAAGTGATAAAGGATCGGCTTTCCCCGAGGCTGTAGGTAATACTATTACTATCATAAACATAAAGTTCACGGTGTAATTTTGAATAGGTCATTACTACTACCGCTGACGCAAATATCTATTACTTACTATAAAAGAGTAGGTACCAACCTAACTGACTGATAGGCAACGCACAGGCTCAACCACTGGAGCTAGAGACGTGAAATTTGGCTCGAGGGTCATAGAAGTCCACTAAAAATAGATTTTTCGAAATTTCCGCGATTATATATAATCTCGTTGTGTTCCGGTCTGTTTCCTATAGAAGCCATTCTAGAAGAAGGGTCTGAAAAGTTGTGCAGCGCGCGCGTACCGGTTACAGTGCCCCGTACTTGTTGTACGGTTTGCACTGCTCGGGGGCGCGTGCAACTTCTTTCTGCTTATTACCCTAAATTCAAGTCTAGGGTTGAATGAGCATTTACTGGACAAGCGTGCTCCATCGTAGGCCTCATCTTCGCTTTCCATCAGGCGTGATTATGGTCAAACCCAAGCCTATATTGTAGGTATATAAAAAAGATTTACCTTTTCAACACCAAGCCTTGCAAACATAATGTTACTTAAACCTTATGTTATTGCGTGAAGATCACTTTGACGAGACGCATATATCCGTTGTTGGTGTTTAAAAGTTAAAAACTTTATATTTTATACCTGGCAGAAATAAATAAAACATCTTGGTCTCATATTTTTAATCTTTATTGTAAAGCTCTTTGTACCTTTCTTACATGCTGAGTTTTTGATTCTTTAAGGGCCAAGTCGAGTTTGTTTGTGAGGTGCAGCAAGTTAGGCAAGTCACACTGCAACAAGATGTGGTTAATTGTATGTTGACACTGACTGGCAGCCTTGGCATTCTGAATTGGGACATTGGTGACCAAAGACGAAGCACATTTACTTTCATTTGTATCTTCCTCAAAGGATTTCTTCTCATCATCTTTGTTTTGTCCAAAATATTTAGGCCTTTTCAGTATGAAATCCATTACAACTACAGGTTTGACTTGTTCACTATGACTTCTTGATGATATCTGTAATAACATCCACAATATGTTAAAAAATACATACATCCAATTTGATTTGCTGTATGTACTTATCACTAATATTCTTGAACTAGAATTACGATATTCTAGAGTAGGTGGATTACCTGAACTTCAAATCTCCATGTAAAATCCTGATAACTAGGGTCCTTAGCCTGTAGCAGGTAAAGAGCGTCTGACAGCTCTACCTTCCTTGTACTATAAAGTTTAACTAATACTTCTTGTTGTTCTGCTGAGAATCCAGCTATGGCCAGTGATGACTTGAAGTCTGCTTCTATTAACTGTCAACAATATAATGATTAGTTGGGTACTCATGTTTAGTGTTATTTTATTACATTACAATCAATGACAATAATCAATTGAGTAGATGATACTTACATTATGTTTACACCCTTCTACTATGAGGCATGATAAAGCATAAACGAGATTTTGTATAACTGATAGAGATACATTCAGTCTTCCTGAAATAAACAAAATATTGTCAAATTTAATAATAATAATAAGATAAAATATAAATTCCACAGTTTTCGTTTATAAAACGATTTGTATGCGCGCGATAATTTGTGTCAACCTGTATTTATCACGAGTTGTTTGTTTATTGTAGGGAAGTCTCATAGACGGGTGCCTGGCGCTATGCGCGCTGCGCTAGACCGGTTTTCGGTGGCCTGCACTTGCCTGGCTTTATGTTACCTACAATGTGCGACGTATTGTATACGTTGATTAATCTGTAAATTCTAATAAATAATCGTTAGCGTAGCAATGCGTGTCGTTGTGAAGGGGCAGTTTAAGCTTAAAACTTAAGTTAGTTTGTACTTTACTGTTTTTAAATTTTGTGTATGATTTTTGTAAAAAAATTAAGATTTTTACTTTTTAGAAAATACAATACTTATAAAGACTGATTATGATTAAATTTCAGACATACATAATTATTTTTGTACAACAAGGCATCTAGCTAGATATTATTCGTATCTATTTGGCAACTCTGCGGCTGCAAGTGAGACAGCGATAGACTTCCTGTTGGCACACGATGCGGCGCACAACTGACTGAGGTGATTCGGAACGCAAAAAGTGATTTTGTAACATCTAGCGCTCTAGAGTGACAGTTACTAGCGTCTACCAAAAGGTATATCGTTATGCAAATGAAATGACCGTTGTGACCAATGTAACAAATTATTTTTCACTGTGATTTTTATGTAACAGTAACAACAGTCACGGTGAGAGGAAAGTAACGCTTTTAGCAAACTCAAGATGTATGTCACAGATAGATTGCATCTGCAGAAAAAGGTGTTTACTTTTAGGAGCACAAGCACCTAGTAGTGAAAAACTGTTACTTTTTTAAAAGTTAATCAAAAGGAGGAGATTATTTATTAATTCGTCCTTATTTTGCTTTTTTTATAGTGTAATAGTTAAGTGTGCACAAGCGATTACTCTGTAACTATTAAAAATTTCAAAAAAACTTTAAACTGATATTGAAAGTATGTTAGTTACCTAATGAGTAAAATGACATCAATGAATTGTTAAAAATAAAACGAGAAATGTCCAATATATTGAAATTAAACACTCCTATACATTAGGCATGAAAGTTTTAGTTTTCTTATTTTTAAAGGTTATTTTACAAGCTTACTGATATTCAAGGAAACTGTTATTAATTAAGAAAGTAATAAAACTATATTTTAACCCATGGGACGTCCCGCGGTGGCACTAATCTGTCCGCGACATTTTTTAAACAATTGCAGATTTTTGTAGGTAAACATGTTTTTTCTGTAATTTAATAGATGGTGTACATGAATACATACCATCCTACGTAAGTTTAACCTATTAAACCGTGAAATATTTTGTTGGAAGTACGATTTTTTGGTAACGCCAGAGACAATTTCGGTAACGCAGGAGACGCCAAAAACGTCGGTTTAAAAGTTGATTGGCCCAACTAACTGTTCATGATTTGCTAATTTTCTTTACTAGTTTCAATCACCTTTTATAACAAAGAGTACTTCCACAAAATGACCACAAAAGTGGTTGGTGTGTCGGGTCAGCTATTGGACTAACTGGTGCCCATGACTCCGTCCGTGAAGAACAGGGTAGGTATAAAAAATAGCCTACAACGTATTCTAAGACCTACCGAATGTGGGCAAAAAATTGGATAAAAATTGGTCAAGCCGTTTTGGAGGAGTTTTATAACAAACACCATGACACAAAATTTTTATACATATATTAGACTAGCTGTTGCCCGCGACTCCGTCCGCAAAGAATACTAAATCATTTTCAGACCTACTAAATATGGACAAAAATTTCATAAAAATCGGTTGAGCCCTTTCACATGAGTTTGATAACAAACACCGTGACACAAGATTTTTATATATTAGAAGATTGAAAGGAGACAATTCCATAATTAAATGGAATTCATGAACAAATACAAAAAAATCCTTATTTGAGTTTGGTTTAGGTATACAGTAATTTGAAAATTTGATAATTCACAAATAAATACCTGCAGCAAGACGGTATTTTTCATTGTTAACTCCATTATTTAAATAATCCAATGCAAGTTTACAAAAGTCCACCAAAACTGAAAAAAAAATAGTAATGATTAGATTTAACTGATTATTCATGACCACTAAATATAGCCCCCCTTCATTACTTTGTTTAAATAAAATAACTAAGTAAATGTTTTGCAAAGAATATTTTGTTTGATAAGCTGGAAAAGTGGGTGTATTGCAGGTTTTGCCAAAAAATACAATTAGTCATAATCACTAGAGCCTGCACTGCAAATTTATTCATTGGGAAGTGCGCCTAGACTAATTTTAAATTACAAATAACTGTTGATACTAGAATCCGAAGTTTTGATACATGTTTAGGAATCCTGCAGACAAATCATTCTTAAGTGATAAGCAATTATTGAAAAAATTGGTTATTCTTTTAACCTCTTACCCTGAATTGAATGCTGGTGTAATAAGCGTAAATGTTCCTTTTGTAACTCGCTTAGGAATATAATCATGATTATTCGTTATATTCTATCAGACTTCCGATGTAAATACTATTGAGTTAAACTATACATTAATATACACTCCTGTTTATATACATATCTTAATAACGTGATAAACTTAACTTTACATTACAAATTAATACAAAGTCTAACTTGACATATCCGACAGTAGGTAGATTAAAATAAAATCGGACTAAGAATTAGGAATACATATCATCATACATATCCCATATCTTCCATGACATCAATGACATGACATGATATAAATATTTTTTATTTTGTCCCACAGGAGACATTCAAAGGAAATATGGTCCATACAGCCTTTTCTATTGTTTCTTTATTTGGAACGTTAATTAAGTCGTTTGTAAAGAAAGAATGTATAAAAAAAATGTTTTGCAAGTATAATTTATATAAATAAATAAAATAAATATTAGGGGACAATCTTACACAAAAAATCGACCTAGTCCCAAACTAAGCAAAGCTTGTACTATGGGTACTAGACGACGATAAACATACTTATATAGATAAATACATACTTAAATACATAGAAAACATCTATAACTCAGGAACAAATATTTGTGCTCATCACACAAACAAATGCCCTTACAGGGATTCGAACTCAGGACCACTTGCTTCGTAGGCAGGGCATAGGCAAGGCAGGGTCACAATACCAACTAGGCTAAGGAGGTCGTAGTATACATATATTATATGTCAAAATCCACAAAAAATATTTTTGTTTGGCTTTTATAGTTGTCTATTCGGACCAGTGATTCGGACAGACAAGGTCCAAAGATCATACTCATTTTGTTATGAGTTTTCTTTTTATTTGTAAATAATAATCATATCGCAATCGTAGTCTTCTTGGTCTGAGCTAGTCATGTTCTGTCTGCTTCTCATGCATTGTTTTCCTTAAAACGATATTTACCGTAAGTATAATATGTTTAATGTTTATGTACAATCAGCAACGATGAGGAGCGGCCGACAGCTACTTGGGGATAGCATGAACACAGTTAAAAAAAAGAACAAAAAGCATATTTTTTTTATGTAAACTCATATTTCTAGTTGTTTAAAGTTAAAGTGTTAACTTTGTGGAGTTCTGGGCCATAGCTTAGGCCCATACTACAAGGGCGGTTTCCCGCTCGACGGAGCTGCGCAGGGTAGTTTGCACCATATAAAATTGTGTTTAGTGGCGGTTCAGAAGCGGTTTCCCGCGGCGGGAGAACCGCCCGTGTAGTATGGGCCTAAGGAGGCGGTATCTTTTCTTGTTTTTACACCTTGTAACATTATCTACGCCACGCAAGAAAAGTATGGAGACTCGTCAAAATCGTGACGTTTAGAATATAATTCTTGGTTTCTGTTTGAAAAGATATGGATCTTTAATTAAACATTGTTCGATTTGTAGATAGTTAAAACTATTTTCATCGCCATGGCTTTGAAAAAAGTAAAGGGCAATTTTGAAAGGATGTTTGATAAAAATCTAACTGATTTGGTCCGAGGAATCCGAAATAACAAAGATAATGAGGTAAGTAACTATTTATTTTCGGTATTTAGAAAAAGCCAAGTCGTTTTTATAATGTTCATTGCAAGAATACTTTAATTACAGGCCAAGTACATAGCCCAGTGCATGGAAGAGATAAAAGTAGAATTACGACAGGATAACATTGCAGTGAAAGCTAATGCCGTCGCAAAGCTCACATACGTAAGTGTAAATCGGTGATTTCTAACAATTTTACTAAGTACCTATATTTCTTTAAGCATAAGTCCAGACTATGACAGTATTAAAGTGAATTTACATATTATTATGTTCTCTGTTCCATATTTATCTATATTAGCCATGTTTCTTTATTCAGCACAGCATATGAGTTATTTATTAAAAGTACTCATATAACTTTGTGAAAATAAATATTGATTTTCTTTTACCCATATGTTACTAAGGACTACAACTAAGTACGATTTCCAATTATAAATTGGCTTGTGATACCTACTAAATTGATAAAACTGATTTATGTATATTACATTATTGTGCCTATATAATTTATTTTTATGTTATTTGTTATTGAATTTGCTGGCAGTCTTTTTGTAAACAACACCAACAACAATATGAGTGGAGTGATCATAGTGGGTATGTTTGTTGCTAAGGTGTGTCATTAATCAAGCAGACTAAAGTTGCTTTTCTGCCAGTTTGGCATAGCTTGAAAAAATATATAAATGTGGTCACTTTATCATATCGTCAACCGTAGGGTCAATTGACGTAAGGGACAAAATATGATTTTTCAGGAGAGGCCAACAAAGCTTGTTTTTATTTGATTAAATCACTCATAACTTTTTTCTTATTTTCCTGGAATTTTTGTAGACCTATTATCTTATATTTTAGTGTTCTATCTGCTTGTGTAACATTATGTTTAAATAATTTACCTGTTTTAGAAAATAGATGTTACTTACACCAAAATATTTTGTTTATAATGTCCCTTACAGACCATGTACTTTATAGTCATGTCCCTTGCACAAAATTGACCTCTATGTATGTAAAGAATTCTTTGAGCGTGTAGACCCTTACCTTGATCAAAGTGGGTCTGCAGTGGTAATTATGCCAAGTGAAGTTGCTGTTCTTTGATATTTTTCAGATACACTATTATTTTGGGACTAATGCGACTTTGAACCCTAGAAAATAGATGGGGTAGGGGATATTTTTTTTAGCTAGAATTTTTTCTTATATTTATATACCATTCAAAAGAGCAGAAAATTGTGAACAAAACTCTTTACTCAACTCATTTCGTCCCTTACTCCAATTGAACCTATGGTTGACAATATATATAATTTATTACAGAGTTATACTTCTGATGCAAACACATGCAAAGCACGGCGAAAGCTTTAATTTATTTAGTTTGCCAATTAGTAATTTTCAGACTATGGCATAAAGTTCAACTTATATCATTGGCAAACTAAACGGATTTTTAGTTTAATTAATTATTAAATGAATTTATTATCTGTGAGTTTGGCGCCTTATTTGAAAAAATATTCCTTTAATTATGCTCATATACTTTGTATAAAAAGCTACTAAGTTAAAGTGCTGTTAAGTAGTAGTGTTTACAAAAAAATTGCACTAAATTAAGGATTTTAATAAGAACAAAACATAATTGATTCCTTAGTCTAACAAAAGTTACCTATATATTTTGTATGACTAACTTTCATTAAACAAAGGAAGCAATTGTGATTTTGTTTTGATTAAGCCAATACACATTGTACAATTTTTTATAAAACAACCCTAATATACTCGAAAAGTATCTAATGCAACTATTTGTGTAACCAATACAGTATCAGATGTTTTTAAGTAAGTAATTTGTTCTATTCAATATTGTTGGTAGGAGTGAAACAATATTTTCATGTTTATTTTTCAGTTACAAATGTTAGGATATGACATATCATGGGCAATATTCAATGTGATAGAAGTGATGAGCTCAAACAAGTTTACCTATAAAAGAGTTGGATATTTAGCTGCTAGTCAATCATTTCATGCTGACTCTGAATTACTTATGCTCACAACAAATATGATCCGCAAGGATTTGAATGCTCAGAACCAATATGAAGCAGGCCTAGCACTCAGTGGCCTCAGCTGTTTCATCTCGCATGATCTAGCCAGAGATCTAGCCAACGATATCATGACACTGGTTAGTATATTATTTTTCGATCTTTCATGCAGTCCTAATTAACCAAATTAATAAAATATAAGCTATTATTTCTCCATATAAATGCTTCTTATTAAAATTACAAGCATTATTTTTTTGGTAAAAATGTAATTTTGGGCACAAAAGCACAATCTTTTTTTCTGACTATGTTTTGTTGACTGTACTGTCATGACTAAATTTCAAGTAAATCTGCAGGTCAAGTTGACTTGCAAGACACAATAAGATGGCTGTTGTTATCCTAAATACAAATAAATAAATAAGATAAAGCACCATTTTGATCATATGAATAAAGTACTTGAAGCACCATTTTGGAATAATAACAGCCAGAGCATTTTCCCCAAACACAACCAGTATTTTATATGTAGAGCAGAAGACAATGTCATAAATAAATTGTTAACATGTACTTCATTCTACAATCTGTGTGAATTTACTACAAGTCTATTCATACAATTAAATCATATATAGTATAGTATTTATCTTCTTAATGTTTTAGATGAGTTCAACCAAACCTTATTTAAGAATGAAAGCAGTTCTTATGATGTACAAGGTATTCTTAAGGTATCCAGAGGCACTCAGACCAGCATTTCCAAAACTAAAAGAAAAACTTGAAGACCCAGATCCTGGTAAGTGAGTGAAGTATGGGTAAATTTTAGATGATATTTTGTAATGAATATTTTTTACGAAATTAAGTGTTGACGCTGTGCAGTCCAACAGAATAGTAAAATGTAATGATATTTTTACGGCGAGCGCACTATTTTGAATCCAAAGAAGATAAAGGATTCTAGAGTAATATCCTCAGCACAGCAGGGGATTCTAAAGAAAAATCCTGAGCACAGCGAGGGAATCAGAGCACACTCCTTAAAAAATATATTTTGCTCCCAAGTTATCACTCTGTTGTTTTTTATCTTCCCTCATAATAAAGAAATGTTGTTTTCCCGGGATTGCTGGTAATTGATTGTGTATCACATTGTGTGTTTGTGCCAGTTCTAACACTTTGATAGTATTACATCTTGTGTTTTTTTAATAGTTTACGATATTAGAACAGAGAAGACCAGACGTAGTTAGCGCGTTTTTCTTTTTTTTTATGAGATAGTCTAATCATCCTATACCTGGCACAAAGTTTATTCATGCGCTCAGGATTCAAGTGTTAACGCCCAAGACGAAAATAATTTTGCTCCTGAGTGACACATACAATTTTTCACACCGACTATGAGGATAATGGAATTAATGGATTGTTGTGATAGATAGGGAAAGGTCACCACAGATAAAGTATTCCTGTGCTACTTTTAACAATGTTAAGAAATAATCGAATGGAATCGAATATTACAATGGTATCAGATATCAATATTCATTAAATCACAATAACAATCATCAATAGTTTTCAAACGTATAATTTATTGTGACATTTTTTTAAACTATTACGAAAAATTCATCAATTTTCATAATAACGTTGTTAAAGTTAAAACATGAAATACGTTCGTTTTTAATCGATTACGATGAAACAATTACAATCGATTATTTTATTAAGGTCTGTATTCATTGGCACATTGCGTAAATGATACACGAAAATTAATAAATTAAAAAAGTAGCTTGAACAGAAAAGTAGCTTTTCGATCCCTGTCGTCAGGGAGCAAAATCTACTTTTCCGAATGAAAAGTGTGAAAATAGTAGATTGTTCAACAAGGGAGGAAAATAACCAATATCACACGAGGTTACTTGACACCCGAGCACAGCGAGGGTGGCAATATTTCGAGGGTGATATTGGTGTTTTTCCCGAGTTAAACACTCTGCTTTTCATTTCGACTACAAGGAAAGTAAGAAAATATAAGTATAAATAAATAAAAATGTCTAAACCGTTCAATATGATCGTTGTAAAATATTTCAATAGAGTGTATTGTTAAGCAATAAATAATTTAACAAAATTTAATATATTCAATATAATAATCAATGAAAACAGTAGATAAAGAAGGTATTTTAGTAAATTTATTTGTAAAATAAGTAAATAACCAATTTGAACCAAGGAGTTAAGCTGTATAGAGAGAGATAGGGTGTGTGGACATATAACATTGTCGTTTACCGTGTTTTTTTCTTAATATTTTTTAACTTTTCTGGTTTAAGTCACTAAATAAGAAACTAATGTAAATTAATAATTTAATTTAATAATATTTCACTGGCATTATAAAATAAGTAATGTGATTAATTAAAAAAAAACTCAATACTTAATTATTCCATTTATATGCCGTAATGCTTGGCTGAATGCGTATGTGTTCCATTGACAGCCAATGCCTTTATTTTTTTAATTCATATCTACCCTAGGGAAGAAAATAATAGTTATCCTCCCGTATGTCAGATATGATTTGCCTCACTTTCAGAGTATGAGAGATGAAATAGTTATTTATGATACAAGTGCGGAAAGTAGGCTATTCCCAACGAATGGCGGAGATCTAAACACACGAGCAAAGCGAGTGTGGTTTAGCCGACATGAGTTGGGAATTTCCTACTTTCGACACGTATATCATACAACATTTTACAGTGCATTAAGCGAGGAAAAAAATTGGGGCTAAGAGCGCGCGTAGACAGAGAGCGGCCTGGAGTTCAGAGTTCCGCGTTCAGAGTTCTGTGTTTTGACCGCTCGAGAGTTCCATTCGCCTGCTGTGTGCGTTATCGTAAGAGACTCATTACATTCGAAAGAACGCAGAACTCTGAACTCGGAACTCCAGACCGCTCTCTGTCTGCGCGCGCTCATAAACATTTTCGGAAAAAGATGTTGCGTTCTTATTTACCTTTCATTGAGGGAAAGTGTCGTAGATGTTTACATATTTCAGCATCGGTTTAGTCAGCAGGAGGCTGTCATATTTAATTTTGTGCTTGGTCTAGGACGTCAGGCGGCGTTAAGTCCTATGTAAATTCATCACTTGAACTCTCCATTTTAATTTACTAAACTTAAATTAATACTCCGGACTGAATTCATGAACATTACTGTGGCGGGTTTTCATGACAGGCGCGAACGAGTAACCATGATTGGTTCGTGTTACGCCATGCGCGCGCACTGAAAGCTCATTGGTTGACAGGCGCGAACGGGTAACCATGATTGGTTCGTGTTACGCCATGCGCGCGCACTGAAAGCTCATTGGTTGAATTTCGATTGCGCGCGCATGATGTCGTACGGTCCGAAATGGACTCAAGGAATTATTTTAGTACTACCTTTTTTATTTTAAAACTTTTGACGAAATTAAAATTTGTGTGTTTTAATATTAAAACAATTTGTTTTATTATTTTATCAGTAAATATTCATTTGGTTGGTTGCATCAAGCATTTTATTATTTGTGCAAAGCTGAATTATGAAGACACAACTCTCTAGTCTTATTTTTTAAACACTAGTTTGGACACAACTTTTTGAGAATTGGCAATTTAAAAAGTTACTTTTCCGCACGCATGTGGAAAGTCCATACAATTTTTTTTCACACTTGCGAAAGTGTGCTGGGATGACTAACTTTCCATATATATGTTGACTCGCGTCAAGAGGCACTTTCCGAGCATATGCATTGTAAAAGTTATTGGATGTTGCAGGTGTGCAGTCAGCTGCAGTGAACGTTGTTTGTGAACTGGCACGAAAAAACCCCAAGAACTACCTGTCGTTGGCTCCCGTGTTCTTCAAGCTCATGACAACATCGACCAACAACTGGATGTTAATCAAGATCATAAAACTGGTGAGTAGTGTTAGCCTTCAACAAGTCACTTATTGCTAAAAATAAAAACTTACATGAGTTTTGCTTTGCCTTTGGTTATTGGATGCAAAACTCATGTAATATTGTATTGAACCAGTGACTTTTTAAATCAAACTGAACAAGCCAAGTTTAACCTTTTCAACGCCAACAACACTTATAGGTGTCACAAAGTACAGTGTCAAAGTGATCTTGACACAATGACATAAGATTCAAAGCAGGTTTACGTTTTGTCGAGGCGTGGTGTTGAAAGGGTTAAGATACCTACCGTAAGATTTTACACTTATTCATTCTGATCGAACTTGACTTAAATACAGAGTTGCTGCAGACTAACGGGTGGTGATCAATTTTTCCCCAGTTATTAATTAGATTCCTTGTCTTGCCTTGGCAGTTAATGATTTTTTTTTTAAAGTAAAAGAAATAAAGTATCAAAAATAATTATATAAAAGCACTATTTTGTATGGTTACATGTGTAACCCATTATTTAAGTCACAATCAATTAACTCTTTCAACGCCAACGACACATATAGGTATCACAAAGTACAGTGTCAAAGTTATCTTGACACAGTGACATAAGATTCAAAGCAGGTTTACGTTTTGTCGAGGCGCGGCAATGAAAGGGTTAAAGAAAAGATAAGTGCCGAATATTATGATGGGATCTTACCATAAAAATAAATGATATCTTTTATGTGTGCCATTTAGCCCTTTTATCTTAAGCTGTTGCAAAAGAGTTTAACAGAAGATGTATGATTAAGTAATTTAACAGTTATAACTGCAACACCTTTGAGTAAATTAAGGAACCTGTCAATCAAACGTACATCAACGAAAATAACAAGATCTTTTGTATGCTGTATGTATTGTAAATGAAGATGGAACTACAAACATAAATAATATAGGTAGGTCGTCATAAATATCAAATCAGAGACACAACTACACAAACTGATTATAGTCAGAACTTAAATAAGTCGTTTAAAAAAACATATATTAAAGGCTTAATAGGTAGGTAGGCCTCCAACAAGATGGAGCGACGACCTGGTGAAGGTAGCGGGAACGCATTGGATGCGGATGGCGCAGGGCCGATCTGTTTGGCGAGCCTTGGAGGAGGCCTATGTTCAGCAGTGGACGTCTTTCGGCTGAAATGATGATGATGAAAGGCTTAATGAAAACAAAATTACAATCTCGTCCTTTGTGTAACGAAACTTAGTCATATAAACTGTATGGGTAACTTTCGTTACACAAAGAAAACAATTAAGTTTTGTTTTAATTAAAACTCTTAATTGTGTCCAAACTTTTTGAAAATGACTTAACTCCTTCAGATATCGTGTCAATAATACAAAGTCAGTAGATTCACTTTTGAGTTAGGACTTTGTATGACTTGTTATATTATAACTTGTTGTAATTTTCACAGTTTGGTTTAATGACACAGTATGAACCAGATATCGGAAGAAAAATAACACAAAGCCTCATAGATCTTATTTGCAGGTACCAGTAGATGAAACACATTTACCAGCTGCTAGACTCATTACACTTCACCACAATGATTGATATACGGTTTAGTTCAAAATCTCACTACAGAACCACTGGATTAATGATTGAATTAAGTCACTTTTTTGGCACCTTTTGTTTTTTTTTTGTTGCTGAATAGGACGATTTATAAATACAAGTTTATATGTTATTCCTGGCGACCTACGTGTATAGACCAAAACTGTAAATGGATGGCCAGTTTCATGAGCTGTCTACAAGCGAACATCACCATGCGTCATTAGGGTAGTCAGCTGCTCCTGCATAAGCTAGTCTTATGTAGTATCATTGTGTTTGTTGCAGTTTGGTGCCTTAACCCCATTAGAGCCCCGGCTTGGCAAGAAACTGATAGAGCCATTAACTAATTTAATACATAGGTGAGTTTGTCACTGACATATTCAATTATATCTGTAAATTAAACAGTCTCAATGGGGTAAAAGGTGACTACAAAAACTTTTTGTTCAATCAAGTACATCGCCATTAGCATAACTTCAATAAGTTTAAGAATCATAAGCTAGGTAATTACAATTACTAAACGGCTTTCATTGCTTTTTCCGCTAAATCATTTTTTATTTGTAGTTAAATACTAATCACTAATTAGCACTAAGACGTGGGAGTAAGTTGTACAGTTAGTTTTGTTTTCAGTTTTTTTTTTATGTTATCGTGACGCTTTCCTTTGTGTATTGCAAAAGTATCTCCGTCTCGCGCGTTTAAAATTATATATTTCATCATTTCACCTCTTTCGCTCTCTCGAATACCCGACCATGAATGGCGAATTATAGTGCACTTTACACTTTAATTCTTTTGTCATTAAATAGCGCCATGTTTATTTGTTACAATATTGCCGGCCACTAATCTTCTGGATTGACAATTGAACTGAAAATTTTGGAATGATTCGCTTCTCTAAGTTATGCCAAAATGCTTCGAATGTACTCTAGCATCCTTATCACCTACCTAATTTTGCACGAAACAATTAGTTTTACGGTTAAAAGCTTTCTGTAAGCAGTAAACAAAACCGCTCATCTGGGTATTGAGACAACGGCATAACCGCAGTATATATTAGTGAGATGATAATCACATTTCTATCTTACACGGCGTGTTTTTTCACATTAGCTGTCGTTGGCTCAATGTAAGAGGGGTTATTTTTATTTGGCGCATTGATGTGAGCGGGAAGCTATTACAGAATCAAGATATGCGTGAGCGGGATAGTGAAGGAGTAATTTATGTTGAGATTCAGTTAAAACAAAGTTATTAGTTAAATCAGTGAACTTCTTGAGATGATGTCACTCAGAAATAGTAGACATTTGTAAATTCAATTGTTTAGCTACCTGTTCATGCATCTTGTCTTGTTTTTTTGGCTCTATGCGTCGAAGGCTTTGGCCCATTGCGAGAGCGGCATAGTTATTAGCGCAATGACGTTGTATTCAGTACAAAGTTAAGTATTACGGCGCCACGCTATGCCACTGCTCAAAAGTGGGGCATAAGTGTAACGGCTGTGATGCCCCGGCGGCCCGGTCCTTCGTGACGTTTAGTAACGTGTGTGGCAGCACTTCGGCGATGTCGCTGTTGTACGAGTGCATCAACACCGTGATCGCGGTCATCATCAGCATCAGCAGCGGCATGCCCGGACACGCCGCTTCGGTGCAGCTCTGCGTGCAGAAACTTAGGATACTCATCGAGGACAGCGATCAGAACTGTGAGTCTTCAAATTGGGATATGTGTACCACACTGTTTTTTTTATAAGCCACATAGCCTGTCTACGTCAATCGCCTTAACTTGCCTGTTACCGTTTACATTTGTTGCAGTGCTGACTCATGCTATCGGCCTGAGTAGGTAGTTTTTAATTATCTAGTATTCAAATGCAAAGGGCCTCCGTTATATTTACCTATTTTTTAGTTTAATATTAAATCCTGATCTGGAAATGCGCCACTATTTTGAAGCTTTTTGGAAGATACAATTCCTTTGGTTGTAATTGTGTACATACGCCGCTGCCACATAAACATAGCCTTCTCACTACTGTGGTCCCAACACGTTGGGAGTATCTTTAAGACTCTAGGAAATTAATTGAGTGATCAATCACGTACCCCGATTTAATCACTAGTAAAATACCTGGGGCTGCTGGCGATGTCCCGGATCCTGAAGTCGCACCCGAAGTCGGTGCAGGCACACAAGGACTTGGTGCTGGCCTGCTTGGACGACAAGGACGAATCCATTAGGCTGCGGGCGCTCGGGCTACTATATGGAATGGTAAGTCCATTGCCACCTATTTACATCCCGCGTATAGGCCGTTGTAAGATAAGGGATTCTTTGCTCTTAAGTTTCTGAACTATGCATTTAATGTTTTATGTTTTGTTTTGTTTTGTTTGTAATTAATGTTTAGTTCTTGATTAAGTCTACTACTGTCTTTTATTCAATTCGATTAGATTTCATTCTACTAAAATTGTTATTACATGCTTCCTAAACTGGCTGCATTTTACTTGAATCAATAAGATTTGCCTTTTATTCGACTAAGCTTCATACCACAATAATTGGTTGCGTACTGCAAAAAAGTCTACTCCTTTCGATTCAATATGCAAGGAAAGTTTTATTCTTATCCTTCCTTTGTCTTGTAGGTTTCAAAGAAGAATTTGATGGAGATAGTAAAAAAGTTAATGGTCCACATGGAGCGCGCAGAAGGCACGCTGTACCGGGACGAGCTGCTCACGCGCATGATCGAGATATGTTCTCAGAACAACTACCAGCACGTCGTCGACTTCGAGTGGTACGTCGCCGTGCTCTCCGAGCTGACGGAGATGGAGACTAGCGCCAAACACGGTGAGTAGGTATTAACAAACAGCGTATAGGCCGCCTTAAACTATTTATTTGGTTTACTCACGTAAGTAACTTTATTACCCAGCTTACGATTCATTTGCAAATGTAAACCTTCGTTAGTGACTTATTGTTATTTTGTACAACTTGCGTAAGTTGGAAAATTACAAGTCTAAATCGGTTCAGCGGCGAAGAATCAACAGACAGGCATACTTCTACATTCGTAATATTAGTATGGATGCATGCGTTCTGTATTTAAAATTTATAAACTATGGCAAGCCCTAGACTGGAATCCCCAAGGGAAACGGTAACGTGGCCGCCCTAAGCGATCCTGGCGGCGGACGATCGCCGCAGAAGCGAAGGCGATAGGAGTGACTTGGAGCGAAATAAAACGCGAAGCTCAAGACCGTTCGAGATGGCACTGTGGACGCCCTCTGCCCCATCCAGAGGACATAGGACATTAAGTCAAGTCAAGATAGCTAGACGTTGGTAGCCGCCTAGTGCGTTCGTGCTCTTAGTATCGGCACAGTTGTACAATCCATACAGTTCTGAAACGAATGTACTTGCGTAGAGCAACAGCGGGGAACTCACGGGGAGGTGGCCGGCGCGGATCGCGGCCCCCGATCGCGCTTAGTTTGCCCACTCGACGCTGAGGGCAGACGCGACCGTGTAAAGCGAGAGCGAGCTTTACGAGAATCTTTGCTTTGAATGCTCATGTTTCCCTCAAACTTTTATGATAAGATTGTTCACCCGTATTCGAATATAATAATAGAAAACTGAAACATCTAAAAATAAAGAATCACGAAAATATCTGGCAGAGCAACATGGGCATTTCTATTTTTCGTTGTACCCAATTAAGAAATTGTTAACACGGAGTTAAAATTAGTCCGTTTGGTTACGCAATTTTCAAGCCTTTACATAAAATAAACGTAACAAATCGGACAATTTAAACAATGTTTAACAAGAAGTGAAGAATGGTCCGGTTTGTTCTGTTTTTTTTTATTGTTTAAAAAGTGCGGCTTGAAAAAGTGCGTTACCAAACGGACTAATTTTAACTCCGTGTTAACAATTTCTTAATTGGGTACAACGAAAAATAGAAATGCCCACATATGTAAGGTAATTAGGTACTTTAATAATAATAATAAATCTTTATTTGGAACAGTAACATTTAGGTGCATTACAAAATATGAAAAACGATGTCACCCGCAGAGGTTAAAAACTGTGTCGCAGGTAGCAACGCCCCCCTCCGTAAACAAAGTGATTTTAGTTCCAAAAATTAATACAACTAAAACTTAAGTAAATACACAAAAGAAATATAAATATGGTCATTAAACTGGTTTTGTGTGTGTGTGCGTGTATGTGTGTGTGTGCGCGCGTGCGTGCGTGTGAGTGTATATATTTACATAGGTATGTACTTGTAAATAAATGATTACATTATAATCACATTTAAATTATTTTTCTTTTTTGACAACCTTACACGGGCGGCGGTGTCGTCCGACATGAAAGGCGATTCTAAACTGTATAGATTGTTTTACTGTGGTGTCGGTGTGGTGCAGGTTGCATCCTGGCCACCCAGCTGCTGGAGGTGGGCGCGCGCGTGGCGGACGTGCGCGAGTTCGCCGCGCGCGAGTGCGCCGCGCTGGCGTCGCGCGCCGCCGCCGCGCCGCCCGGGCCCGCCTCCAGGGAGGTGCTCTACGCGGCCGCCTACGTCCTCGCCGAGTACTGCCAGTAAGACATTTACTCAATTACGAGCTTTAACCTTTTCAACGCCAACGACACATATAGGTGTCACAAACTACAGTGTCAAAGTGACCTTGACACAATGACATAAGATTCAAAGCAGGTTTACGTTTTGTCGTGGCGCGGCGGTGAAAGGGTTAAGAGGGTTTATACCTGCTGAGCTGGCAACGTTGCATTTTTGTTAGTTTTTCTCGATTATTCCATATAAATTGAATGAAAATTAAAAATATTTTGTATACAAATTGTTCTAATATATAAGTTAATGTGTCTACTGCAATAATAATTCGTGATAAGACTTGTTTTCTTTAAAAACCGTTTGGTAATAATTTGTTCGTTTTTAAAGAAAATAAAAGTCTATCACAAATTATTATTGCAGTAGACACATTAACTTATATATTAGAACAATTTGTATAGAAAACATTTTTAATTTTCCTTCAATTTTTATGGAATAATCGAGAAAAACTAACAAAAATGCAAATTTGCCAGCTCAGCAGGTATAAACCCTCTTAACCCCCGACACAAAAAGAGGGGTGTTATAAGTTTGACCGCTATGTGTGTTTGTCTGTCTGTCTCGTGGCATCATAGCTCTTAAACGGGTGGGCCGATTTGGATGTTTCATCAATATCAGTTCAGTCGTTTCAAAGTTATCAGCTCTTTTGTTAGCTGCGGAAGGGATCTTAGACGCATTACGGGCATTGACTTAATGTTCAAACATACGAGTGGCATAATTGCGTTGGGGGTTTTTAAAATTTTTAATTTATTTTCTACTTCTGTACCCAGTGTTGGGCAAAATTTAGTTTGACTAATGTTTAGATACGTCAATCATGATTGATGACTAATGATTTGTTAGTTTAGTCATGGCGTGGTGATTGATGATTGATTAGTTTCAATCTTAGTCAAGCAATCATGATTGATCGTTTATGATTTTCGTTTATGACTTTAATTCATGAGCCACCATGGAACATTTTCAAAGGAAAAGTCATTACGATTTTCCTTGAAAATTAATGCGATGTCACTATGACGTTTACCGAAAAATGGTTCCATAGTAGCTCATGAATTAAAGTCCTTGACCATACAGGACAAACGCCAACAAATTAATGGTTTAAATATATTTTTCTTTTGTTTGTTTTCATTTTGATGAATTTGGATCGGTACACGATTACATTAATTTACCCTAAGATAACATAAGGACAGTAAAAACTACCAGAAAAGCGATAACTCGAACAGAAGTACGACGAAACAAACAAACATTCACATTCCGTTAGAAGCATCAATCACATGGTCGTGATTAAAACTAATGATTGAATGAATAATGATTTGTGGCGTTAGTCATGATTAGTTCAATCATGATTAAATCAATCATGATTACATTAGTCATGATTGATCAGTTCGAAATTAGTTGATTTGGCCCACACTGTCTGTACCTGCTTTTATCTGTTTTTTAGGGTAACTTACCCAAAGGGTAAAAACGGGACCCTATTACTGAGACTTCGCTGTCCGCCTGTCACCAGGCTGTATCTCAGGAACTGTGATAGCTAGACAATTGAAATTATGCCGCTATAACAACAAATACTAAAAAACCGGCCAAGTGCGAGTCGGACTCGCGCACCGAGGGTTCCGTACAAATTTATATGTATCTATGAACATCCAGTCTTAGCAGACCCCTGCTCCTAAGCAAAATGTGCGCAGTGTGGGATCATTGTAGATTGGTTACTGATATGGACAGACAGACAAAAAATTTATGCTTTTCGCAATTTTTCCTTTATCTGTGCTATAAGACCTTGCTTCGTACCAAATTTCAAGATTCTGAGTTCATGGGAAGTACTCTAAAGTTTTGATTCCCTTGCGAGTTTCGAAAATTTGCGGAAATTTGCGGCATAAACGGCTGTATCTTTTGATTGCGATGGCTTAAGAAGTTTGATTTTTTCACAGCCCCAAGGGACAAATTTCAGCTTGATACCTCCACGCGTTCCTGAGATTTAAAGCAAGCTTCATAGTCATGTTCTCTAACCACTAGGCCATCTTATTGATTCTGTGGTGATGGTTGTTAGGGAGGAGGAGGTGATGCGCGACGCGGTGTCGCCGCTGCTGCTGTGCGCGGGCGCGGGCGGCGGCGCGATGCGCGCGCGCGCCGTGTGCGTGCACGCCGCGCTCAAGCTGGCCGCGCGGCTGCTCGCGCGCTACGAGGCGCGCCGGGACCTGCCCGCCGCGCTCTCGGTAAGCGACCGTCGTCAGGCAGGAGCAGGTGACGCGCGACGCGGTGTCGCCGCTGCTGCTGTGCGCGGGCGCGGGCGGCGGCGCGATGCGCGCGCGCGCCGTGTGCGTGCACGCCGCGCTCAAGCTGGCCGCGCGGCTGCTCGCGCGCTACGAGGCGCGCCGGGACCTGCCCGCCGCGCTCTCGGTAAGCGACCGTCGTCAGGCAGGAGCAGGTGACGCGCGACGCGGTGTCGCCGCTGCTGCTGTGCGCGGGCGCGGGCGGCGGTGCGATGCGCGCGCGCGCCGTGTGCGTGCACGCCGCGCTCAAGCTGGCCGCGCGGCTGCTCGCGCGCTACGAGGCGCGCCGGGACCTGCCCGCCGCGCTCTCGGTAAGCGACCGTCGTCAGGCAGGAGCAGGTGACGCGCGACGCGGTGTCGCCGCTGCTGCTGTGCGCGGGCGCGGGCGGCGGCGCGATGCGCGCGCGCGCCGTGTGCGTGCACGCCGCGCTCAAGCTGGCCGCGCGGCTGCTCGCGCGCTACGAGGCGCGCCGGGACCTGCCCGCCGCGCTCTCGGTAAGCGACCGTCGTCAGGCAGGAGCAGGTGACGCTCGACGCGGTGTCGCCGCTGCTGCTGTGCGCGGGCGCGGGCGGCGGCGCGATGCGCGCGCGCGCCGTGTGCGTGCACGCCGCGCTCAAGCTGGCCGCGCGGCTGCTCGCGCGCTACGAGGCGCGCCGGGACCTGCCCGCCGCGCTCTCGGTAAGCGACCGTCGTCAGGCAGGAGCAGGTGACGCGCGACGCGGTGTCGCCGCTGCTGCTGTGCGCGGGCGCGGGCGGCGGCGCGATGCGCGCGCGCGCCGTGTGCGTGCACGCCGCGCTCAAGCTGGCCGCGCGGCTGCTCGCGCGCTACGAGGCGCGCCGGGACCTGCCCGCCGCGCTCTCGGTAAGCGACCGTCGTCAGGCAGGAGCAGGTGACGCGCGACGCGGTGTCGCCGCTGCTGCTGTGCGCGGGCGCGGGCGGCGGTGCGATGCGCGCGCGCGCCGTGTGCGTGCACGCCGCGCTCAAGCTGGCCGCGCGGCTGCTCGCGCGCTACGAGGCGCGCCGGGACCTGCCCGCCGCGCTCTCGGTAAGCGACCGTCGTCAGGCAGGAGCAGGTGACGCGCGACGCGGTGTCGCCGCTGCTGCTGTGCGCGGGCGCGGGCGGCGGCCCGATGCGCGCGCGCGCCGTGTGCGTGCACGCCGCGCTCAAGCTGGCCGCGCGGCTGCTCGCGCGCTACGAGGCGCGCCGGGACCTGCCCGCCGCGCTCTCGGTAAGCGACCGTCGTCAGGCAGGAGCAGGTGACGCTCGACGCGGTGTCGCCGCTGCTGCTGTGCGCGGGCGCGGGCGGCGGCGCGATGCGCGCGCGCGCCGTGTGCGTGCACGCCGCGCTCAAGCTGGCCGCGCGGCTGCTCGCGCGCTACGAGGCGCGCCGGGACCTGCCCGCCGCGCTCTCGGTAAGCGACCGTCGTCAGGCAGGAGCAGGTGACGCGCGACGCGGTGTCGCCGCTGCTGCTGTGCGCGGGCGCGGGCGGCGGTGCGATGCGCGCGCGCGCCGTGTGCGTGCACGCCGCGCTCAAGCTGGCCGCGCGGCTGCTCGCGCGCTACGAGGCGCGCCGGGACCTGCCCGCCGCGCTCTCGGTAAGCGACCGTCGTCAGGCAGGAGCAGGTGACGCGCGACGCGGTGTCGCCGCTGCTGCTGTGCGCGGGCGCGGGCGGCGGCCCGATGCGCGCGCGCGCCGTGTGCGTGCACGCCGCGCTCAAGCTGGCCGCGCGGCTGCTCGCGCGCTACGAGGCGCGCCGGGACCTGCCCGCCGCGCTCTCGGTAAGCGACCGTCGTCAGGCAGGAGCAGGTGACGCTCGACGCGGTGTCGCCGCTGCTGCTGTGCGCGGGCGCGGGCGGCGGCGCGATGCGCGCGCGCGCCGTGTGCGTGCACGCCGCGCTCAAGCTGGCCGCGCGGCTGCTCGCGCGCTACGAGGCGCGCCGGGACCTGCCCGCCGCGCTCTCGGTAAGCGACCGTCGTCAGGCAGGAGCAGGTGACGCGCGACGCGGTGTCGCCGCTGCTGCTGTGCGCGGGCGCGGGCGGCGGCCCGATGCGCGCGCGCGCCGTGTGCGTGCACGCCGCGCTCAAGCTGGCCGCGCGGCTGCTCGCGCGCTACGAGGCGCGCCGGGACCTGCCCGCCGCGCTCTCGGTAAGCGACCGTCGTCAGGCAGGAGCAGGTGACGCGCGACGCGGTGTCGCCGCTGCTGCTGTGCGCGGGCGCGGGCGGCGGCCCGATGCGCGCGCGCGCCGTGTGCGTGCACGCCGCGCTCAAGCTGGCCGCGCGGCTGCTCGCGCGCTACGAGGCGCGCCGGGACCTGCCCGCCGCGCTCTCGGTAAGCGACCGTCGTCAGGCAGGAGCAGGTGACGCTCGACGCGGTGTCGCCGCTGCTGCTGTGCGCGGGCGCGGGCGGCGGCGCGATGCGCGCGCGCGCCGTGTGCGTGCACGCCGCGCTCAAGCTGGCCGCGCGGCTGCTCGCGCGCTACGAGGCGCGCCGGGACCTGCCCGCCGCGCTCTCGGTAAGCGACCGTCGTCAGGCAGGAGCAGGTGACGCGCGACGCGGTGTCGCCGCTGCTGCTGTGCGCGGGCGCGGGCGGCGGTGCGATGCGCGCGCGCGCCGTGTGCGTGCACGCCGCGCTCAAGCTGGCCGCGCGGCTGCTCGCGCGCTACGAGGCGCGCCGGGACCTGCCCGCCGCGCTCTCGGTAAGCGACCGTCGTCAGGCAGGAGCAGGTGACGCGCGACGCGGTGTCGCCGCTGCTGCTGTGCGCGGGCGCGGGCGGCGGTGCGATGCGCGCGCGCGCCGTGTGCGTGCACGCCGCGCTCAAGCTGGCCGCGCGGCTGCTCGCGCGCTACGAGGCGCGCCGGGACCTGCCCGCCGCGCTCTCGGTAAGCGACCGTCGTCAGGCAGGAGCAGGTGACGCGCGACGCGGTGTCGCCGCTGCTGCTGTGCGCGGGCGCGGGCGGCGGTGCGATGCGCGCGCGCGCCGTGTGCGTGCACGCCGCGCTCAAGCTGGCCGCGCGGCTGCTCGCGCGCTACGAGGCGCGCCGGGACCTGCCCGCCGCGCTCTCGGTAAGCGACCGTCGTCAGGCAGGAGCAGGTGACGCGCGACGCGGTGTCGCCGCTGCTGCTGTGCGCGGGCGGGTGTGTTTTACAATACCGAAGTACGAAAGACCGAATGTATTAAAACATCGAATGGGTCAAAAGACCGACACGATTTTTTTCTGAAACCGTAATTTTTTCAGAATTTATTAAAACGGCATCATACAGAACCCATTAGGTTAGGTTAGGTTTGTTTTATAACAATCTTAAAAAGATAACGGTTTCAGAAAAAAATCGTGTCGGTCTTTTGACCCATTCGATGTTTTAATACATTCGGTCTTTCGTACTTCGGTTGTAATACATACCCGCGCGGGCGCACATGCACATGATGCGTTCGGCGGCAGGATTACTTGGGGGTGCAATGCATCCGTATCTACAGGGTGCATACTTCTTCATAATAGGGATGTTGACACCACCAATCAACTGACGTACTTTTTATGATCTGTCAAAACAAAATTCTCCTATAGAGTTTGAATGGCAATAGCAACATATGACGTCACTTGTTCGCCAACACAATCACAATCAACTAACTATTTATTTGTTTTAAAGCAACAAACAATCTAGTTTTGCAGTTAATAGAAAATTAATCTGGTTTTCGGGGCTAAAATAAAGCGTTTTTACACGCTTTATATTAGCTTCACCTGTATGTTTGTATGTTTGTATATTTGTATGTTTGTAACCGACTCCTTAGGGCGCGATTTTGACCCACTTCCCGGTTTCCGATTGAGCTGAAATTTTGCACATATGTGTAAATTGGATGACAATGCAATATTATTGTAACATGGAGCTGATCTGATGATGGAGCTGGATGGTGGCCATAGGAACTATGTAATAAAACAACACAATCCCGTCGAGTTTGGGCTCGTTTGATTCGTCTTGACGAGCACTTTGATCTCAGATGATAACCAAGGTCTGATGATGGAGCTGGAAGATGGCCAAAGGCACTCCACAATAAAACGACACGAGCCCGTCGAGTTTGGGCTCGTTTGATTCGTCTTGACGAGCACTTTGATCCTAGATGGTAACCAGGGTCTGATGATGGAGCTGGAAGATGGCCAAAGGCACTCAACAATAAAACTACACAACCCCGTCGAGTTTGGGCTCGTTTGATTTGTCTTGACGAGTACTTTGATCCTAGATGGCAACAAGGGTCTGATGATGGAGCTAGAAGGGGGTAGGTGGCGGGGTGGGGGGGGGAATGGGGGGGGGTGGGGGTAAGAGGGTCGGGGGTTTAGAGGGTTGGGGGTAAGGGTGTGGCGGTTGGGGTTAGAGGGTGGGGGGGTTTGGGGGAAATAGGGTGGGGGTGTTGGGGGGTTCGGAGGTTAGGGATTTTGGGGGTTGTGGGAAATGGGGAGGGGGTTAGAGGCCTAGATGGTAACAAGGGTTTGATGATGGAGCTGGAAGGGGGGGGGTAGGTGGAGGGGTGGGGGGAGGTTGGGGGTAAATGGGAGGGGGTTGGGGTTAAGGGTGTGGGGTTTTGGGGGGGTTAGGGAGGTTGAGGGGTTGTGGGAAATGGGGAGGGGGTCAGGGGGGTTGGGGTTGGGGTTAGGGGTTTGGGGGAAGATTGAGGAAATAGGGTGGGGGTCCGGGGTTAGGGGGGTTGGGTTTAAGTGGTTGGTAGTTTGGAAAATGAGGAGGGGGTAAGGGGGGTTTAGAGGGTTGGGGTTAGGGGTTGGGGAAATGGGTTGGGGGATGTTGGGGGGTTGGGGGGTTGTAGGTGAGGGGGGTAAAGTTAGAAAGAAAGAGGTTTACGTTTAGTAGTGTAGAGCAGTGCGCGCGCACCAAAGACCAAGTATAAGATAGACTGATTCTATTGAAGACGAGCAAAAAACCGTTTTGTGTCTCTTTTTAGCACATGGAAACTCTCACTGTGAAAAAATGCAACTAAAAAATAGAAAATAAATAATAGTTTAAAAAAACTAAAAAACACGCTTTAAAAAAAAAAAAAAAAAAAATAATAAATTTCAATTCACTATTCTTATAGTGCAGTAAAAAATCTTAATAAGCAATTATTATATTGTTATATCCAGATCAAAATTTGTAAACAAATCTAAATATTGATAAAATAAATAATAATAGTTTAAAATATTTTATTGTAAAAAAAGCGTGGGTTGCTTTTTAAGATGTTATCAAAATGATAATTCTTGACAATTGACACCATGCACCCCACGCTTCTTTTACAATAAAATATTTTAAACTATTATTATTTATTTTATCAATATTTAGAATTGTTTACAAATTTTGATCTGGATATAACAATATAATAATTGCTTATTAAGATTTTTTACTGCACTATAAGAATAGTTAATTGAAATTTATTATTTTTTTTTGTTTTTATTTTTTTTTTTTAAAGCGTGTTTTTGGTTTTTTTAAACTATTATTTTTATTGGAGTTGTGTCTTCGACTTATTTTTTGATGGCGTCAACATTCCTATTATAGGTTTTATTCTATACCACAGTCATGTTCTATACTTTTTTATGCCAGGGAAGTGCAAGTGCACCTTCTTAAACCCCTCTCACAGCGTCCATGCTACAGCAAATTAGCACCTACCAATAAACTGTGTTTTTTATTTCCGTTAACCTCCACTTAGGGGGGCTTGCGTAGACTAGGATTAACTACGTAACTCCGAGTTAACTACTAATCCAGAGTTGAGTAATGTTAAAATGTATGGAACTGACATGCCTTACCCGATGTTTACAATTTATTTTTTTAACCCTAGACTATGCAAGTTCTTCTTATACATTAGTTACTCCACACCGCCGGTCTGTATACGTCCCACTGCTGGACACAGGCCCGCTCTCAGAACGAGAGCACAGAATGAAAGGGTTTTGAGCTGTAGTTCTCACGCTGGCCACGGATTAGGAACTTCTGAAATACCATTCAATTGCTTCATATCATAAGTGAGAGGAGCTTTATTAGCGATGTTTTATTTCACGGTAAATTATTAATTTATGTGAGACTATGCGAGTTCCGAGTTCTATTCCTGTCATAATACTTTGTTACGTATCGCGTTCTTAGTGAATACAAATTTTGATTGATTGAGTGAGACAGTTTGTGACAGCCTTTATTTCGCGCCAGGTGGTCCGTGAGGCTTTGGCCGGGCTGCGGCCGCTGCTTTGTAGCGAAGATATGGAGGCCCAAGAACGCGCGCACAACGCTTCAGCGCTGCTTTCGGCAGTGCTGCGGAGGCTTAGTCCGGACGACGCCGCGCTCGCCGCGCCCGATGCCGCTGAGCCGCCCGCCGCTACCGACCTTGTCAACACGCTGCTCGACCACGAACACAGGTTGGTGTAGTGGCGGCTATAGACACTCCTCGCTTCACGTGACGAGCCTCTTGTCGCTTTGAAGACCCGATACGACGGCACTTCATGTACAGTAAGCGTGGTTGTAGAGCTTATAACGATCTACACTAGACTCTGGTTAAGGTAAGAAAAAGGTGTGTAGGTCGTTTTGTGCTCCACCACCGCTCATCCACTTTTGGACTTTTTTAACCGACTTCAAAAAAGGAGGAGGTTCTATGTTCCACTGTTTATATATTTTTTTTTTTTTTTCTATGTATGTTCATCGATATCTCCGCCAATTGTGGGCCGATTTTCAAAATTCTTTTTTTGTTTGAAAGAGTATACTTCCGAGGTGGTCCCATTGGCACCAAGTCAAGATCTGATGATGGAATCTTGGGTAAATCGACGGAAACCCTTAAATTTTATAGGCACAACTATGACGATTTTAGAATTTTTAGCATCTAGTCAAGCATTTTCATGTTTGTACACACTCATTATTTCATTTGAAAGTTATCAGACTCTTTGACTCGAGGGCACAAAACTGACACGTTTTCGTGAGCGAACGAAAGCCACAGAACATGACGTGACGAGAGCACTAAAGTTACACACTCGTATTCGGTCTGTGTCGCGGTGTCTCGGCGAATGTTTACGGCCTTCATCTACAGGGTTAATAATAGGGCTTGCGTTGCGTAGTCTCTAGAGCCAGACCCATTAACTACACAAAGTGTTTTAAAATTAATCTAGAGTTTCAGCAGATGGGTTCAAATTGTTGTCACGTCTTTTAACACCGACCAATGTACAGGTCGATTCGCAAGAGCTGGCACGAATGGATTGAACGAAAGTAATGGCATTTAGACTTTTTTGTAGAAAAATGACTGATGCATCTCATTTTCATATTTGTGTGAAAGTGTACACACAGATACTTGCATTCTCTCATTTATACCCTTCGTGCCAGCACTTGTGAATTAACCTGTAAGGAGGCATAGATGCAGAATCTTTATTGAGATCTTAGGTTTGGTCAGTGACACTATGTTTAAATGTGGATCACACAGCCTGTTCAGACTAAATTTGCGCCATTGCTCTTATGTTAATAGTTAAGTAAGAGCAATAGAACACACCGACGCAATAATTATACGGTTTTAGCCTCAACAGTAGCTAAGTACTTCTGTTTTTTACTTTTATTAATTTGGCAACTTAAACTGTTAAACTGGTTTACATTTTTGTCCTTGACATTGACAAATAATATCCTCCTGAAAATTTTCGTGGGCCTCAGGAGGATATTATATGTTTAACTTAAATTCCACTATATACTCTTGTTTACAAACTGAACATGTTATTTGACAGTAACGGAGTGGAAGCGGCGCCAGAGGGCGAAGTGAATGGCGACGCAGATTCTGGCTTCAGCGGCGGCCTGATTGGCGAACTAGTTGATCTGTTCGAAGGCGAGCTGAAGCCCGTTGCACCCAAAGCTCAGAAGAAGGTGCCAATGCCTGCAGAGTAAGTCACCTTTAACCATAATAACCTTTGAACCGTAGATTTTCAAACATATTTAAGGTGCAATATGGGAAATCTAGACCAGAGGCTGTATACTGTCGAACGCACAGACGCTTGCCATCGCTTTCACCATCTCTTTCTCTCACCTTCTTATACCGTTTGATAGAAAGAGATATTCAATGCGATAGCAAGCGCTCACGCGTGAATCTTAAGCGTACAGTTCTTTACAGAGTAGTTGCCCAAAATCGAGGCTAATTGCTATGAAATTGAAGGTTTTTAGCAACCAGTGGGGCACTTCTTCAAACTAAATAGTAATACAGTAAACTGTTCTCGACTGCGAAAAGCTGGAAGAATTAAACGCCATCAAGGGCACACGAGAATTTGACGTTAATAGAATTATAATAATCTTTTTAATTGAAAAATCTATATCTCTAATCATTGTACGAGTTGTTACTTGTTGATCTTTCTATTCGATTCGAAAGCGATCGATAGTCAATTTACCACGCTTTTTGAGCGCCATTTAGGAATCGACTAATTCTTCGGTATACTTTTCGGTTAGAGCGTGAGAACATAATTTGTTCTCGATTTTACACAAAATAAATTAAGCTAATAGTACTAAATCGGTTACAGGTGTAAACATGCACCGATCAAGTGACAAAATGATTTTTTTTTGTGAAATAAAATTTATTATCAAAGGAATAGGTGAAAAACTTAAGTAAGTCACCTGTTGTATGTGTAGTAGTATCGTGTCGGTAAAAACAAATTACCGTTCCAAATTTCAAAAATTACTTAAGTTCCATATTAATTCTGTGCACTACTACATAAAACAGGTGACTTACTTAAGTTTTTCACCTATAACGTTTATGAGTTGCAACGAAATCTATTCAAGGGTTGTTTGATTAAAAATTAAATAAAAAAATCCATATCTTCAGCGACATTATATTATAACCAAACAAAATTAACACTAATTTAATAAAGCCTACAGAATCTACAAACAGGGTTAATTAACTTCGGCATACTCGGAATTAAGTTGTTGTGTGTACTTACATATTATTAGATTATAATACAGTGTAGTAGACTTAATGCACCTAGAGTTAATTCACCCAGCCATAATTCAGTCCAGAAAATAGGTAGGTTAGGTTAGTTAGGTAGCTTCTCATGCCCGAAGGGCAAACCGCCCAGAAATAGGAGCCCCGCGAAACGGGGCTCCGTCGAATATTTTGTAGGTTTTCACTGAATTACGGATGAATAAATCCTGGGTGAATTAACTCTAGGTGCATTAACCTTTTCAACGCCAACGACACATATAGGTGTCACAAAGTACAGTGTCAAAGTGATCTTGACACAATGACATAAGATTCAAAGCAGGTTTACGGTTTGTCGAGGCGTGGTGTTGAAAGGGTTAAGTTTACTCCACGATAAAATACATATTATTACACTTATCTGTACCAATACTGTAATTGCTTTTTAAAGTTTTGACCATTAGATATAACTTACTATTACTACTTTATTACGAAACAAACTATAGTAGAGTGCTTTAGTTTAGATAAGATAAGCCTTATAGTTATGTAGCATCAGCATGGCTTAAGATATTGATGGGCCAATCAACTTTTAAACCGACGTTTTTGGCGTCTCCTGCGTTACCAAAATTGTCTCTGGCGTTACCAAAAAATCGTACTTCCAACAAGATATTTCACGGTTTAATAGGTTAAACTTACGTAGGAATGTATTCATGCTATTCATCTATTAAATTACAGAAAAAAACATGTTTACTTACAAAAATCTGCAATTGTTTGTAAAATGTCGCGGACAGATTATAGTCGGTTTAAAAGTTGATTGGCCCTGATATCTAATTCAAATCGATTAAGTAGTTACTGCGAATATTTGGTATTTGATTTATTTCTCATTAGATTATCTTTCATTATTACCTTGAACTAATTTGGTTGCAAATTATTACGAAATAAAAAAATAATCTACAAATGAATCTGTAATTGTGCTGTGCCATCGCCTGTTAAAATCTAGTGTAACATGCTATAGCGATAATATCTAATTTGTTTTTACCGTGGGCGAATTCTAATAAGCAGTCACAAAAATATACTATTAAGTAAGTAAAGCCTCTAGTTGCCAATAAATGAGAAATTAATGCTTCAGCGAATTTTTCTAAGCTAATATTAAATTGTGTTTGTTTCAGTATTTCTTTAGCGTAGCGTAGCGAAGATACAATTGGGATGCACCAAAAAAAATAACCTATAGTTTTTATATTTTTTTTGGAAAGAATAGGATATTTTAAGACACCATTTTCATCGATTTTGAATTTGGTTGAGTATTTAATTTTTTATATTTTTTTTTAGAAATACGTTGGATGACGTCACAGTGAGAGAGCCACGTTCCATAGCCTAGAAAAATTCAAGTCGTACATAACATAATCTGTGACACTACCACGGCGCTACTGAGACCCTACTACGAAGTGCATAATTCGAACTTCGTTTCATGCCGTCCCGCTCACGCTAATATGATTTGACACGAGAGTGAGAGGGATGATACGATACGAACTTCGAATTTTGTAGTAGTGCCCCTGATTTGTCTTGTCACTGTCAATATTACAAGCACGGCTTAGGGTCCTAAATGAACCATGACAAAATAGTTTTATTTATTTCTCTTCTTTTAGCTTCGACTATTCCTGTTTGTTTAATGGTGTGATAGTAAATAGATATTTTTTATTAAAATCTGATATTTAAATTCTTTCATATTTACTTGTAACGTAGTAATTTAATAATTAAATTTGTAAAAATACATTGCGAGTATTGTATACATTTCGGACTTTATGATAAATGACAACTGTTTAAAGCCAGGTGTGCATCATGTGATTAAAGTTCTGTCTTTGTCACTCTTTGCGATTATAAGCAGGACAGCAACATTTCAAACTGTCAATTTGCTTTAGAGTGTAGACCTGCTTTATATCTGCCTTTGTGACGATTCACTGCAGGGGTCAAATGAAGGTCATTACTTAAATTTTCTTTATTTAATTCAGATTATCATATTTTTGGAATCTGATTTCTGAAAACGCTTCACAAAGCCTATTTCTCCAAACGGTTTTCGATTTATTATACGTTGCCAAAAATTGGGACATCCCAATTATCATTCTTACGTAGGCGTTAAGTTAATATCTGGAACTATGACACTGATTTTAAAACTTCTTTCAATAATTGAAAGCTACACTATTTCACTATTAATATGCTAATTTAAAAATGTACTGAGAAAATCCAAAATTCCTGCGGGACGGAGATAAACTTGTGGGCAACCGCTAGTAGCTTATAACTTGGGAAAAAATAGGAGAGTAAAACTATGAAACTCTTAAATAGAGTGGCACTTCGTTTATTTTAGCATTAGCTGTTGCCCGCCACTCCGTCTGCAAAGAATTCGTTTGTCACTATCCCGCGGGAACTATCCTATGTCCTTCGCAGGGTCTCAAACTAACTCCATACCAAATTTCATCTAAATCGGTTCAGCGGTTTAACCATGAAGAGGTAACAGACACACTGACAGAAAAACAGAGTCACTTTTACATTTATAAATTTTATAATTAGGTCGATCAAAGGTCGGTGGGGGCGATCCTGACGTGTCTTTTTATTCAAAAACACTTTAAAAAACGCACATAAATAAGTTACATTAAATATATAACAATTATATATCAATAATGGTCATTTACATTCTTTTGATTTTATAATTAATAGTTATTATTATTTTTTTAAAGCGTTTTTCAGTAAAAGACCCGTCAAGATTGTTTACCCTTTTTCTATTGTTATAAACGAAGTATATAATAGCTGCATGTTCATTTTTGCCGTGCCATTTTGTCCATAATCTTGCGAAGGCTTTGCGAATATTTTTTACCTATTATAATTGATGTATATAGAAATTATTATCCCGAAGGATGTCGTGACCTTTGCTGATGTGTCTGTTAATAAGATATACTTTAATTATTGTTGAAAAAAATATTAATACAAGCTCTTTGTGTTGACTGTACTGTTTGCTCCTGGTTACCACTAAGACGAATCAAACGAGCCCAAACTAAAGCGTGTCGTTTCATCACAAGAGGGTAGTTATGGCTACCTACCAGCCCCGTCACATTAGCTCCATGTCATAATAATATTGCATTGTCATCCGATTTACACATGCATGCAAAATTCCAGCTCGATCGGAAACCGGGAAGTGGTTCAAATTTAACTTGCAAGATTTGACCCGTACCATACATACATACATTGCAAGTTAGGTAAATAAAAGCTTGTAAAGCTAATTCTTAATACACCTGTTTTATTGATGGTGCTTTATTGTTGCATTGTCTTCGGACCCCTGTACACCAATTTCCAGTCAATTGGCACACTGAAAGTGGGTCGAAATCAATGCAAGATTTGACCCAATTACAATCTTTATACTCACATCATACATACACAAGTGAAGTTAAATAAATAGTTTTAATAAATAGTCTACTTGTATTGAAGGTTTAGAAGGAGTATAAACTCTTAGAGGATGGAACCATTTTATTGTAGAGTACGATCTGACATGTTGAAAAAAAATTTTTGTCGATACCCATAGAGAAAAAAGAATTCAATTGATTGAAGAAGATGATCTTTAAAATTCCGTTAGTCTGATTAGTAAGTAGGACTATAAGACGACAAATCCTCACTATCCGATCAATCAAACCAGCAGTAGGTAATTAAAAAAATTCGTCCTCTGATCGACCGGAGAAACCTGCCGGACCGGCGAATACATGATTGATATTAGGGTAGATGACACCACCACAGTCGTCTTCAAAACATTTGTACACAATTGGGATGGTCTATTTTGACGTAATGTAGTGTAAGTCTGACCTTCATTTGACAATGAAATAGATGTTGTAGACGGTCCAAGTTGTACTTTAATCGGTTTAAAATTCTTCACAATTTACGCGTGGATAAACTACGGAATTTGATTTGACATCTAGCACTTTGACAGCGCCAGTAAAGTGACAGTTACAGTATAGTATACCACTTCCAAGGATGACCACAACACAAAAAATAATTAAAGGGGTGGCCTTATCGTACGCATTAAGATAGATTTAGAAATTTGGCTGTGTGGGAGCCCTCAATTATAATCTGACGTCATCAACGAAATTGTTTCAATAATAAATTTTGACAAAAGTAGTGAACTAAATGAAAAAACATTGAAATAAGTTTCAAATAATTGACAAAAAAAACCCTTTGTAATTTTTTAGACATTCTCAATTGAGGGATTTGATTAAAACAAAACTTAATTGATTCCTCTGTGTACCAAAAGTTAAAGTTAATTTGTATAACTATCTTTCGTTACACAAAGGAACCCCTTAACAATATACATTTTTTTGGAAACTACCCAATAATCATCACTTTTTATTAGCTGTCAAAATGCGACTTTCAGATAGATTTTGTATAGCAATAGAGGTCCGTGACAACTCTTATTTGTCAACTGATATATGTAGGTACTTACTTCATTTATTTCAAGGGTCGGTTTCATAAAATTTGTACATAGTTAACGGCTTAATTAAAACAAAAATCACGATCGCTATTTTTGTGTAACGAAAGTTAGTCATACAAAGTATATGGGTAACTCCGTTACACAAAAATAATTAATTAAATTTTGTTTTTAATTAATCCCTTAATTGGCTAAGTAAAGTTTTTTGAAGAGGTGCTAATTATATTTTTTTTCGATAGTCGGCGTTCTGGAGATCGAGAAACTGCAGCTGTTTTATTTTTATCTCCTATTGTTTACTGGAAATATTTTTTTAAGTGTTCGAGATGACATTTGTGAGATTTTACGGCTGACAAGCCGTTCGTGCTCAGTGCTAAGAAGAAATAGAAAAAAAAAACGAAGTCAACTGTCACTTCTGTCAATGTCAAATCGTTTGCGTTTCGTTTGCTTTGCGTTTTGGTGTGCTCAGTATGATTTTTGGACTATTTTTATCGACCTCCGCATAAAATCCGGACTTTCAATTTTATCGCATTTCTCCACGACCTATGCACGTTAACTGGATCACGATTGAATACTTTCGATCACTATTTTGGAACTGCTTCTTGGACAACGCAAAGCAAACGAAACGCAAACGGTTAGATTTCATTTGACATTGACAGAAGCGACAGTTGACTTCGTTTTTTTTTCTATTTCTTCTTAGTCCTGGGCACGAACCGCTTGTCAGCCGTAAAATCTCACAAATGTCATCTCGAACACTTAAAAAAATATTTCCAATAAATAAAAGGAGATAAAAATAAAATACCTGCAGTTTCTTAGTGTTGAAGTCGACCGCTGTCGAAAAAAAATATAATTAGCACCTCTTCAAAAAACTTTACTTAGCCAATTGTGTACAAATTTTTGAAAACGACTCTCAAAGCAATCTAAAGTGTAATTTTGCAGTTAATTGAAAAAGTAGAGTAGAGTCGCGTTATTATCCCTTAGGATAGAATTATCATATCAATCACGCAATCGCCTAGTGATATGTTGCCTAATATTTAACAATGTTGTGTACTGTTGCGAGCGTCGCGATATCAATATTTGTACCTACCTCGTTATCAGACAGGCGAATTTATACAGTTGTAAGGCCTGCAAGGGCGATATTCAAAGCATTTCTTATTATTTTCATAGGTTGACTAAGCTTTTGAAGTCTTAATTTTTACCCAACCAAAAGGAAGAGTTATGATTTTATGTATGTATGCTTAAACTACCGATTCGATTTTGATAGATGATCAATTGATTTGCCCTTATAATTCACGTGTCAAAAACTACAATTAATACTGAGAAAATCATTAAACGGATGTTACATCCAAATAATTCAAATAACCAAAAGACATTTTTTTTCTAAAACTTTTATGTGTAACATGTAACTATTCTAGTTGGCCTTTAAGAATTAAAGGAACTAACCAATTTTGTGATTATCTGAGGAACTATGAACTCTGACTATGAAGTCCTTAAAATTCAATCTCCTTCGTATCTTGCAATATTTTTCGTAGTCGGGTTTCTTTGCTATTATATTTTGTTTATTTGACAACTTGAAAAGCTGGATCTGTTTTAATTTTTATACATATTGCATTACGCAAATGCAAATATGTACCAATAAAATATTGAAACACCACAAAGTAGGTTTAGAAAGACATTTTATTTCCCAACTTTACCTGAAATTTGCGGCTCATCATTAATTCTACTATTCATGATGACTTTCACTATTTATTTAATAGAAATAAACAGGAAAACGGTGATTTTGAGATAAGGGTTCTGTGCAAAACGATGACTTTCGTTTTTGATGAAAAAACAATTCCACGGAAGCACCTAAAATGGTCACATGGTCTTATGTCCTCTTTCCTCTGTCGCCATTTAAAAATATTGCCACGTTTCCTTGTACGGAAACTTGTTACTATTTCTATGGGAACCTCTTTTTCTCTGTGCCGTCAATTTCCTGACTTGTTAAATGTGCACTTGTTAACTTCCGAATTACTTTATTAATACTACTGTATTATTTTATTTTAACACATTAAGGGGATGTTTCACCACCCATTGATTAATTTTAACTGACGGATAAATGTGAGGCCGTCTCCGTCTATTCGAATAAAACAAACAGAGACGGCATTACATTTATCCGCCAAATAAATTTGATCAGTGGATGGTGAAACAGGGGGTTAATGTAGGATTCTTAAGAGAAAGGATAAACCTGTTTGAACTCTTGATGTATTACAAATAAAATAAAGAGGCCAATTTTGTGTGTTTGTTTGTTTTAATACTGTATTTCTTGAACTACATAAACGGATTTTAAAAGTTTTACAACTGCAATTAGGTATTCTTTAATATTCAGTTAAAAGTATCTTTGGCTGTAAGTAGTAAAAAATTAACATTGCAAGCCGAGCGAATTAAATAATAATCTTAAATAATCTTGGTTGATATGCCAAGAAGAGTTACATGAGTTTTAAAATAAATTTGTTTTATCACTAACAAGCCAAGCGATACTATTGGGACCGTGCACGACGGTGGCGCCGCGTAGCGTTGACAGCATGTTCTCCTCATTTACTTACAATTTTTGCCATGTTGTGCGCTGCGATCGTTTTCTGTACCCCACCACCCGCTTCTGGCTACGTGCACGGCGGTGGCGCCGCATAGCGTTGACAACATTTCCTCCTCATTTACTTCCAATTTTTGCCATGTTGTGCGCTGCGATCGTTTTCTGTACCCCACCACCCGCTTCGCACATAGCCAATACATATTTTTATATTATAAATTTATACCTATGAATTTTTGTATTAAGTCCTTAGTTCACAAAAATAAATAGATAATAATTTAATCTAATTTATGAATGTGGTTATGTTTAAAACAACTCCTAAAAAATTTTGTTTTTTTTTTTTACATGCTATGCACATTTTCCTCATTCTTGCGTACGTTTTAATTATTCGCCTGCTAATTCCATACGGTTACATTTATCTTTAACCAACCATTGATGTGGGTATTTTTTTTGCGCTAAGCCCTGTATTCTGTATTGTTTAATTACTGAAGTGAAAAAGATAATTTTTGCCGAAACATTTCATTTGTATTAAGACGGTTTTTGCTGTCGGCATTGCTTTACTGCATTGTTATAGGAATCTACATACTTCTGGCTAAATCAGGTCGATCCGATCAAACCCTAAGCTAATAAAAGCTTGTTGGTAAAAAGTTGAAACTTAGAAAATAAATAACATTGAGCCAGTCATGAATGATGGAAATGTTGAAAACCCGGTCATCGATTGGTACCAAAGGCATCAGCGTGAACACACAATGGTGTTGTGTTCACGCTCGTGTTGACGCCTCTAGTACCCGTGAGACCATTCCTACATGTCTCAAATCGGTCTTTTCAATTTTTACGCCCACATCGCTACAGTTTTACAGTTTTGCTATGAAAGTCGAATTACAGTGTCTGAAATTACGCATCCAAACTTAATAGCCTCACTCTTGTCGGTGGAGTATCTTCCATCCCTCATTTGAGCAATCTCCTTGACCTCCTGATACGACACGACACCGGCGTTTTTGTTTATTTGATCCTACATGGATCTTGCGACGGTCGACCTCATCTATTCCCCTCTATCTTTCCTTCTAAAATGATCTTAAAGAAGCTGTCGTGTTGTATAAAATGTCCTGTAATTTTCCCGCGTCTAGGATTGTTATCCGTTCGTTAACCATTCTCAAATCAAATCACTAATTGACTAATACAGTATAATTCGATAGCCTTGCAATCCGCAACCAGAGATATTTTGGTTACACGAACCTGTCACTCCCACTTACATGCAGGTTTTAAACCTACCAAATAAATAACTAATTTCTGAACTGTGGACGCTGTACCTTGCACAAATATTAATGTTAATGGCGCAATCATCATCTAAAATCAACAAAGTCGTTTCTGTTGATTTAAAATAGGATATTATCTAGCAATACCTAACTAAAGAATGAATTCGCTGTTTTAGTTTTTTAGTAATATTTCATCATCATCCATCATCGGTTAGTTTCACATATTTTACTACGTAAATGGTAAACGGTATTATCAAAAATGCTATCATGTTATGGTAATACGTATTGTACGTAGAAATATAGTTTTCATAGCAATGGTATATGTAGGACTAATGTGCCTTTTTTTGTGTGAATCACGAATCTAAATAATCTTTAAAACTTTTTCTCCGCCGCTGTCGTCAATAATCTAAGATACAATCTGTTCCTTAATCTTTCATAAATCTAAAATATAAACATCTCGTGTCACGGTGTTTGTTATCGAACTCCTCCGGAACGGCTTTTCCGATTTTTATGAAACTTTTTTCTCCGTTTTCGATAGGTCTGAGAATAGGTCGTAGGCTATTTTTTGTATACCTACCTCTATTCTTCGCAAACGGAGTCGCGGGCAACAGCTAGTCTTTCATAAACATTTCTTTAGTTAGGTTTGGGGGTTAGAAAGGTTATTATAATTATATTACCAACTCATACCCGGCTGTTGTAGTGTAGCATAGAAGTGGTAGAAAAGCGTCGATTTCTTTCTACACTTTAACAACATAATGAAAAAAAAAATGAAGCAACTTGTTTGTATCATTACAAGGACGGTTACCGCCGTTAACATTTTTAACCGACCACTGTGTTGTAACGCTAATGATCAGTGATCGGATCTAGGATGCAATTTGAGGTGAACGACCTCAAACGTTATGCTTAACATGGATGTGACCCGGGATTTCCCGGGATTTTGGGAAATGGGTTATTGTTCATGTTAAAAATAAATAACTTTTGTCGAGGGTTAAACTAAATAAACAGAATGAAATTTTTCGCTATCTATAACAGGTTAATTTATTTTACATTAACTTTAAAACAATATTTTAGATACTCTTAAGCAGAAATGTAATTGTATAAATAGTTACTACTTTATGAAACAAAATTTAAAAATAAACATCTTATTACCGTATAATATAATATAACACAATAGCATACTCATTATATCCCTTACATGATAAAAAATAATACCTACTCGTAGACAAAAGGAATAGTAACATGACAAAAACTTAACCTAAAAATAAATTAAAAGTACTATTTTGTAGTCGTGTTTATTATTACTTTTACCTACATACACTGGTAAACAGATAAAAATAATAAAAAACACCATAAAAGATAAGAGGAGCAAGTTCCGTTTATTTTATAGTGTAAACTACTTAAAATTATAAGATATTTACTGTGTAGGTAACAAAAAGACTCGCGGTATTGTTAGTCATATCCAAGTTAAGATAACCGACTTAAACCCCGGGAAATTGCAACCTAGATCCGATCACTGCTAATGATGGGTCTCATAAAAAAGCTCAAGGTCACTCAAAGGGCGATGGAGAGGGCTATGCTCGGAGTTTCTCTGTGGGATCGCATTAGAAATTATGAAATTCGCGCAAGAACTAAAGTCACCAACATAGCTCGATGAATCGCCAGACTTAAGTGGTAGGGCAGATCGGTCGTAGAATTGATGGCCGATGAGGCCAAAAGGTTCTCGAATGGCATCCACAGGCCGGAAAACGCATTGTGGGTAGGCCTCCAAGAAGATGGAGCGACGACCTAGTTAAGGTTACGGGAACGCGTTGGATACAGATGGCGCAGGGCGAGCATTGGGGGAGGCATTTGTTCAGCAGTGGACGCATTTCGACTGAAATGATGATGATGATGATGACTGTGTTGTAAAGTGTTATACAAACGAACAGACATGAGTGTTATTGACTCCTAAAAGTGAGAAGTCTGTTGACTAGCTCAAACAGTTGAAAATTCCTTCTCACTTATAATCATACTCCGGATTGACGGGAGCAAAAATTGTACCAGTCCTAGTGATTCACTAAATTTAATATCGACTAAGAGTTTATCGACATCGATAAAAATCAATTTTAATCATCATTATCATAACTAATGCCCAAGTTTGAATACCTCTTCACTATGTGCAAACCTCTTTTTAATCCCCGACACAAAGAGGGGTGTTATAAGTTTGACCGCTGTGTGTGTGTGTGTGTGTCGGTCTGTCTGTGTCTGTCTGCGGCATCATAGCTCATAAACGGGTGCACCGATTCGGATGCGGTTTTTTTTTTATTTGAAAGCAGGTTTATTGGCGATGGTTCTTAGACATGTTTCATTAAAATTGGTTCAGCCGTTTCAAAGTTATCAGCTTTTTTGTTAACTGCGGAAGGGATCTAAGACGCAGAATGGGCATTTACTTTATTTTCAAAGTATGTGTGACCAAACTACGTCGGGGTTTTTTAAATTTTTTAATTTATAGTTGGTTATATTAATACTTATTGCAACTATAAACAACCGATATCTGACATTCACTCTGGACCGAGTCACTTTTGACATAAAAATATTAAATAAGATAATTCTTCAAAAAGTTTATTTTGTGTAAGTATATGATTATATAGAATCTTAGAACTACACAACGGTTGTACGTCATTTTTGTCGATATCAACTAATAAAATTAGTTTAATTTGTTTGATTTGCTCTCGCTAATCCGGGGTATGCTTATAATTTATGAACATGCAGCAAAAGGCTCTTATAAAGTAAATCTGACACATTGTACAACTATGAAATTTCTGAATATTGACAATGACAACCGTAGGAAAACATGCTATACTTATATACTATTCTGTCATGTGCAAAAAAATAGGTATAGCATTGTTTTTCTATGATTCACATTGACATCAGAACTTATTGATAATGTGTCAGGATTTGCTTCATAACAGCCGCTGACTGTGGATAATGCAATTGAGTAATTGGCACTATTAACTAATACAACATGAATGAACAGCCAGGCCGGACGTGACGAGGATGAGGTTTTTATTTTTTAATTATGTGGTTGTGGGTACCGGCCACTAAAAAATGGCCTCGCTCTTTTTAAAAAAATAATATTGTTACAAAAGAAAAAGTAAAATCGGCGGGAGCATCGCAGTGTTTCGATTGTTTAATTGTTATTTCCTCGCATTAGTCGTGAAAAGCACAATGTTTAGTCTCGGCCAAAAGTGCAATAGATGGACTCGTACTTTCGAGGGCTCAACTCGTCCATCTAATGCTTACTTTCTAGCCTCTACAACAATGTACTATTGTTATACAGTCCTGAATACCAGATTAATTTTCAAGTTACTGCTTTGGAATATGGTTGTTGACACCACCAATCAACTGATGTACTTTTTATGAGCTGTCAAAGTGTCAAAACACAATAGGCTAGTTTCCTAAAAAAATCTAATTAGTTCGTCATTTAAATTATCAAAAAATATTGGACACGTATTTTTTCTTTTGTCAATTGAACAGAAAATGACGGAGATATAGTATATTGAAGTTCCGCGTGACGTCACGATTCGCTACACTTTTTAGCGAACCGTGACGTCACGAGCCCTCACTCCCGAACATTGTCGCGCTTTATCTTTGTCGTTTTTTGTTCAATTGACAAAAGAAAAAAAAAACGTGTCCAATATTTTTTGATAATTTAAATGTCGGACTAATTGTAATAGTGTTTTTTTTACCCCGGACACTACCCTATTCTCCCGAAGAGTTTGAATGGCAATAGCAACTTATGACGTCACTTGTTCGCCAACTCAATCAACTATTTATTTGTTTTAAAGCAACAAAAAATGTAGTTTTGCAGTTAATCGAAAATTAATCTGGTTTTCAGGGCTAAAATAAAGCGTTTTTTTACTGGAGTCGTGTATGTATTCAAATTATTTTTAATGGCGTCAACATCCGTGTTAATAAATAATTATTCATTTGTGTTGGCAAAGATATGACATACTCGTAATAGCTTGCTGTTGCCATACAAAATATACGGTGGCATTGCATTTTAATAGCTCATAATGTGTCTAAATACGTCGTATTAAATAGGTACGTTGGGTGTTCGCGGCGAATCTCTCCGCTTCTAATAAGTTCGCAAACCGCCAGTGTGCTATGGCTCTTAGTGTCAACTATTCAATAGATGGCCCATTGCAAATGTTAATCTATAAGCGTGTCTTAAATAACCTATTTCCGTGTTGTCCGCTGCAGTTTGAACTTGGACGAGTGGCTGTCGCGCGACCGCTGGTCCTCGGAGAGTTCGAGCTCGGAGGAGGAAGGCGAGCCCGTGTTCGCGGCGCCGCAGCCCGACGCGCGCCCCACCGCGCAGTTCACGCCCGAGGAACTGCACATGGTATGTACAGTTCTCTATCGTTTGCCTGAATTCTGTGGATGAATCAACTTTTTTTTACCCCCGGTTGCTATGGTTACACAAATTTTGTCTCCTGGATAACCTAAGCATTTTTGTATGAAGCAGTAAAACGGTCACTTGGACAACCGGGGACAGAGTAAATAACACAAAAAAAGTTGATTTTATATGCCATAATTTTATATCCCATAACGAATAATATACATTTTATTTTCTGTATAAATGTCCTCAAATCATATGCTCAATAATTCAAACGTCATGCATAATAATTATTTGCCATAAAACACTTAGAATGCGTAATATAATTTTTTGGCCAAAACGAAATAACAACGAAGGCTCCGAGTCGTTTCTGTACCGAACCGTCTTGTTCGCTCGTGCCATTTCGTACCTTACCATATCAATTAATTAATTATGGCTGTTCGTTTTGTTAATTATGATATGATATTATATTAGGGATCATGAACATCATAGTATAACAGGCATGTGATATTAGGGCAAATTAAGTTAATAGCCAGTGACCATTATTCCAAACGAAATGCGAAAATTTGTGTAAAAAATTAAATCTTGCATCGTTCCATACGTCCGCAGTTGCGCGAGGCGCGTCGACAAGAGCAAGCCAACAACCCGCATTATCTGAAGGACGACTCGCCGCGTTCCTACCAACAAGAGGATGTGCCTATTGCTGAGATCGCCCTCGAGATACCCCTGAAAGTGCACAGTAAGCTATCGAAACATAAAGAAATATTCTCAGCAGCTTTTTTTTAACAAATCAATTCCTCTTATCTCAATTGTCACCTAATGGTAAATGCAGTTGAGGCCCAAGATGTGGCGGCGCATTGCTGTGCAGATGTTTGCACCACATTCAAAACACAAAATAACGACATCGCGTTGTTCAGTGCTAGAAAAACGCAGAGTATAATCACATGTTTCCTAAGCCCAACTGATCACTTGATGTAAGAAAAAATCGTTTATCATCTCACGGTACCAATCTCCATTGACTAACAGCAGGACCCATAGCATCATCAAAGAAATTAGGCCCAATTACTCTTCCTCACCAAATGCCATACCAAACTGTTACTCGACGTGGATGCAGTGGTCGTTCGTGGATCAACAATTTATATGTTACAATGCCATGCTGCTTAACTTTATTCACTAAACGAGTTATTGTTAGCTGCAAAGGCAACTGATTATAGAGTCTTAGAGTTTCCGCAATACCTGTGTTCCGTTTTCTCTAAAGTTACAAGTTTATTGATATAGCAACATTCAAAAACTGTCAAGTAACTGTCATTTTTTTCGTATCTAACAGTCTAGTGTCGCCTCTCGCTCGTAAAAGTCTAGTGTCGCCTCTCGCTCGTAAAAGTCTAGTTTTCGCCTCTCGTACAAGTTTTTTTCGCTGTCGTTACTTTGTATAATATACATTCGTGTAGTGCCTTGTGGATTCAGGAAAATACATCTGCTTCGATTGCTTCGCGTGTGGTTTAGCCTAGGTAGCAGGTAACCCAAGGACCGTAAGGTAAGCCTGGCCAGCGCGAGAAAGTCCAGTGGCCCTGTACCTGGCTGATACCAAGCTCCGACACAGCAGTAAGAGGGTGAGTGTTTTCTTGGACCTCACAGGGCTAAATTCCCGAAAATATTAGTATAGATACAGTCCATTTTTCAAAACTCCCACAAAAACGTGAGCTAAGCGATCTTAATAGTTTCAAACCCCAGATCTGCTTCATTTTTGGTCCATCGATCCGTATCTTGAAGAGGCGATCTATGGTAATTTGTTAATTTCGCGTTAAATTCGTTGTTTTCTAGTAGATTCCGTGCATTTTGGTGTATAATTTGTCGTTTTTCGTTGTAACTTTTTTCGTCCACCAAATTGTAGGGTATGCCTAGAATCATTTGTTCGAAAGTTCCAGACCTTGTGTGCGGAATTAATTTGTATCGAATATTAGTGTAATTTAATAAATAGTAGTTAAATTTTGTAATTTAATTAATTATTTTTGTTGTTTAGTAATAAATTTATTAAATATAAATTTATTTTCGTGATCTGAAATTTATCGATAAAACGGAAACATTGTTGTAAACCACCCGTGTAACGAAACGCATCTGTTAATCTGTATTATCGAATCTGTGAAACGTCATACATCAAACGTCAATTGACTTTGATATATTAATAACATTGCGGTATTTAATCATAATCGTCGTATGTTTTTTGGATTTTAGCTCGTTAATTGTTGAAAATGAGTGACCACGATGATGAAACATTTGAGCCCGCAACTGTTGATGTTTACAGAATAGATCGGGACTACGCAATTATGCGGTTGGAGCACATTGAAAGTTCGGATTTAGTTGGTTATAATGAACAGGATTTTAAAGATATTGAGAAAGATTTTCACTGTGCTCAACTTAGAATTTTGCGTCCTCTAAGTCTTGAACAACGTTCCGCGGAGTACGAAGTGACTAAGTTGTTTGAATTGCGGATGAAATCTGTTAAAAGTAGACTTAGACAAGAGAGTAAAACTGACACAAAAATTGTGGTTTCGAATGATTCCTCGAACTTGGCTAAGTTGCCTAAAATTACGATTAAGCCTTTCGATGGCAAACTTGAGAACTGGGTACCTTTCAAGGAATTATTTGATTCTTTAATTCATAGTAGGAATATACCTAATGTCGAAAAATTACATTATTTGTTGATTTGTGTTCAGGGTTCTGCTTATGATCTAATAAAAACTTTTCCATTGTCGGGTGATAGTTATATTAGTGCATATGAAACCTTGTCTAAGTACTATAATAAAAAGAGACAAATTGCAATTACTTATTATGAAAAGTTGTTACATTGTGAGTCGGTTAAAAGTAAAGGTGATTTAGATAGGGTTTTTCGGATATTTAGTGAAAACTTAAGTATATTGTCGAAATTTGAATTGCCCGATAAGAATTTCATGCTGTTTTACTTGAAATTAAATTGGATATCGCAACACGTGAAGCGTTTGAATTGCAACTTGGCTCTGAGATTGACATTCCTAAATTTGAGGATTTACAAGATTTTATTGAAAAGAGAAGTAGGGCATTAGAGAACTCAAATGTTAGATTAAATGTGGATAAAAGCAAACCCATTGTAAAGAAAAAGTCTTCATTTGTGGTGCCTTCGGTACCTGTGTGCATTTGTCCGATGTGCGCTGCCACAGGTCATGAGTTGGAAAAGTGTCCTAGTTTCATAAATTTATCTCCAGGTGAAAGGTTTTCAATAGTAAAAGACAAAGGATTGTGCCTGTTATGTCTGTGTTCATCTCATATTGTGAGGAATTGCAAATCAATAGCTCGCTGTAGTCAATGCAACTATCGTCACCACACATTGCTACACTTCCCAAAAAATATGGAAGCTACGAATAATTCACAATCAAATCCTCAGTTGACAACTTTATCGGCTCAGACTTGTACTACTCAGGCTTTGTTTTCAACTGCTGTCATTCACATTAAGAACAGTCGAGGGAAATTGGTTCCGATCCGTGTTCTTTTAGATTCCGGTAGCGCTTGCAACTTTATTACAAAAAAGGCTGCGAATCGCCTCGGATTGCTTATAAATAACGGTCAGCAATCGGTGAATGGCATTGGTCAGACATCAGCAGTGACACTTGGGTCTGTTGTTTGTGAAATCTTTCCACCTAATGGAGATGGCTCGTATAACTTTTCATTGGAAGCTTTTGTTTTGGCTCGTATTTGTTCAGATATGCCATCTGGGCAATTTGATATTTCGACCTGGAATCACATAAGGAATTTGGATCTTGCTGATCCTCATTTCTATGAACCAGGACCTGTCGATATGTTAGTTAATGTCAGCTTTCTCGCGTCAGCGCTTCAGCCTGGTCTTGTCAAAGGCGAGCCAGGTCAGCCTATTGCTGTCAGCACCATTTTCGGCTGGATAGTGATGGGTGAATGCGCTCCTGGCATTGATTCTTCTCGTTGTCGTTCTAAAAGCGATCCTTGTGTCAATGTCGTTACCAAGGATTGTTTTCTCGTCTCTAGTTTGTCTCTGGACAACAATATTAAACGGTTTTGGGAGATAGAAAATATTGTTGAAGCTCCTAAATCTGTCAGTTTGTCGAAAAATGATTTGTCGTGTGAGAGCCATATGGAGGCGTCTTATCGTCGAAATCCTGAAGGATGGATGGTCGTTCCATTAACCTTTGTTGATCCTCAGGAGAAGCCTCGGTTCTTGAATTCTCGTGAAATCGCTCTGAAGCGACTTCAAAGTTTGGAGAGGAAATTTCGTATAAATCCTCAATTTCGGACAGCTTATGTCAACTTTATGGATGACTACCTAAAGTGTGGTCATATGGAGGAAGTAGAGCCCCCTTTGTCGAGTGAAGGTAATTTCTACTATGTGCCACATCATGGAGTATTGCGACCTGACTCTATCTCCACTCCTCTGCGTACCGTTTTCGATGCAAGTGCTAAGGACGCTAGAGGAAACTCTTTGAATGATGCGCTATTACCGGGGCCTAAATTACAAAAGAATATTTTCGATTTGTTGATCCGTTTCCGCTGGCACACTGTCGTCTTCACTGGGGATATTAAGCAAATGTATCGCCAGTTTCTCGTTGACCTTGAAGATTGCGACTATCAACGCATCTTGTGGCGATCATCTCCAGAAGAACCTGCAAAGGACTTTCGTTTGCTCACAGTCACATATGGCGTGTCCTGTGCTCCTTATCAAGCCTTATGGTGTATCTCAAAATTGGCAAAAGAGTTTTCTTCAACTGCTTCTCTTGGTTCTGCAGTTCTAGATAGAGATACGTACATAGATGACATCGTGTCAGGCGCGGACACAGTGGAGAACGCTATACGTATTAGGCAAGAATTAATGCAAATTTTATCGTCGGCGCACCTTCATTTGCGGAAGTGGACATCGAACAGTCAACTATTCTTAAGTGGTTTGTCGGACTCTGATTTGTATTCAGAACAATTTCGTAACTTCGAGGACGTTCATGACGTCTCGTTGAAGATTTTAGGTCTTTTATGGTTACCTAAATCTGACACATTCTCGTTTAAGACTACGTCATTGGATGGTCGATACACGAAACGATCCATCCTCTCGGATATCGCTCGGATCTTTGACCCACTGGGTCTTCTCTCGCCTGTTGTATTTCTCGCAAAATACCTGATGCAACTTCTGTGGTTATCAGGTGTTGGCTGGGATGATGACGTACCGAAATTTATCGCTGAAGAGTGGCTTAAATTTAAATCTCAGCTGCCATCATTAGGTTCGCTGTCTATTCCTCGCAGAATGTTAGATTCGTTTAAAGAAATCCAATTTCATGGATTTTGTGATGCTTCGGAGCGTGGGTTTTGCGCTGTATTGTATTGTCGTGTTGTAACAAACAACAATGAAATTGTCGTTCGTCTTTGTTGTGCAAAGTCAAAAGTAGCACCGCTTCGTAAACTCTCAATTCCTCGCTTGGAATTGCAAGCAGCAGTTCTGTTATCGGAACTTGTGGTGTCAGTAGCTCATGCCTTGAAGGATTTCCACCAGATTGTCATGACGTACGCCTGGTCAGACTCCACTGTCGCTCTCACATGGATCAAATCCTGTCCTTCACGATGGAAAACTTTTGTCGCTAACCGGACTGCTTCCATTCAGGAAAAGATCGCTCCTGATTCTTGGCACCATGTTTCCACTACGGACAACCCAGCAGACCATGGCTCTCGCGGTTTGCTTCCAGCTGATTTAGTGCGGTGTGAGTCATGGTGGGCGGGTCCCTCGTGGTTGTCGCGTCCTGAAAGTTATTGGCCAAAACATCTAACTGGAATTGATGAATCTGCTCTCGAAGAGGAAAAGATTTTGACCTTGTTTAGCGCCATGAACTCTGATTTCGTTGACCAAATTTTATCTCGTTTTTCGTCTTTTCGTCGTATCGTCAATGTCTTGTCGTATTGTTGTCGTTATCTTCATAATTTGAAGAATCCTAACCAAAAGAGAATTGGTGTAGCACTATCGTCTGATGAGACCAATTCTGTTATTCGATTTTTAGTAAAACACGTCCAAGAATGTGTCTTCTCGACTGAAATCCGAATTATAAAAAAGGGTTTAACTAACTCGCTCCCTAAACCTCTCCGTAAATTGTGTCCATTCGTTGATAAAGATGGTTTATTGAGGGTGGGCGGTCGGCTCTCTCATAGTCTCAATATGAGTTATGAAAAGAAGCATCCCTTGTTGCTACCTCGTGACCATAGACTAACTTCATTGATCATCGAAGAATATCATCATCGGTTTCTGCATCCTGGTCTGCAAACCTTGCAAAATCTTATCGCTCAAGAGTTCTGGATTTTATCGTCAAAGCGGGCTATTCGTTCGGTGATATCTTCGTGTATCAAATGTTTTCGTGTCTGTCCACGAGTGACTCCACCACCTCTCATGGGAGATTTACCCTCGTTTCGTATTAGTCAGTTAAAACCATTTTCATCAGCCGCTGTCGATTATGCTGGGCCTTTCAACGTCTCCTTGGGGCGTGCTAGAGGTAGTAAATCGTATAAGGCTTACGTATGTGTTTTTGTGTGTACTGCCACAAAGGCAATACACTTAGAGCTTGTTTCGGAACTAACGTCTGAAGCCTATCTCGCATCGCTTAGGCGTTTCATTGCTCGTCGAGGTCGTTGTTCTCGATTGATATCTGACCAAGGTAGAAACTTTGTTGGTTCAAGCAATATTCTCAAGGATCTAATGTCTGAAGCTTCACAGGCAGAGCATGTTGAGTTCGTATTCAACCCCCCCGGTAGTCCGCACTTTTCGGGCCTGGTCGAATCGGGAGTTAAGTCATTGAAGACTCACTTGTCGCGAGTTATTGGTTTGCAACGCCTCACATTTGAAGAATTCTATACTCTGTTAACTCAAATAGAGGCGCTACTTAACTCGCGCCCACTATCGCCCTTGAGCTCAGATCCTAACGATTTTTCTGTGTTGACTCCGGGTCATTTTTTAACACTAGAGCCATTGACTATTCTCCCTGAACCAAACTTAACTGACGTCAACGTTGGTCCTCTTCATCGTTGGAAGCTTTTGCGGAAAATGCATCAAGATTTTTGGCGTAAATGGCATCTCGAGTACCTGCACACGCTTCATCAGCGAAAGAAATGGACCAACCAAGAGAATAATCTCGTTGTAGGAACCATGGTTCTCATTATAAATGAACAATGTAGTCCTTTGAAGTGGAGTTTAGGAAGAATAGTTCAACTGCATCCGGGTGCCGATGGCATTTGTCGCGTAGTAACCGTCCGCACTGCAACCGGAGAATACAAGCGACCAGTGGTAAAGCTCTGTTGCCTACCACTGGCAAATTAGTTGTATATCGTGTCGTTATCGTATCTCGTAAGTTTCTTAGTTCGAACTTAACACATTGTCGTTTTCGGTTGAGTTCGAACTATCAAACTATTTTCATTAAGTTTAGTTAGTTGTAATTTCGAAAATACCCTGTATTTTGGTGGGCGGAATGTTCCGTTTTCTCTAAAGTTACAAGTTTATTGATATAGCAACATTCAAAAACTGTCAAGTAACTGTCATTTTTTTCGTATCTAACAGTCTAGTGTCGCCTCTCGCTCGTAAAAGTCTAGTGTCGCCTCTCGCTCGTAAAAGTCTAGTTTTCGCCTCTCGTACAAGTTTTTTTCGCTGTCGTTACTTTGTATAATATACATTCGTGTAGTGCCTTGTGGATTCAGGAAAATACATCTGCTTCGATTGCTTCGCGTGTGGTTTAGCCTAGGTAGCAGGTAACCCAAGGACCGTAAGGTAAGCCTGGCCAGCGCGAGAAAGTCCAGTGGCCCTGTACCTGGCTGATACCAAGCTCCGACACAGCAGTAAGAGGGTGAGTGTTTTCTTGGACCTCACAGGGCTAAATTCCCGAAAATATTAGTATAGATACAGTCCATTTTTCAAAACTCCCACAAAAACGTGAGCTAAGCGATCTTAATAGTTTCAAACCCCAGATCTGCTTCAACCTGATTGGATTGAGTAGAACGTTTCAACAATTAAAACACGTTGTGCAGTCGTAAAACGCTCCATAACGAATTTGACGTATCTACACAAAATATTTTTCATGAAACAATTGACTAAAATAAAATGGCGGCAAAAAAAGTTGTATACTTACCTTTTTAGTTGTCCACCCTGTAGATCAAGCTGCTGCCAAGGAGATAATGGTCAACCTGTCAAATTTCATGCAGATTTTTAGCTGTTTCAGATTTTTCTTTATTGCTAACCTATTAACAATAAATTATTATTTCTGTGGTTTCAGCTAAGAGATCTGACAAGTACCTGATTTCGAGAGAAACCTCGAAGAAAACTAAAAAGTCCAAGCGGACAGTAAATAAGAGGAAGAGCAAAAAAGGGCATTCTTCCGAGTCAGAGAGTGAAGGTATGATATAGTACATTATGATACAAGTGTGCTACGTTGGTCATTACATCATTGTAAGCGCGAGCCGTTAGGCGAGCGCGATAAGGAAGCTGAAGTGTGTAATGATCAATGCACACGAGTTGCATACGACGTTTTTCAACACAATTGCGAGGAAAAAAACAAACTTGTATTGTTAGTAATTTTTACAAGGAACATTTCACCGTGGGTTTCTACATCCTTGGTTGTAATATTTTATATTTATTGAGCTCCTGACGTCTAAACGCACCAGTAATACCGAATATTGCAATATTGCAACCTGCAAAGAGATCAAAAAAGTATATTAGTAAAGTTGTAGGAACGTATTACATTTATAATGTTCAACTGACCTTTGTTGTCAAGTACTGACTGTCCGGAGCTTCTTTTAAAAACTTTTCAACATCGGTTGGTGACGACACCTTTGACTTTCGACCAATAGATCTGCCAGGATGTCTCTTTAGAAATACCGTCAAGTTACTAAGTATTATATGTTTACCAACTTCATTTTTGGTCTTTACTGTGCTTTTCAACATGGAGTATAACGAGCTGGGCTTGTATTTATTTGCCAGTTTATGCTATCACTCGCGGTCGTGCCTCGATAAGTATTTCCGGCGGGGTTGAATTAATATTTTGCTCGTCTTCACTATTTGAAGTAGATGTTTTTGATAGTAATTAACCACACAGCAGCAACTTTACCAAATATTTACGTAAAATAAATAAAATAAAAATAAATAATAAATATTAGGGGACAATCTTACACAAATCGACCTAGTCCCAAACTAAGCAAAGCTTGTACTATGGGTACTAGACGACGATAAACATACTTATATAGATAAATACATACTTAAATACATAGAAAACATCCATAACTCAGGAACAAATATTCGTGCTCATCACACAAATAGATGCCCTTACCGGGATTTGAACCCAGGACCTCTTGCTTCGTAGGCAGGGTCACTACCAACTAGGCTAAAGCGGCCGTTAAAATGACACACTAGTTTTGTTTTTTTCGCGCGCCGCACTTTCGATGCGCGCGCAGGTTCAATAAAGGCACTGGAAAACGGCTGTTCAGCCAGAGCAGCAGCAATATAAAAAATAAAATAAACTATAAATTTAATGTTTGTAAATACGATAATTAAGTTAATTTGTGTTTATAAATATACAATTTGATGAAATAAAATGTTTATTTGTCATCTTAACCCTAAAATAATTTAATATTCGTAGACATAAACTTTTGCTCAAATTAAAAAAAAGTTTATATTACAGCACTTGTACGGTAATGTTTTTACAGCACAAGTGTGGTAATATGCTGAATTATGAAACTAAAAACGGTGTAATAAGAGTCAATTTACGAGCAACTGTGTTGAAAAAGTTATTTGCTAATATCACTTTCAAGGAGGGCCATTTTTTCATCGCTGGGATAAAATGATGTATTGCCAACCGTGTACATTTTTGTTCTAGCATAAATATTACCAGTAGTTCTTTCTTTTTCACGATGTTTTCTTCTTCTAAAACTGTCAATTTCTCTCAGTTACGTCTTAATTATTAGTATTAAAGTTACAAAAACCTGATTGATTGATATTGATGAAGGGCGACCGACCTTTGGGCGTACCCTTTTTATAAAATGTAATATCGAATTTTTTTTTTTCAGGAAAGTCTCGTATTTTGACAAACTGGTTGTGTTAAATTTTATCTGAACACCAAATTTCATACAAGGACATTTTTAATAAAAAGTGTACCCTTTGATTTTTTACTCAGAGTCATGATTTTGATGTTTGTTTTGGTGCTGAAAAATTTTTGTGTAATTTTTTTTTGGTGTCGAGCCATATAAAATTTATGAACAAAAAGGACTCAAAAAAAATAAGGACACTTTTTATCTTTTTGAAAATGAATAAGAAAACCCCAAAATATCCCAATAAAAAAAGGGTTTTTTTAAATGCTTACAAATCATTCGATCTTCTTTCGAGATACCGCAATAATTTATATGAATTACGCGTTGAAAGTACCAAAATAAGAGTATCATATTGTGTTTGTACAGACGAGCACACTCTGGGCGGGCGGCCCGTCGTCGCGGAGGGCGGCGAGCTGCCCGAGGGCGCGGCAGCCTCCGACGACGAGCCCGCGCCGCCCGCGGACGACCCGCATCGCGCGCTCGACCTCGACCTCGACCTGTCAGTAACACTACACTTAAGCCTACAGTCAACTCTAAAAATATTGATGCAAACAACTTGCTCATAAACATGTCTCATAGCTCTTATGTCGTCGAATTAAGCTGTCATATCGGTACATAGTGATAATGAGAGATTAAATCGACACATATTTTTGCACTTGATTGAACCTGCTACACTCAGAAGTTTATTGCATTTAATTGACGTTCCTGTGCAATGCAGTTTAACCCTTTCAACGCCAACGACACAAATAGGTGTCACAAAGTACAGTGTCAAAGTGATCTTGACACAATGACATAAGATTCAAAGCAGGTTTACGTTTTGTCGAGGGGCCGTCCATTAATCACGTGAGACTTGAAAGGGGGGGGGGGAGGGGTTTGACAAAAATCACTAAATATCACAAGGGGGGAGGGGGGTCTAGTAAGATATCACGTGTATTTATTTTTTCGTCAAACACATTATGATTTTGATTTAAATGCCAATCAAAAACAACCTGCAACCTTTCTGTCTAGACATTTTATCATGGTCCTTAATTTCAGAATAAAATAAGATTATACTTTAGACCTGTATTTAAAGATAACATTCGAAAAATTTTAAGATTCATTGTAGGTACTAAAAATACACGTGATGTTGGATGGGGAGGGGGGGGGTAGTCTTAAATCTCACCACATATCACCAAAGGGGAGGGGGGGTTAAAAAATGCTAAATATAATATCACGTGATTAATGGACGGCCCCCGAGGCGTGGCGTTGAAAGGGTGGATTTTTCAACACTACTTGATATTTGAATTCCGAATCAAATGACCACTTTTGTGCAGTTGGAAGAAGATAACACAAGAAATAGTCCAAAATGTGGTATACATTATTTTTATAATGTAATGAGCAATACACTTCGTTAAACTGCGAGCAAGAGACATACTTTGGTCACTAGAACTTAAGTCATAAGTCTGCTTGAAATAATGTTACAAAAGGTCTTGATTTAACTTAGATAGGCATTGCTCAGGATTCAATCAATTAACACGTTGGCTGCCCGCCATACTTCACATAAAGTGTCACTCCCACGCCACGCCCCATACAAATTTAGTGATCCTACGGTGATGCTCACAACATCACCCTACTTAGGTGCTAGCTAATATTTGCTAGGTATCTATAAATTAAAAATAATCACAGTTTGACTCGAGCCCCCAAAGTAATCTTCAAAACAATACCCTGAAAAATTAGCTGTTGATCCTAATCTTGATGCTCATGGCCACACAGAGAAGGTGACGTGACCACCGGTGATGCTCATGGCAGCCAACGTGTTTTAACTTCCATTAATTCATGATTGATGACTTGCATTGCAACAGTACCCATTGTTAGTTGAAAACATTTTTTTCATCAAATTTCAGTCCTTTGCGCGAAGACGAGCTACTTACCTCGAGAATACACCAGTACCCCCCACCAGAGTCAGGCGTCCTTAACAAAAAGGAAAAAGAGTCTAAGAAAACTAAACCCGAAAAGAATTCCACCGAAAAATCTCAAAAGAGAAAGAAAGAGAAGAAGAACAAACATACCAAAGAGGTTGACTTAATTATTTCTGATTTGGACAAAAATGATGTAGCAGATGAGACGATTATAGAAAACAGCAAAGTTAAAGAGAAGAAACGTTCCAAGACGAGCGCGGCCGGCGAGCGCGGCAAGAACAAGACTGATACCCACAAAAAGGCGAAGAAAGAAGCAAAGGACAAGGATTCGAAGAAGAAAAGCTCTAAAAAAGGTATTTTGCGTACAATATCAGTAAACTAAACGAAACAACGAAGCATTAACAGGTTCCCTGTCCCGAAGCAATGTGCAGCGTTCTTTCGATACGTCCCCATAATAATAATGAATTAAACTACGATTTTTAATTTCGTGGAATTCTGACATTTCTTAGTGTTACTAGGCAAAAAATATTTCCCGAATATTTTAACGAGATAAAACAAAAACTAGGAAATACAGAGCACAAATTCCTTAGTATATACATTAAAATTGGATATAATGTAATAAATCATTAATTAATACGTAGTTAGAATATTTTTTGATCTAGCTGTTCAGACGTAATAAAAGAGTCCTTTTATGAGTAAAAAATAAATTGTCTCGGGTATCATTGCGATGATTGACATATATCCCAAACTTTCGGACTTAAATTATAATTAATAGTTATGTATTAAGTTTCAAAAGTCGTCTCAAGAGGTTTGTAATTTAAAATTTCATAGACAAGTTACATACTTAAATAATAAAAACTATCAAATATCATTCTTCTGTCATTTGGCTTCTGTCTTGAATGTTCTAATGTGCTCGCTGTCCTGTTTGCGTATTATTTTTGTCGTTTTCGTTGATTGATATTATTATTTCCTTGAAAAGTTTTTGTATTTTGCTGTGTTATGTTTTTTAAAGATGACTAATATCATTATGAACTGTTTCATACGAATCATGAATACACGAATCTCTTAAAATCCTATGAAATAAATGAAAACTGATAACTTCTTATAGTAAAAGCTCTCCTTCACTATATTTATAATTCCCTATATTTATAATTAGTAATGAGCCTATTTTATTATGTTTCTAAAATAATAAATAGATTTATATTGAAAAAAGGTTTGTTGCCTCTGAATTGTCAAAATCTGGCATTTGTCAGAATTCCACGAAATTAAAAATCGTAGTTTAAAGACCTTAATAAAGTCATTATGAGGCACATGTGCCTCATAGTTTAAGATCCGTACTAGAGGCAACCATTACCCACCTGTTGGAAATAATTTTATATCAAATTTAATACATCGCATTAGATATCTCCAGTGGGTTGGCTAAAAATAACCTGGCCACAAAATGACTAATTAAAAATGAAAAATGGTTATTAATTATTGAACTTGTGAGATTAACACAACAGTGAAAACCACATCCTTCTAGGTTAACCTTTCGTATACCGGAAATAAAAAAAAAGTCGTGCATTCTAGTCTCAACAGTTTCATATAAATCCAATGATACAGATTTAAAAAAAAAAATACAAAAAGAATGCCTTAAATTGGGTACGGATCCGGTACAAGGCATAAGAAGGGTTAAGCCTTTTTCAAACAAACATCATTGTTTTGAGTTTTATTGCGCTAATAACAGTAACAGACTTGCGCCTCATGGGACAGTGAACCAGTTAATATCAGAGTAGCGAGAGATTTCATTACAGTTGCCTATTTGGGTTTTTAATAATTTTTCCCTCTTTCAGATAGTCATGAAACAAAAATGGGATATGAAGAAGCTTTAGGAATTTCTACACCCAGCAAAGAAGTTATATAGTAAATACGACACTGCGCCACGATTTTAGGAAATTATGTCCTCGATTCTTGTCATAATTACTCATGCTGTTTCAGTGCAATTGTTGAGTTGAACAATTAAGTAATAATTTTATTATTGTTAGTATATACGGCATTGTTTTCATTAATATTTAGAGATAAACATGTCCATTTATGTAAGTAACATTCTATAAGTCTGTGTAGTTGCAAATGCAAGAAATAAAAAAAAAACATATAATCATGTACAGATTTATTAAAATATATATAAATAATATGACGTACTCAGTTTTTCTATCCACTCGATACACATTTAGAATAAAAAAATATTTTTACACACCCTTACAAAATCACATCGTAATATCTTACATACCTAATTATTGTTGATATTTACTCCTCTCTAAAGTTTCAAAGGTCGACGCTGTAATTTATTCCTAAAATAATGAACATAAGCTGTACAACTTGACTATAAAGTTTGATTGGTTTTATATTCTTTACAAAAAAAGTAGATCCTAAAACAGTAGGGACAAGGGTGTCATGGGATTTAGTATCTCCTCCTCTTGCGGTAGCGCAGAGGTGCCGGACACGGGCCTTTCCCTCCGCCTCCTCCTTTGGGCTTGGTATAACTAATAGCAACCTGTAATTACAATTTAAATTTATTAGTGAAAGGCCAATAACTCCATTTTTTTGCGATCCACGGCACTACTGCTTCCACCTTCGATAAACGGACGAGCGTTTTGCTAAAAGAAAACTTAAGGTAGCCAATGGTGCGACGATTCCAGGTATTACCAGCCTTCATAGTACAAAATTCATACCCAAACTGTATTTTCGTATTCCAGTGGCAAAAATTACAAGTAAAATGATTTGCATCCTTCCGCGGATAGTGCTACATTTACCTGACATTTTTTATATCCAAGATTCGGATACAATACACTATAAAAAGAAAGCCCAGGGATAAACTAAAAAAAAATAAAAAATAACAAAATAAACATATTAAGTTTGCCATACACGGTACGGTTTTCCAGAGAGGTGACCTGCACATGTCAACCAGCTTGTGTGGGGACGTTCCGGTGTACAGGTTTACCGTACGGTGTTCGAAAGAATTGGTTTTTTGTTTTTGCTCCGGTCGCCTGTACAGGTCGGTTCCCACACACGCTCCGGTCGACCTGCGTAGGTATACCTGCACAGGTAGACCTCTCCGGCAGACCATACCTTGTCACAATGTGGCTTCAGGTTGATCGGGTCAATTTTATAACCGACTGTTGCCCGCGACTCTGTCTGAGAAGAAATTCGTTTATCGCTATCCCGCGGGAACTATGCAATTTTCCGGGATACCCAACACCATCTACAAATGGCGAAATTTTAAACCTGATACAAAATATGTGTGAAAATATGTCCTTTCCGGGAACTATCTCTACTTATACCAATTTCATAATAAATCGGTTCAGCGGTTTATATACTTACGTGAAGAAGTGACAGACACCCAGACTTTCGAATTTACACCACGCTGTTTACCGCATGTCTAGTCTAGGAATTTTTTGGCCAACCCACTGGATTTATATTATGTACTGTATAAAATTTGATATAAAATTACTTTCATCCATTAAAACAGATGGGTGATGGTCGCTTCTAGCACGGATCTTGGACTAATCCCAGCTGTCCCTATATCAAATCTTATCAAAATCTGCAGGCTTATTGTCTAACGTTTCTGACGCTTGCCTTCGCAATCACTATCTCTTTCTGTCAGACGGTATAAAAGGATGACAGAAAGAGATGGTGAAAGCGAAGGCAACCGCCAAAAGCGTTAGACAATACGGCCTCTGTTTGTACCACCTGCATGCTTAATAGAAACTGACTCAATTAGAATTATTCTCATTTCAAAAATAAACTTTATGTAGAAAAAATAAGGTTAAGTTTTGAAATGAGATTAATTCGAATTGTGTCAATTTTTTTATTAACTGTGCGCACAGTGAATTCATCCTTTCGGTTATTAAGCGAACCTCCCTTGGCTCTAATGAAATTCTTTGCCTAACACATTCGCGTTCATTCTGTTGTCGACCTTGTATTACATACTAATGAGATTCTGATAAAATTTGTTATGTAATACGAGCTATAGTGGAAAAACAAGGCAGCTGCGGGAAAACACTACAAATAGCGCAATATTTACACAACGTTTTTTAAGTTGCATTACATTGCGACGATAGATCCGTCACTTATAGTGAATTTGTGTGTGCTCCTTGGCTCCTGTAATGCGACATGCACGATTTTTCTTGCTTGTGTAAACTGGGCTTAACATATGTGAAAATTCGTGACTCTCCGTTCGGCACGTCTTCACTGCTAAAGTAATTATCGGTTTTTGATAAAACTTGATGCCGTACAGAAATTATTGCGCACAAGCGAAATAGAAAGCGCTAAATTTTACTGTAAAGCCGTTTTTCAGGTACACACTTTGCACACCGCCTCGCGCGCGAACTACTTTTATCACGGCTATGAAACTCTAGAAACATGCGCTATTTGGAATCTCCTGTTTACTTTACTAATCAAATCAACATACTATCTCATTCATACTGCTTGTGTATTTTCGTCTTTAGGAAGAAATAATGTGCAAAGGAAAAACGGGATAGCACATCTCGAGAAGTTGATGAAACTAATTACTAAAAATGTCGCGACAGATGTTAGACTGCATTCATGTGGTGAGTTTATGCGTGATGGATGACTTACAAATGGTGGGCTAGATGGGATTGAAACAAAAACTACAATACAGATCTAAACCAAATTTATTACATGTGACCATTTTCAAGATAATAAATAATAGTTACTGCGTTATATGATGGTTATACATCATTGTACTTCAATCACGTTACTCCCAATAGGTTACACGAACTTAATAAATGTATCTATTTACAAAGAAACATTATACACATACTTGATTATTGCATGTTACACGTTTTTGGGGAGCCATTCAATGGCTCCCTTTTAAAATACTTAAAAGAGTGACAAGTTGCAACTGAATGAAATAACAACGACAACACCGATATTAAGGTTAGTTTAATAATTTAATAACTCTTAACAACCATCTGCAATAGATGCTAAAGTACGCACAAAAGCGAGATATCGCCATAATAGTTAATTGTAATACTAACTACAAGATGTACTAATTAAGTTCAATAAATAGAGCAATATAATAATTAGTAATAAATTTGTCCTTATGTTATCTTAATCTTATATAGGGTTGTTCTACAACCCATGTATGTTCGTAAGCTTCATTGACTTCAATGTAGTGAATATTATAACACTTAGTTAAAAGACTAACAACAAGTTACTTGAAAATGTTTCGCCATAGTGTCAATAACTAATAAAACATAATTTACTGCACACAGCAGTGGAGAAAACATAGTGAATGTACATCAAACGCTGACGCTGTCCTACAATTGTTACAGTGATTGTACACACACTGTAAGATCTCGATATCGATGTATTAAAGACATGTAAACGAGTATTTGTGTAGGTTTAAAGATCAACTACAAGGAACAACTCAAAAAATGAAGCACTGGCGCATGTTAAGCGCAGCGACGCTCACATATATAAAATAACGTGCCGCGTTTCCGTTACGTCATCAGCGTATTTCGTGTACCGGCGTAGTCGATTCTTTACTACAAAAGGAATTAAAATGTAATAATAATAATGAAAATAAACACTTGAATCGTAAAGAAACAAGGAAATACAATTTATAAGCACTTTCACAAAATAAATATATAATAAGTAAAGAGTCCAAAAAATAAATCATACAAGTATACTTTTGGCCTATCTACTATTGACGTAAATGGAACTAATTCTATAATACATAACTCTTAAAATAATTTTAACAGTATCTATAATATGAATAATGTTGCTGTCACAACATTAACATAAATCAAATAGCGTTTAATATAACAATAATATTCGAAAAAAGCAACTAAACTTGATGGTAAAGATGTATGATGTTACATTAAACTGTCCAAAGGTCATGTTTAACAGCGAAATAGTGCAACGCGCATGAATTAAGGTAAATAAAATAAATGCGTAATACTAAGTTACCCATGAACAGGAACTCGTTCGCACAATACGCATGCCAAAAATATGCTTCAACGGGCAAAGGCTCTTGTTGAAATTTAGTCATCGCTGATGTGATGTGCATTACATTTCGGAATACAAGATAGCGGATTGACATTCGTGTCTTCTGAATATTAATGCCAAACAAGCGTAAATTGTTATCTGCCGTGGGAGGTTATCTCGCGTACCCGGAACGGAGACCTTTGGACGGGTGAGTGATGTCGTTAATACTGGTTTACTTCTCGAGCATGTATTTGGGGATGTCGAATCGGACCTCGACGCCGGCTTTCTTGGCGAGCGCGACGATCTCGCTGAGCTGCACGACGAGCGCCGCCGCCTCGTCCAGGTCGTCGCGCGGCACGATGCGCAGCCCCGACTCCGCGATCAGCTTACGCGCCTCGTTTACCTTCGTGCCCTAAACACGCACATATTTATTACAATTTATATGTTTAAGGTTAAATTAAGAATTTAAAAAAGTTTATATGGATGATTAGAAAATATCAATTGTGGGTAACGGTCAAAAGTAACCAGAATCCCTAGGGAGGGCTCCCTTTTCTGCCGTCCTTAGGCGACGCCATTGGGTCAAATGGTGATAGTGGGATACACACAGGCAATATGCTTAAGAGCGGCCGTTGGAATATAATTTCTTTACCCATCCCACTGATAAAAAGAAAATCTCGTCGTTACTGACATCGCTGATCCCTGAACAAATTGAAAGGAAGGCATCAGAATACCTACCCAAGACGGATAGAAATTAGCTTTCGTCGTGGAAATTAGCGTATGTTCGCGCCTTGACCACGGAATCAGGCACTACAACTATTGCTTAGAAAGTATGAGTGTGGAAGAGGTACTATTGCTTTGGGCCGTGTGGCAGCTATGTGCGTGAAAATAGATCGCAAGTAAATCGTTTAAAACGATAAAATTAAGTCGTCGTAGAAAAAAGGCTGAAACAAATAATTTTTAAAGGAACTACTGAATAAAATATTGAATAGAATATATTATCAAGATTTTGGATCCCTCGTAAACCTCTGCACCTGAGCCGTGCCACACCTTCAAAAGGTTACACGATTAACTCTTTATCTGAGACTTATCTCCTGATGACGTTCATTTACGCAACAAGATGATAAATCGCCGCATTGGATACAGCAGTACTATAAAAATTTAATAATCTACGTCAGAATTGCAAAAGTTACAACAATATTTCACAAGTACAGATAGACCGAGATTGGAGCGTCCTGGATGTCATCTCATCAGTATTTATATACAACATTTAGACTTTTTCTTTAGCCTCGCTTTATCCCCTTATGCGGGGTCAGCTTTCCCAACCATGCAACTCCATTCTGTGCCATGTGCGTCGCTTTCGCTACAGATGAAGTGCAAAGTGATTTTCCATCAGGAAAACTGGGATCTCAATCGGAATACGATGGCAAACGAACTGTCAATCAATGATTGTATTAAGTGTGTGACGTTTTCATATCCATTAATACGGAACTTTATTGTTTAGTGTCAAAAGTCAAAGTGAAAAATGTAAGATGGCTGTAAGATGGGTACTGAAGCTAATTGAGAGAGCACGATAAATACGAACTTTCCCGATAAAGTACGAAGGAACATCATTTTGCACAACATCTGTAACGCTAAGTGAGCTAGCTCTCTCAAGCGATATTTCATAACGACGATGCATATAAATATTTATATAAACCAAAAAAGTCAAATGCGAGCAATGCTGCCAATAGACATCCATCCGCAATACCAGAAACAAATCAAATCATTTATTCATTCAGAACCGGGTATGTATTACAATACCGAAGTACGAAAGACCGAATGTATTAAATAAAACATCGAATGGGTCAAAAGACAGACACGATTTTTTTCTGAAACCGTTAACTTTTTAATATTGTTATAAAACTAACCTAACCTAACCTAATGGGTTCTGTATGATGTCGTTTTAATAAATTCTGAGAAGTTTACGGTTTCAGAAAAAAATCGTGTCGGTCTTTTGACCCATTCGATGTTTTAATAAATGTTCGTACTTCGGTATTGTAATACATACCCTTCAGATCAGAACCATAGGCCAATCTGATCGACTGGTGGTAATGGTAATGTACCTGAAGCCGGACAATGACGGGGATCTGGATGTTGAGGTTCTTGGCGGCGTTGATAATGCCCTCGGCGATGACGTCACAGCGCATGATGCCGCCAAAGATGTTCACCATGATGGCCGACACTTTCGGGTCGGACAGGATGATCTTGAAAGCCTCCTGCGAACAAACAAATCAAATAGGTTTGTTACTTTCTAATATTAAGATATTTAAGAGTCCTAGTACTCTCTCATGGATTCCCTTAATCATAATTGAGATCACAGCTTTTTTTGGTGCGTCTAATAACAATAGAAACAAGTTTTATTTCAATCTTTTTAGATTTTCTTCTGAGGCCATATTGTCTAACGCGCGGGCGCTTGCTATCGCATTCACTATCTCTTTCTGTCACCATGTTGTACCGTTTGACAGAAAGTAATAGTGAAAGCGATAGTAAGCGCCCTCGCGTTAGGTAATAAGCGTACATGTTTATATTTATTGGCCTAATACTAGGTGTTGCCTGTAAATTCATTTGCGTCCTGCAGGGACACACCCACTTTTATGAGTTATTTTCTCAGGATACAATATAACTTATATGTATAACCTCAGTATAATTTTTTATAGCGAACTAGCTGTTGCCCGCGACTCCGTCCGCGGAGAATAGTATTGGTTTGTAGTACATGCTATGTATCAGAGATGGCGCTGTATGTGAAAAAAGATTTACCCGCTTTTCTGTTGAAATTTTTCCTGAATTTTCTTTGCTATAAACCTCACGGAGCCCGAGACCTTTCCAACGAATGCAAAACCGTGGAAATTGGTTCGTGCGTTCTGGAGTTATAGCGTCAGGAAGGAAAACCCGACTTATTTTTATATAGTAGATAAGTTGCAGAAATTTCTCCCAACACACAAACATTAGTATTGTTATACAAGTGTTTTGTCAATGACAAACTGCCAATAATGCAACAACAATGATAGGTAGTAAATTTCAACCATAGCAGGCAAGTCTATGCAGTAGGTATAAGCTATTTCTTGTACACGTGGAGCGAAAAATAAAATATAAATAATTTAGCTATAAATAAGTGCCGAAGCGCTCGGGATTTCAATGCGTGGGACAATAAAACACTGCTAAAGTTGTTATAAGACATAAAAACTGGCAGCAAATAGCATTTAGATACTTCAATCGTTTCATTTTCTCTTAATGTTTTGCATTAAGAGAAAATTAAACTCCAGAAATCTAAATACATATAACTGCAGATAACATTAAGAGAAAATGAAACGATTCATTTTCAAGTTCTCTTTACAATTTAGAAATGTTATCTATGTCACTTTGGCACAACACTTTTTCTTATTTACGTAGCACTAAAACAGTCTTATTGTGGAGTTTCTTTAGGGGGATATTAGATTGCATTAGAAAACACAAGTCAGAAAAAGTGAGGTAAAGAGTCGTCTATGTCGTGCGCCATGAAAAGGATTGAAGACTGCAGTCGGAAACACTCAATTAACCATTCGTGCTTTGTATGCCATGTCGCAATAAGGGTCACATAACGCTATTTAAAAGTAAAGACCTGCATTTAACCAAATGACGGCAGTCGACCCAATCTTGCGTGTCATAAACTTTGTTATTTTTTCTCAAATGAGTTTGCTTGAACTGACTGGTGCCTGGCGGCAATTATTTTTGATAGAAGCGAAATTAGTGAATTGCGCTAATTTGACTAATGCAGAAACAGACTGCCGAGAGAATGTAGATATTTACAACAGAAATGTGATGACTTCGAAATTTGACACGTTCGGTTCTTATAAATTCGATTTATCTAGTGGTCAGAGTTTTGGTAATTGCACTAAATAGGTAATTAACGCACCGAGACGGCCTGAGCGGTGGCGCCGCCGCCGACGTCCAAGAAGTTGGCCGGGTCACCGCCGTACAGCTTGATGATGTCCATGGTCGCCATGGCCAGTCCCGCGCCGTTCACCATGCACCCGATGTTGCCTGCAACAAACACCAAAATTCAACTATCCATTACACATCTAGGGCGTTTTACATAGTACTGTCTCAGCAGGCCAGCATGATATGCGATCTGAGGTTTTGCTACTTTAAAATGCGGAAAGACTTCTGCACCCGCATCATACTAGCATTTATCGCGTATACATACAGTAGAATCCGGTTATAATGACGTCCAAGGGACCGGTGATATTACGTCGTACCAAGCGGACGACGTACTAACCGAATCGACAATTTCAATTTAATTTTTTTATGAAAATACATTTATATTTTATTTCATTTCGTCGTTATTAAATTATGCGCGTAAATTAGCCCAAACTTTGGTTAGCCACTCGGTCACATCATTCTTTTAAACATAAAACATATTATAATATATTAGAAATATTAGGGGACAATCTTACACAAATCGACCTAGTCCCAAACTAAGCAAAGCTTGTACTATGAGTACTAGACAACGTTAAACATACTTATATAGATAAATACATACTTAAATACATAGAAAACATCCATAACTCAGGAACAAATATTCGTGCTCATCACACAAATAAATGCCCTTACCGGGATTTGAACCCAGGACCTCTTGCTTCGTTGGCAGGGTCACTACCAACTAGGCTAAAGCGGTCGTTAAATAATAATAATAATTATTATTATTATTTTTTGAATGATTAATACTGAATGCTTTCGTGCTTAATCATTTAAATTCGACTCGCCCGGTTGTAAATGTAGTACAGTCGAGTTCACCAATATCTGTACAGCCAGCCTTTCATAAATATCTATACATAGACCTTATTACGGTAACATAAGGTCTATGTATAGATATTTATGAAAGGTTGGAGATACAGATATTGGTGAACTCGACTGTACATACTACATATAACACATTTTTCTTCAATGTAGAAAATTTTTCGCTTTGGAGAAGTAAAATTTTCTACGCGTACACACTTTAAAAATCTTATATTCGTCAATTATTAAAGAAAAAAAAAAACTTTAAAGAAAAAGTCGCATGCCAATCAAACTACGTACGAACGAGGGGGGTGCGCGGGGCGGAGATAGCCTGTTACCTACGATTTTTTTTGTAAACACGGCAACGTTCGTCGTTGTACCCGGACACTTTTGTGTTAAATCCGTTGTTAAGTCCGTCGTTAAAAGCGGTCGGTCGTTATAGGCGGAGTCGTAATAAACGGATGTACTAAAACCAAACATATGCCTATATTCACGTCGCTAAAAACGGCCGTTCGTTACATGCGAAGTCGTACTAAGCGGACTACACTGTATTTATATATTACGCCTATTAGAAAGAGAAAAAAACCTAGCGCGCCATGTTCCTTGGCGATAAAAAGTTCAATTCAATATGATCAGCTTACCGTCGAGCGCGATGTAGTTGAGACTGAATTTGGCGGCTTCGATTTCCTTAGGATCCTCCTGGGTGATATCTCGCAGAGCAAACAACTCCTTTTGCCTGAAGTCGGCGTTGTCGTCGAATCGGAATTTAGCGTCCAAGCAGAAAACTGTAAGCAAAGTTTTACAATTAGTACAGAACAGTAATTATACTTGCTTTTTTGTTTATTTGTATTGTGCTGTCTCATTCTTTTTGCGAAGACTTCTCTTGTCTTTATCCTGAGTACGCTGGAAATTCGAGCAACCGCTCCATTCTCTGAATAGTCCCACCATCATTGTCGAGATCAATCTCAAAGCAAACTATACTTTGCCCTATCACCCAACTCTAAATTTTAAATAGGCAAAAAGGTTTTATTTACATTGGCCACTGAGAGCATCTTCGGCGTAAGGGTTGACTTCAATGAGTAGAGCGTCTTTCTTGAGGAACAAGTCATACATTTTCATAATCATATCGCTGGCTTCTTGCTGGCGTTCCTGGAGGCCGATCTGTAAATAACATTTATTTAGGCAATGAAATATTTTAAAGTAACACAAATTAAGCAGGAGCTGACATAGGTAGAAAGGGTTCTCTTGAAATTTTGTTAGAATTTTCTTAACATACGGTAATGTTAATGCACACGGGTTCAATTAACAATGCAATTTTTAACTTTATTGAGTGACACAATATTGAAAATTCAACAAACCAAATATGGCTTGTAGTTGGTGGTCACTGTAAATGTGCTTATTAACTTAAGAACTGGGGTGGTGGAGGGGCGGCTAGCTACCCATATTCAACCTCCTAATTTCACCATTGCTCTCTCCCACGCTTCACACTTATCTAACACGGTTCTGAATCGAAGTGTGCGCCTACAAGCCATTATTTTCTAACCTTCTCGATGACACGGTTGACTTGGTCGGGCGTGATGCCTTTTACGATGTCGATGGGCTCGTAGGTGATCGCCTCTGGATTCTCCGCCGCCACGTCTTCAATATTGACGCCTCCTTGCGAGGACGCGATTATCACAGGACCCTGATACACAAAACAACGTTATCATGAGCTCTAGTGCACTGGCATTGATCGAGAACGTAAAACATCCATCTTCATGACAAACGCGCAATGGTAAGAGTACATTATTTTTATATCCGCAGTAAACTTAAAGTATAAATCCTTCATTTGAATATTTTCAAGTAACAGTAACTGATCAGTAAATGTTTTTCTGTTTTGGGCGGAAATCGTCTCTCATGATTCATGATGTCATTTATATTATATCTAATCTGTGGTTTTACAACGTTTTCAGAGCAGACTTTAAGGGATGAAAAAATATGAATAACACAGTCTAATAGTAATCCAGTATACTGTTTTAAACTTTCGTGATTTTCACTCATAATTGAAGAGGTGAGTGGATGAAGGGGCTATGTCGCATTTTTTTCATTTTCGGTTTTATGCCATAAATGAAGGTTCCAAGTCATAATGCAACACCGAACGCTATCAGTTCTCATGTTTTTAAACTATAACAGCTTTAAACCCAGTGTGTGAAGGACCCATGTACAAGAATAAGTTACGATCTTCGTGAATGAATGTGCTAAGGGCACATGACTCTAGAAGTGGTTACCAGTTTGCGAGTGAATGTCACAGAAGAAAGTGTCATGTACGCACTTTGCTCCTTCATCCATGTTATGAGACAAACTTTTATATTCTGTTATTCTGACATATCCGATATCCCAAAAAAAAAGAAAACATTAGGGATCTGCTGAAATTTATAAACTCTGAATGCAGGTATTTTTACGAAGAAATTCTACTAAATAAATAAATTTTGTTACAATAAACACTTTCATTTATTTAAGTTCTATTCTTTGCAGAACAGTTTAAAGGAGAAAGAAGGGGTTCTGTACTTTTTTATATAAAAAAACCGGCCAAGTGCGAGTCGGACTCGCGCACCGAGGGTTCCGTACAAATTTATATGTATCTATGAACATCCAGTCTTAGCAGACTCAGGAGTCTTAAGCAAAATGTGCGCAGTGTGGGATCATTGTAGATTGGTTACTTATATAGACAGACAGACAAAAAAAAAATGCTTTTCGCAATTTTTCCTTTATCTGTGCTATAAGACCTTGCTTCGTACCAAATTTCAAGGTTCTGAGTTCACGGGAAGTACCCTGTAGGTTAGGGTGTTTCACTTTTGTAGGTGAAAAAAATTTTTGTGATATTTTTTCTGACTTTGCTCAGCTTCCGGTTCTAGCTTATGTTAATAGAATATTTTCCAAATTTCAAGTGGATTAGACCATGTTTAGAGGTTGCACAGAATGAACAGCTCTAAATAAGAATCGAAAAAAAGAAGTAATTACTTTTATTTAAAGATAGCACAATATGGTAGCCACACATCGTTTTTAAGTGAAATTAAATTAAATTAAGCATAAAACAGAACATTAACTACTCAATAAATAATTTACTACTTAGACTACACAAGTTACAACCTCCTCTTTGGTTCGCTTGACCACGCATTTTCTGTTGCATGCTTGTTTCTGCTATTCGTCTCTGATCGAATCATTAAATAAAGAATAGTTACTCTGTCTTCTAGAATCTTACAGGATGCGATTGATGGCAACAATTTACAGTTTCAATGTTAGAGTAAAGGTTAATGATGCTTAAATTTTTTGAGCCATTTTGCTTCTTTTGGTCACCAGAGTTCGATAAATAGTAGACGGCGATATAGAAACATCTGAGACATCGTGACCAAGGCTTTTAACAACTGTAATAACCGAAGAACTAGCTTGCCGAGTGGAGAGTTGTTCGCGGTCCTATGCAGCTATGAGTGTCCAATCGAGAGATTTTAGTTTACTTATAAATAGGACGTGACATTTTTGCTGGTGGTACAGAGAATAGAATTATTTTCATCGTCTTCATGACTTGATGACTACTTAATGAAGAGCATTCTTAGTCAAAGGTCACTGTCATGTTGATTTCTTTAATCGATTTTAATGCTACATTTTATAAGCATCCATTTTGTCTTGTCTCTTACGCTTTCGGATAATTTCTAAGGAAAACGTTAACAAAATATGGTAAGTGTTCCTTATAAAGTTATTAAACGTTAGCTCAAACGGTTACTCTCTTGACATATATATTAGCTTTCTTCCACACTTCTTGCAATTTAATACTTGTCTACTTAGTGGCGTCCGAAAGAGTTTTTTTTTCTTTGTGATGGTGTAAAATAAACCAACAGCACTTGTTCCTTGGAACGAAGTCCAGCTCCTAACAAAATATCACAAGGAAACTTATTATTTACGTTAAAATATGCTTCAATCTTTTAAACGACACACTTAAATCACTTATAACCCTCCACTTCAGATAAAAAACTTGAAAATTTTGCTATCCTGTAATACACCGATATCCATTACTTGACATACAAGTCATCAAACTGTGCAACCTTTAGATGATAATCGATTTTACTGATTTTTGGCGTATGAACTTTACATATGAGTGGAAACAAGAATTCGAGCAAAGTCAAAGAAAAATCAAAAATTTTGAAAAATGAAACACCCTACTGTAGGTTTTGATTCCCTTGCGAGTTTTGAAAATATGCGGAAATTTGCGTCATAAACGGCTGTATCTTTTGATTGCGTTGGCTTAGAAGTTTGATTTTTTCACAGCTCCAAGGGACAGTAGACTTGAGTATTTGATATAAATTTCAGCTTGATACCTCCACGCGTTCCTGAGAAAAAGGATCTTGACAGAGAGACGGACGGACGAACGGACAACAAAGTGATCCTATAATGGTTCCGTTTTTTCCTTTTGAGGTACGGAACCCTAAAAATGTTTTTCAAAGCATTTATTAAAAAAATCAATAGATCAGGCTATTTGGTTGATTTTTATAAAACTAACAATACCCTATTCAACTTAAAAACAAAATTACAACGTAAAAACCTTTAACTGCGATTTACTCGAAATAATGTTTTTGTGATAAACCCCCTTAATCCACTCATGTCTTCAATTACAATGCAATGTGCAATGTGTGGCTGCTGCAATGTGGCCGAAACGTCGAGGTAAATATTATTTGCGCGATAAGGCCCGTTTAGTATAGTAATTATGTGTAATCCGTTACTCCAAAAACGCATACCTTTGGTTACATATTAATACAAGCAATAAATTGCTGTATTTACAACTGATAGCGTAAGTGAATTATTGGTCTTTGTCATGTCAACAAGAGTCACGTTCTCGACACATGAGATTGTGAGCCCTACTGGCGGAAGCTTAAGAGGATACGATGGCTGAGAGACTTTTGAGAAATAGGTATTTTAAGGGCGTTTCTATTTTTCGTTGTACCCAATTAAGGAATTGTTAACAGGGAATTAAAATTAGTCCGTTTGGTTACGCACTTTTTCAAGTCTTTACAATAAAAAAAAAACGTAACAAACCAGACAATTCTTCACTTCTTTTGTAGTACATTGTTGAACTTATCCGATTTGTTACTTTATTTATTTTAAAGGCTTGAAAAAGTGCGTAACCAACCAAACGGACTAATTTTAACTCCCTGTTAACAATTTCTTAATTGGGTACAACGAAAAATAGAAATGCCCTTAATGAAATGTCGCTGTCTCGCCTGTACCCTTCCGTGTCAGTACAGCGAGAGCGGGACAACTGCAGCTCAGACCGTTAATAGGCGCGTAAAATTGATCAAAACAGAATGCTGTTCGCTTTCGTAATCCCCTGTTTACTTCTCGAAAAGTGGATCAATAAAATTATTTTTCACTTCTCATGCTCTTAAAATGTTACTTTAGTCTTTGCATATCGGGACTAAAGCTCTTTTTTGATCTCAAGGGATTAAAGTAAAATTTTTTTAATTGACTATGGAAAACCCTAAACTGCCAATCACGGTGTTTGTGAATGGAGGATTATCGCCATTTTCAGTAACTGGGTATAGACAATTTTAAAGCTTTCCACAGACCGAAGCGCGCTGCGGACGCACTGTAGCGCCCTGCGCTTCGGTCTGTGGAAGCCTTTAGGGCGTGGAAATAACCTCAAAATGACAACTGTATAAAAAATATTTAAAAAATAATAATTTCGTGAAACACATTGAATAATTACGAATATTAATCTATTTAATTATAAAATATTAAAGATGAATTCATTTTATTTTGCACGTAAAGAAAGATTTCCTTTAGCTTAGGTGTTTTTAATTTGTTTTTTTTTTAAAAACGCTGTCGGCAAAGCAGTTCCCTGCTCTGTCGATAAAATAGCAATCCGCACTGTCGGCAAAGCAGTGCTGGAGTGTACGGTAGATAGAGCAGTTACGTTTGAATGTTAATATGGCGTGACTTCAAAATAATGCGATGTCAGTTGCATTTAATAGTAAATAGAAAGTATAATTAAATATAATTTAACAAAGAATTGGCATATAGAAAATAAACTTAAAAAGTCGTTTCTTTATTCACGGGTAAGTGTTTCAGTTAACAATATATTTTGTGTGTGAACTTAGATCAATTAGGTTAATTTATTTGCCGATTCTAATGAATGAACAATAATTATAATTCTTACATGCATAGTCCAATTAGTTTTAACATAGTCTTTAAGTTAGAATCTGTTGGCTAATTATGCAAGCATTTAAAGCGTCACTTTACAAAAAAACATAAAAGAAAAGAAAAGACAGCGGTATTTTTTTTGCTATTTGAATTTTGAACAGATGTCCATTGCTCGTATTGAGCATACGTTGTAAAAAAGTAATTTTGTACGTCGTTTTTTTCCTCGCATTCAAAGTGAAAAGTAGAGTGTTTAACGCGGGACTAAACTACCATAATGACAACTCGAATTATAGCCTCCCTCGCTATCGCTCGGGTGGCTAAATATCTCGTGTCATTATGGCTTGTTTTAGTCCCTTGTTGAACAATCTACTATTTTTTCAAAAATAATTAGAGGACAGACTTATGCCCCTGTTTTCCTTTTTTTGTTTATATGAGGGTTTTTTTTTGATGACTGTCTGAAAATGACGTTGAAATTGGGCAATTTTTTCAGTTTTTGAAAGCTCATATTTCTTATGATAATTGAAATATGGAAAAAAAACGAAACATAGGGGCATAGCTGTGGTAGATACAGAGTACACAGTAAAAAAATTTGGCTCAAAAGCCATTATCCAGGTAGGAAACAGAGGACTACGTTTGTATGGAGAAATGGTGCGCATCGTATCCTCTTAAAATCGGGTCTTCCTAAATTTAATTTAATTTATAAATCAGGCTGGAAACCCTGTTTTCTCCCCTTAAATAGATATAGAGATAGAGAGAGAGAGGGATATTTTATTCAATAATTTGTAGTACAAGTTAACAAACAATAAATACAATTCCTTACAAAAAGGCTATGAAACACGTGTGCCTGCACTAGGGTTACTAAAGAACTCTGTGTCGCAGGCTAAGCGAGCTAGCATAAAATTAAAATTAAAAACAATTATTTAAGCTTAATAGTACAAATAGGTATTATGCAAGTATGTAGACATAATAATAACGTGAAATCCAAAAACACTTAAAAATAATAACAAATTATTCGAAAAACTAATTACAATAGTAAGTATAAGTAGGTATATCAATTGAGACTAGGTCAAAACCGATGCGAAGTTTACTGACTAAGCCTAGCGTAAATAAATTATGCAGATACATTAAAATTTGTGTTAGTAATGTTAGTAGGTGAGAAATCTGGTCATTGTTTATTTTACTTAGAGGCACAAAATCTTCATTTTTTTCTTTACTTCTAAGCAAATTAAATTATACTCATGAGAAACAATAGAGATACAAAATTGTGGCTGTTAGTTGCCAGGTTAGACATACAGGCATCCGCGTCATCAGAATGGTAAAATGGGTCAAATTGAAATCTACATAAATCGTCTTCAAGGTTATCAAAATTTATCTTAGTACTATTTTTGTGCAAGTGAGGTCGTTAACTGAAATAAAGTTCCGAAAAAATTAAATAAAGGGGCGCGACGTTCTTAGACACCTTCATAATCAACTGAATTTATGTATCGATTTTCGGCGATTTTTTTGGCGGGACACTCAGAATCACCTGTTTTGTGATTATGCGGCTTCTTAAATTTGTAGCACGCGGCACACCTCCCTGGTTCAGCTTTTTTAACGCACTCCTTGATGGTGTGACCTACTTCTCCGCAGTGGCCGCAGCTGACAGTTTTCTCCCGGCACGACTTGGCGGCATGGCCATACTGTTGGCACTTGTAGCACCTAGTGACTGCAGTGAAATCCCTTACGGGGCATGAAGACCAATTGATAAATAATCGCTCCTTCACTATCAGGGCCTTTCGAATATTCGCCGGGACTTCAATAACATAGTTGCAGGTATCTGCTTCTCTCTTGCCAGATTTATGGCTCAGTTTGATGGAGGACAAAAAAGATTCGATGGACATACCTTGCAGCTTGTCGGCAACGTTCTGGTGGTATATACAGTTGTAGACCTCAACCTCCTGCATAGACGTAGGCACTCCGATTACAATGATTCTCGGCTTTCTTTTTTGTGGGTCATCTACCGTGAGCCCGGAGATCGTCAGCTGTTTCGATTGCTTGAGCTTCTGGATGTCGTCCTTGGTGTCTGTGCTAATGACGACGTCTCCATTTTTCGTCTTGCGTAAGCCTCTAACTTGTAGCTGCATTTCTCCAGGGCGGATAATTTTTTGAACAAGGGCTTTAGTGTCCTCACTCGTCTTCGTCTTGTCAGAAGGGTAAATGACTACGGAGTTCACATTACTGGCCTGAACGTACTTATTAGGACCTTTTTTTATAATGTCCGCAAAAGAAACAGCTGTCGGGATAGGTCTACTCTAGGGGATTCCTGTATGCTTTGTTTGAGGTCTAAAAGTTTTGGGCTACTAGGGCAGTGTGAAGTTGGATGGCCTTGTAGGTCAGGGACTGATACTCCAATGTGACTTGAGCAGTTCCATGGTACACTTTCCTGCACAGAGTTTGCACCTTACTCTTCTGCTCCGAATTAAGCTTCCTTTCAGAAGCGATTACGCATACCTCATTTAGACTCTGCTCTATTTTGGAGAGCCAGTTCTTGATCTCCGTTGTCCCCACGACTTCTGGTTGTGCATCGTCCGGGTGGTCGTGTGCGTGTGGTGCTGGCCCGGGGGTAGGCGGCGGGCTCCGTCGTGTTAAACCACTTCGGTTAAATGGTCTTTCACTCATTTTTAATAATTTTAAGTCTAAACTACACTTCACAGTTCATTGCGGAAGTAATCATACTAATGCTGAGTATTATTCCCATTAATACTCACGTTGAAGCTACGTTCCATCATGACGGCGACGTAGAACTCGCGGCGCGGGAATTTCCGCTCGGTGACCATGACCATGTTGCAGATGCGGCCCGCGGCACCCGTCTGCTTCGTCACCAGGTACTGCTTTAGCATCTGGCCGGCCAGCTCGCCAGCCATCTGCGGTCTGCACAACGAACACTCCAATATAGGTACATAAAGGAGGATAGACAAATTTATTTATGAATTTGTGAATTAATGTATAATGAAATAATGATTATTATTGTGAGTCTAATTTAATTTTATAATTGACATTGTAATTTGTATCTTTATTAATTAATCGCCTTTCAATGACATATTTGCACGCCTGCATGCAGGCTGAATACACCGTGAACAACCATATCTATAAGACCTTACTGTACTGTGTTCTGGCAAATAAATACATTTGATTTGATTTGATATGGACTCGGGTCTAGGGACCAATAACGACAAGCCATATATCAGGGGTGGCCAACCGGTCGATCGCGGCTATTAGCCCAGTCGTTCGTGGCAAGGCAAAAAATATAAATACATAGAACAGACTGCGCAACGTATATTCAATCACCAACGTTTATGTCATTGGTAGATCGCCCAGGGTTTCGTCAGTAAACAGTTATGTAGATCTTGGGTCTAATCAAGTTGTCATATATCATTGGCATGGAAACTTGGAAAGGTTTCTTCATATTCTACAACTTTTTGTAAGGCGGGAAATCTCGAATCACTGTGTAAAAAAGGTGTGTCAAGATAAAAACAAAAAACATATGAAAACGCATAATAAACAAAATTATGACAAAATCATCGACAGTTATAAAACCATCATAATCTGTAAAGTGATACAGGAACATAGAATCGAAAAAAAACCTACAAAATAGTTTCAACTCAAACCACTTTTATGCAGCGATACCTTTTTCCACACAAAGATTTGGGACTATCTGCCATAGTAAAAGTTTTAGATCTTAGAATATGCTATCCAGTGACATATCGCTTGTCCTTATTAGTCATATAGACCATTTTGCCCACCCTTATATTATTATTATTATTCATTATTGAGTTTATATGTATATACAAAAAGTGCTAAGACTGCTAACCATCAAACGACTGATTGAGCGTCGCATTGTAATGCTGCTTGTACGATTTATTTTTCATGCAATAACATCACCTTAACTTAGAAGTGTTTATCTATGTGTGTAGTAGGACAATAAATGTAAACAACCATATTATTGAACGTATTTATACTGTTTTTAGTTTAAAACAGTGAACAATTGTGACAATATTTACCGTATTTTAAATATTTAACTATAGAACAAATATAAATCGAACTTTGTTTATGTTCCTGTTCCAAATTATACGACGAATTGAAGTACCTAATTTAGACATGCATACTATAAAGAATACTTTGACGAGATAATGAATAGTCCAAGGTTCGAAGTCAACAATCAATCAGCTGATTAAAGGATGGCAGAGATCGGACTACGACTCGGGAAGTCTATCATCGAGTTAATAAACAATAACAGCCTACGACGCTGTTCGACGGATAACCCACTTTTGTGATAAACGCGATATAAATTTCGACAGCATTAAATAAGTACTCAGATTTGTAGTGATATCACACATTTCACGTAATCGTACTTAGGTGCTAAAAAATATGCGAGCCCATGTCATATTTGGAAGAGTAATTAGTGTATATCTTATACACTCGTTGCAAGCCTCCATATAGGCTACGCGTACCATTAGGAGGCCGTACGATTGTTTGCCACTGTCGTTGTATAAAAAATAACATCTAGTTTTATAGTTTTATAGAATTAATAAAATTTATTGGAGTAATTAACGATACAGCAGATTGCTTTGCGCTCAACTTGGCAGGGGGACTGCCTCGCCTCCAGATGTGTTTAGAAATAAAATTGCCTAAATTGTTTTTTGCTAGAAATAAAAATAAATCTTACCTCATTCTGGAGGAAGGGTCTGAGCAGTTGTGCAGTGCACGCGTACCGGTTACAGTGCCTCGTATTTGTTACGCTGTTGCGATACGGTTTGCACTGCTTGGGGGCGCGCGCGCAACACCTCGCTCAACTGCCTTCTTTCTGCTTATTCTCCTAAATTCAAGTCTAGGGTGAATGAGCATTTACTAGGCAAGCGTGCTCCTTCGTAGACCTCATCTTTGCTTTCCATCAGGCGTGATTGTAGTCAAACACAAGCCTAAATTGTATAAAAAAAAAATGTCCACTTACGTTGACACCATACGGACGCCACCTTTAAGACCACTCTTGAAGGCTCCTCTCCCTCGACCACCGGCGAGTACCTACACAAAGACGTATAGGTGAAAAACTTAAGTAGGTAAATGACCTGTTGTATGTAGTAATGTAGAGAATTGAAATGGAGGTTAAGTCATTTTTCAAATTTAGAACGTCAATTTGTTTATACAGACACATTACCACTACATACAACAGGTCATTTACTTAAGTTTTTCTCCTATATTCAATTTCCAGTATAATTAAAAAACACAACAATTTCACGAATCAAGATGTATCATGCTTACCTGAGCTTTCAGGACAATATCCTTGGTGTTGAGGTCGGTGGCGAATTTAACTGCCTCTTCTTTCGTCCTGGCAACATTGAACTTGGGTACGGGGATGCCTGCATCGCGCAGCAACGTGTAGCTGACGTATTCGTGTACGTTCAGGTTGCGGACTTGCTGCGTCGTCGGTAGGTATTTGGATGATGATGCGACTAACAACTGTCAAATAAATACGAAAATTGGGAATAATATCATAGGAAAAACCAATAAGGTGTGTGCCGGAGTACACACTCGTTACACTCACAATATACACAATATACAGACTTGAAAGGAGTGTGGCCCATATTTATCGAAAATCGTTTTTTCTTCGTGGCAATTATTCCATTCCCATATTTTCCCAGTGGCATTTTTTCCCAATCATTATTAATTATTTATCACTGTTTAATTTTACTGTTCTCTTTTTTTATGGTTTTCTATTCTCTTAATTACCCAGGAAGTATTTTTGTTATTCAATTAACATAGTGTTTTCGATTAACCCTTTCAACGCCACGCCTCGAAAAAACGTAAACCTACTTTGAATTTTATGTCATTGTGTCAAGATCACTTATACACTGTACGTAGTGACGCCTACATGTGTCGTTGGCGTTGAAAAGGTTAAAGCTGTAATCGACGGAAAGCACCATAATTTAATTAATTTTTTGTGTCAAATTACAGTAAGTTATCTAGTTCTAAGATCCAATCTCCATAATTGTTATTTTTGAATGCTGTCTCATTAATACCATACAATCAGTGGTTAGTGATACAAGTTTAGGCCCTACTGTGTTTTTGGCGCATTTATTGCATTCATTTAAACTAGTGCTGTATCATTACTTGCAATGCTATAGTCCTGAAATTCATATATAAGATATTTTGAGGATTCACTCTAGTGACCAGTTTTTTTTCGAAACACGATTACTTGTAATTCACACGATAGAAAAAAATACAAAGTAGTCTCTAAAAAATAAAATAAACTCATAGTAAGACGCTATACTGCACGGAAGGTCATGACTTTTTGAATGTTAATAAAACAAGATGTTTTCTAGGGCGTAGTTTTGCTACATTTTTAAAATATGTATTTGTTTTAGTAATAAGATGAAAATACCCAAAAACGCGCGCAGTCCAACCAACCTATCTTGAGCCATCGTGCCTCCCCCACGCGGCCCCATGCCCGAAATCGCCCACCCAAAATCGATTAGCGCGAAAAACTCGGTAGGCCCTTAACCCTTTCAACACCACGCCTCGACAAAACGTAAACCTGCTTTGAATCTTATGTCATTGTGTGAAGATCACTTTGACACTGTACTTTGTAATACCAATATGTGTTGTTGGCGTTGAAAGGGTTAAACACTAACAGTAAACATGCCTTAGTTTAAAAAGTAACAGTTACCAAGAAATGTGATTAACAAAATTTGCAGACATAACATACTAAATTATTCCTCAATAACAGTAATATGATAAATGATAAGGACCCTATTTCCTGACTATATTTGTGTAACGTTACATTGTCTACAGATACAATGTATGCAGGTGGTTAGTGCATATCAATTGTTACATAATGACTAAAGTATAATTATTAGATTAGTTATTAGGATGGAACATCATTTGGATGTATGACAGACAATAAAAAGTTGATTTGGCCTAATCTGTGACTTTTAGGTGATGTTAATAAATACCAATTTAATAAATCACTACCAAAACATCTTGCAGCTTGCTTAAACTAAAGCATTGTATTATGATCCCTCGAAAACAAATAAATCACACTAATATTATAAAGGCGAAAGTTTGTGAGTGTGTATGTTTGTTACTTCTTCACGCTTAAACCGCTGAACCGATTTAGATGGAATTTGGTATGGAGATAGTTTGAGACCCTGGGAAGGACATAGGATAGTTTTCATCCCGGAAAATTGCACAGTTCCCACAGGATAGCGATAAACAAATCTTTGCAGACGGAGTCGCGGGCAACAGCTAGTCATTAATAATGATAACACCGTCATTTTATATCTAAACATTAGATTATTTCATAAAAGTGTAAAGAGAGTATTGATCATATTTAAAATAATATATTACAACATACAGGGCTTGATACAATGTTGTCTTTCACTACTGAACTGAAGGTAAACATAGTTCATACATTTTTAACCTTGACCTAGATTTAAGTGCCAAATTAAAAGTAGACTTATAGATCATTAGTTGGCGGTTGGTTGATACCTACTGCAAATACAGAGAATGGTCAACTTTTAAGTAGGTGACTTACACTTAAGTTCAAGCATACATAGAACCTGATAAAAATTAACATTTGCAAATTACTTGATTTAAATGTTTTTTGTAGAACTTTTAAATCACAAGACATATTTTCATCTGTAAAGCTAGCCTCAAACATGTTCTGCACAGGTTCCAGGACCAACCCCTCACTTTGACACTTAAAGACAAATGTGATGTGTGTTGTGTTGTTTTATAGCAACGCTGGTAGCAGTTAGTTTTTTTTGGAGCAAATTACAATGGGAAAAAAATTGCTAAGAACAATTTTATATGTAGTTACAAATAGTGTTCCTATTAGTATAAACAAACTTTTTTAGTGGGTTTAACCTCATGGCAATTAGTCCGAAATGTCAACTATAACCTCACATTCTAAATAATTTAATACACTTTTAAAATTAAAAGGTGTATTTGAAAATATGTAATAGGCATTAAAAACAACATTGTGTTTCAAATTTACAGTCAATGGTCAAAAATTATTAAAAATTGGTCTAAATAATAACAATATCACACCTAATTTGTAACTGCACTTTACAAGTTTGTATGATACAAATAAAATTCAAGAAAGAATGGATCTATGAGTATATACACTTAAAATATCAAATAAAATAAACAGATGTCAGTTATATTCATAAGGAGTGGAATTTGATTACTTTCGTCATATGGTTGGTTGGATTTTTAGATTGCTACTATGAAAAATTTATTCTGTATCAATTTCGGGAAAATTGAATCTAATCTAAAACATCAAAAAGCCGAGTGATGACGTAAGTTCACAATTGTGTAGATGAAACTACAAGGTCAGATTTATAAATAAAATCGTAATTACATAAATCTGAACCTTGTCTTAGTTAGGTAACAGACGGTTATATTTATAAAATAAATATATGATCAGCTGCGACGAACAAATGAAAATCAATGAGACGGATGGATATCGATTTTGTACTAAACACATTCAGAAAAGGTTTTCGGTTCAGTTGATTTTATGAATCCAATAGGATTTAAATACATGAGAAAGATTCGCATTTACCTTTTTTCCATTGTTTCGAATTACTGTTTCAGCAAGACCAAAGGAGCGAGGTAGGAAAGTCGCCATTTTTACGAGAATGAAGATGAGGCGAAGAGAACGATGTGACACACACTGCCTGACACAAGCAAGTGACATATGACAACGATACAAATTGACGTTTCCGCACAAATAAAATGACAAGCCTTGCGTAACAAGTGCAGGGGGGCTACTCCGAAAGTCGAAAATCGAAGTTCGTATCGCATCGTCTTGCTCGCTCTTGTATTAAATACTATTAGCGTGAGAGGAATGGCACGATACGAAGTTCGAATTTTGCACTTCGTAGTATAAGGCCTGGTCTAGTTCAAACATATTTAAAAACGCTGTAGCTGTATTCAAAACTGAAGTCGGATTTTGCTCTTCATCCTTGTTATGTTAACATCAATATAACATAATGTTGATAAATTTAATTCATCTTTCGAATTAAAATAACCACAACCCAACTTCTAAGGCCCATACTACACGGGCGGTTCTCCCGCCGCGGGAAACCGCTCGACGGAGCTGTCGCAGACCGTCAAACTACACGGAACGCGGTTTACCGCTGTCTTTTGTTCATTTCAACATGGATCTGCCAATGATAACTGCGCTTAATTAATAATGTAACAATTTGAAAGGAAAATGTTAATTTGCACGCTTTTGGTTTCATAAAATACCTAGTTAATATTCTTTTAAAAGCGTTTTTCTATAAAAAAGACACGTCAAGATTGTTTACCTTATTTCTAATGCTAAAAAAAAACGAAATACGCACGACGAACGAGCGCCCCCGTGCAAAGCCCCGCGCCGCGCGCGCAGAATGACGCAATAGCGGGAAACCGCCCGTGTAGTTTGAAGCAGCGGTTATCAGCGGCGGTTTAACGCTGCATGCGGCGGTCGAATTTCTCCCGCCCGTGTACCGCGGCGGGAAACCGCGCAGTGTAGTATGCAGCATACAACTTCCATATAAAATTGTGTCTAGTGCGGTTCAGAAGCGGTTTCCCGCGGCGGGAGAACCGCCCGTGTAGTATGGGCCTAAAGGAAAACTCCCAAATTCAAATGTATTTATACGACCGCTTAGCCTAGTTGGTAGTGACCCTGCCTACGAAGCAAGAGGTCCTGGGTTCAAATCCCGGTAAGGGCATTTATTTGTGTGATGAGCACGAATATTTGTTCCTGAGTTATGGATGTTTTCTATGTATTTAAGTATTTATTTATCTATATAAGTATGTTTATCGTCGTCTAGTACCCATAGTACAAGCTTTGCTTAGTTTGGGACTAGATCGATTTGTGTAAGATTGTCCCCTAATATTTATTTATTTATTTATTTTATTTATTTCTTTTGTCATGCGATTTCTCCTGCGAGATAGACTTTCTAAACATTATCGTCAAAAGTTTTTGTTCAAGCTTATTTGCCGACTGTCTGAACTTTTTCTTGGGTGCGGTTAAAATACGACTCTGGCCTTAGACTACGACCAAAGAGTATTGTTACTATATAGAAAACTACGACGATCCCCAAAATTTAATACGAAATCGTACGATAGGAACTTCGATTATGGAATATTGGAGTAGTTGCACAATCTGATAAATTCAAACCCTTGTTAGTATCTGGTCGTAAATTATTGTCATTCATTCTGGGTCTATAATTACAGGTCTAGTCTAGCTTTTACTGCACCCCTTTTGGTTGACTGTACTTGCATTGATGAAATTAGGAAGATTTGAAACAAGACACTTACTAATACTTAATATTAAATTATCTTTATCTTTATCTTTATCTTTATCTTACAGAAATAGAACCACAATGGTATCATTGTGGATATTATTCAAAACCAAAGTATTACGACCAAGATCAATCAATAGCTGGGTCTCCACTGAACACACTGCCTCGCGAGTTAGCCATTTTCGGCGCGATTTTGAACAGTGTTTCGAACAAAATTATGCTCAGTGGGGACCCAGCTAATCGTCATTTTTAATCGTTAATCGCAATTGAATAGTTTAATCTTAATTTTGTCCATCTCTGATTCAAAACAAAACAATTTAGGTTTTTAACCCCCCCTATACTTAAGACACGGATCGGTGCCCAATTAAGGTATACTTTTTGTATTTTTTTTTAATGTTTATCATGGAATGTATATGAAACAGTTGAAACTAGAATGCACATTTTTTATCATTTCCGCATACAAGGGTTTTAAGTTTACCAATTTCTAGATTATTAGGAGAAAAAAAAACATGATTTCAAGTTTCATTATTGCATTTTATTTACAGAACTAAATTTAAAATCTTCAGTACTTGGCATTTCTATTATGGTTTTGCTTTTCTCATCAGTCCAGACACCATTACCAGAAAAGTAGTGATATTTCTCTAAATAGTACAATGCTAGACTTAGTTTTTGGGACTTGTTTAATATATTCATGTTCAGTTGTTCATGACTACTCAAGGACTCCCCAGTGTCCTTTCCCTCTAAAGTATCAAGGATTTTCTTTATTTTATTCCAAGGATAAAGCAAAAGTGGGCAATTTTCATAAATATCTTGCACCTCAAAATTTTTTGATAACTGTTTATAAACATATTTGACTTGTACAAGAGGGACGTTTATCCAAAATGGATGTCTCCTGACTATATTCCTGATCTGACTTGAGCTGTAACCATTTCCAAGGGATTGTGATATGCAAAATATGAGATCTTTTCCTTTACCAAGCCGATCTCCAGGGGCCTTCTCAAATATTTCATAATGCATAGAGCTGCCAGAAAGTATATTTAGACTTAAACATTTTTTCTTATTATTGTACAAGTTTCTTAACCTCTTCATGGCTGTGTTCTTATAATGTATAATTTTGAGAAACCTAGGATGGTTCAAGAAGGTTTGAAACTCTGGTATAGTTTGAGCTTCTTCGAGTCTACCCCTCACCGTATCTGGGCCCAATGTGTATATGTCGAAACATCGCCTCTGTGCTTCGTCACTTATGCCATATTGTTGCAAAATGTTTCTTATTTCAACCAAGGTGTCATATCTCTTATTGGCTAATTTTGGATGTAGCCTGATAATTTCTTTAATATCAATTCCACCAATTGATCGAAACTTGTAAATAATTCTCTTCAGGTTTTCAGGATCTGCATGAATTAGGTACAAGTTAGATTTTATTTTCTTATCTGGTATCATTATAACTGATTGCAGAATGTTAAGAGTTTTGTTTATAACTTCTAATGGACGATGTCTGATAGTTGGGTAAGTTTTCAAACCCCTACTGAATTCCTCCTCAGTCAAATCAAGCACAAGTTCAAGATAGCGTTGTAATATCTTCAGCCGCAAGTTATACAGAGTTGTTTTATCTATGTCTCCATATACTAAAGTAGTCAGAGACGTCGGCCACTGCGTCATAAAGCTTGCAAGTCTATTTTCTATATTCAACATAGTAGGTAGCTCACCTGAAGCTTTCAATTGCCCTATACTTTTTTGCTTGACTAAAGTTAGGTATGATAATAAATGCGCCGGAGATATGTTTTCAAAACCAGACTCTTCTAAAACTTTATACCGAAACCTTAAGGTGATGGGCATGATACCAAACATTAAGTGATCCTTGATTAAAACCTCTTTAGCAAAGCCTAGATCTAGTATTGTTTCGATCAGGTTTTCTAGCTTGGCTTCATCCATTTTATTGATGACAGGCTGCTTTAAGCAAATTAATTCAGCCTTGCTTTCACTGATATTAAAGTATTTACATAATTTATACGAACCGACATTGTTTTTCGCCGCCAAATATCGGCATAACTGGTGCCTCCAATGCTGGAGGCCCATACGGAAAATCTTTTTAGTGAACATATGCAGTTTTTGTCATAGTTAAAAAATCCTGTATTTTGTATTTTATACACGAATCTTGGAGAACTTTGTTTGTTGGCTTTGTAGGTTAAATTTACACTATTTGACATTTGTTTGAGTAATGAATTGAATGAATGTCGTCAATCTTTACTTTTCTTAAATTTATCTATTATAGGAATGGTAAAGAGTAAATGTCTATACAGCCTGTCCATCCATAACCTTTTTCATTAAGACTTTGTGGCCGCAGTTCAAGCAATCACTGATTCCGTATTTAATTTAAATAGTTCATGTGTTTTGCTAATGATCCAGAAATATCTTATATATGTTATATATATGTTATAAATATGTCGAAAATTTGGGTTGTTCGAGTTAAATGCTGACAGTACCTACACCAATTTTGGATGTATAACCAATCTGTGGTAATATTAATATTGGGCGTAGGTTACCAGTTTGACAGTTTTATTTATTTAGTTCAGTTTTATGAAAATAACTACCATCCAATTTATTTAATATAACTACAAAATGGTCTCCAAATCTAAGACCGGCTTATTTGCCTTGGGTTTTCTCGTCGTTGCGTCTTTTTTTATTATATTGGCATTTGTTAGTCCATACTGGTTGGTTACTGATGGAAAACTTAAAAATCCTAAGTTTATTCAAATAGGTAAGCTTAAAATATTATGGATCCTAGCATTTTTTATATTAACTATATAGAAATAACATAGATGGTTATTTGTTACCACTATAAAACTAAAACACCTCAGTCGCCAATGAAATAATTTACTGTAGTGTTTGTTGTATTCAAGAAGTCATTCGGTTTGCAAATACTCAAAATAGCTGTGAATAAGTGAAAACCTGCAAATGATCTTAGGAAATTACCTTTCTCTTAGTGTTTTCTTTCTTTTCAAATATTTCTTGTTGCAGGCTTGTGGATGGTATGTTTCAATGGTTTTGAGGAGGTGCACCACTGGTATGACACAGTCTTCACAGGGTGCTGGTGGATTTTTGAAGAGGAGTACTACATAATCCATGACACACTCTTGCCAGGCTTCTTCATTGCAACTCAGTTCTTTTTCACCATATCTCTGTGTTGTGTGCTAGTGTCAATATTCCTGACATATCTTTATTTACAAAAGGATAAAGATGATGACAATTACTTGACTCTTTTGGTTACATTGGGAACCATACTTGTAATTGGAGGTTTGTTATCTTTTTGACCACTTTCCCTTTTCTTTACTTTAATTTATTCAATTGTAATTTAAAAGCTCACCTGTAAGGGGAATGGGGACTTCCGTTAGTGGCATGATGCTTGGAAGGTGGATGGGGGTTCAGAAAAAATGTATGAAACATCATGCAAAGTAGGGGTTGTTTATTATTTTGATGTGTATTTTTTACATACCAATGCATCATCTGAATAAAGTTACTGTAGTTTATTTATTAAAGTCATTCAGTTCTGTAGTTTGTTTTTCATATTGGGGTGTAATTAAATAAAATATATTTCCACCATTTACCATTTTTAAGTGATTCATATATGCTAAATTGTTTGCAGGTTTTACTGGTATTATATCTGTGGTGACATTTGGTGCAAGAGGAGATGGCCGTGACTGGATGCCAAACTGGGAGCACAATGACCTTGGCTGGGCGTTTGCCATGGGCGTTATTGGTGTGGTTTTCTTGTTCCCGGCAGGAATCCTCTTCTTAGTTGAAGCTAGGGTACACAAGTACAAGAAACTTCATGAAATGCAGAGCCGAGAACCATCCTCTTACACCATGCATGAAAGAAAAATTGCCTACACTGGAGGACACACAGACATCTAATCTGTTGTAAGAAAATCAAATTGATATTTTGAATCAGTTTATTCCATCCTTTTCATTTTTTTTTACATTTATTTAGTGTTAGTTTATAAGTATAAGTAGAGTAGTCAGTGATAAGTTTAGTGCATTTTAATAACGACTTAAAGATTCCGTCCAAATAATATTCTTACCAGAATCTCTATTTCATTAAGATTGTGTGCTTTATTTTTAATACATGTTCAGATGTTTGCAGTCCTGTCAAAATGTAATATCATTTAGAAATATTTCATACAATTATGAATTGCTAATTTGGTGTATTTATTATACATTCTCCAGATACTTTTACTATGCTTAGTAAAGTATGTGTAAAGGACTGTTTTGTGAACTGTGAAGTATATTCTTTATTAATGAAATATGTGTGCTGTGTGTTAGCCTAACTGTAAACCTTGCAAGGCTGAATTATTTAAATCACAAAAATAAGGTTTGTAAAAATCATTCTAAATATTATTTTTTTATTTATTTATTTTGCATAACTATTCTACCATTACAGATAGGAATGGCACAAAATGTTGTTCTTTTTTGTATTTGCCTTATTAGTGCCTTAAATATCAATGTTTAAATGAAATCTTACCCTTTTTTGTTAAGAATCTCATGTTTGTAAGAAATAATAAATGATTTTATATTTACATACAGTGTGTACATTTTTCCTCTAACAGATTGGGGCCATCCATAAATTACGTCACACCAAATGGATGGCCCCTATTCGGATTATAAATAGACACTAGTATATAACATAGGTATTATTTATAATAAAGTTTTATAAAATGATGCATTGACCATGTCAAGGACATCGAAGTTGGATGGCACAGTCTTGGTAGATTGCAATGCAGACTTGGCTGTTGTAAACCCTATTGACATGCATGAGGCCTCGCTCAGTCCTGACAGAACTCCGTGGAGGAAGCCGCTAGCAAAGCAGTCTCCTGCACCTGAAACATTCTTGATTCCTTCTATAACATCAGCTGGATAAAGCCTAGCATTAACAGTATTGTCAGTACCAGTAACTTGGCTTTTCACTACAATGACACCTTTGGCGCCCAATGTAACAATAAGACATTCCACAAATGGGGATAATATTGTGGATAAATCTAAAATTTCTTTTATATCATTAGTGAATGTAGGGAGTAAATGAGGGTGTACTGCCTGGGCCATTGTCCGCAACTCTGCTACGTTTGGCGAAGAGTACGCGATTCGGAACCCTTTGGCCAAAGCCTTAGCTGCCTTTCTGCGGTCTGTTGGTTCATAGAAAACTGAAAAAAAATGGGCTTGTGTTAATTTTTTTATTACAAGCAAAATAACTAAAATTATAACTTTTGCTATACGATGATGTAATTATAAAGTTTATCCTTTAATTGAGAAGCCGCAAGAAATTTGGCAAAAATTCATCTATAAAAGGCGGCTTAAATATCATAAATAAAAGGCGGCTTCTATGATAAATTTGAGCCTCAGAGCCAAAAGGTTTGACTTGGGTGTTGACGAGTCAGTCAGTCGGGACTTTTGTACTTATATTGTACTAGCTGTTGCCGTCTACGAAGAATTCGTTTATCGCTATCCCACGGGAACATCCATCTATTCGTACAAATTTTTGAGTTTAAAATATTAATAAGAAGACAGATATTTGACAAAAGTTTGCAACTATTCAGGTAAACGGTAAACTGTACTAAAGGCGCATAACTTTCTAACCCTCTTTTGAGATATTTTATCTGTGGCTTGGGTAACCTCCAACAACCAAACCAAAGCCACGCCCATCCATTCCATTCTGAATTCTCTTCACTCACTGCTATTGTATTGTTGTGTGTGACGCGATCAAGTTGGATTCCATAGACTAACTAAAGCTCTACGCTATGCAGCTGTAAAGCCGTTACGAATGTTACGATCACGATATAACACACACAGTGAATAAATAATCTGTGTAGACTTGCTGGTTAGTTGGGCGTAGGCAACTCTAGGGTGTTTGCGTTGCCGATTTACTACAGCGAAAAGTAGAGCGTAAATTCAGTCAAAAGATAAACGAAACCTAAATGTAATGTGCTTCGACGTCAATAGAGTTTCATTGGTATTAAAGTGATTCAAAAGCGTCCAATTCGATTACATTAACAGTTGGAACTGAAACCAAGGTAAGTGTCATAAAATATTGTTATTTAACAACTCATAAATAAAAACCGAACAATAGGAATCCTTTTAGACTAGCACTACAAATTAAACATGTAAAGTTAATTTTGTGTTTGCGAACCTATAATCAAATGTGCATAATGTCTTGAATTTTCGTAAATCAACCACCCACCTAACCTTGTCTAAAAGTAACAAATTCTTGGTGTAAATAGCCAGTGATAAAACTAAAATAATTGGCAATACTTATATTAGTTTATCGCAAGACTTGTACAATGATCTAATTAATTGGATTTAAATATTTTCAATCTATTTTGGTAAGTGTTGATGCTTTGAAAGTTATTATTTATTTATTTTAATTATTTATTTGTAAAAACTATTTATTATTTATTACTATTTAATAACTACTTATGTTTCAGTATTATGTTTAATTAATAACAGCAGTTAATATTATTTTATTATTAGGAGTAAGTATTGCCAATTATTTTAATTTAATCCTTATTACTCATTACTTACACAGAGACCTTGTTACTTTTTATGTTATAAATTTTGTGCTAGTGGAAGTGGCGAAAATTAAATTAATACCTGAAAATTATAAGTAAGAAAACTACATAGTATATTAAGAGGACTTAGGGTCTGTTTCACTGCGGTCTGTGTATTCTTATAAAATAAATGGTGAAAGATATCAGAAATCTATTAGTAAAGCAAGTACAGTTGCCTTAAATGAACACAAACATTGAATGATTCTGATTGAATAATAATAACTGAAATTCTTCCTAGAATACTGTTTAACTGTAAAAATCTGAGTGCATACAGCTTGCTAATCAATATGCCACATAGCTTTTCTCTTATGTTGTTGAATTAAGGTATTAGTACATAATTATGAGAGGTTAAATTGATACATATTTTTGGACTTGACTGTACAACTTGGCCTCTTTTGTTTGAATTATACTGTTGTTCTGTTGTAGAATATAGGTGTGCCTTTTTATGTGTATGCTAATTGTGTTCAATTGCTTTTAGTTACTATAAATCAAGGATTTTTTTACAGAGCTAATGAAGTAAGTAGGGACTGGGCATTTCTATTATTTGTTGTACCCAATTAAGAAATTGTTAACATGGAGTCAAAATTAGTCCGTTTGGTTACACACTTTTTCAAGCCTTTACAATATAAACAAAGTAATAAATCGAACAAGTTTAACAATTGTAACAAGAAGTGAAGAATGGTCCGGTTTGTTAAGATTTTTTTTATTGTAAATACTTGAAAAAGTGCATAACCAAATGGACTAATTTTAACTCCCTGTTAACAATTTCTTAATGGGATGTACCAAAAAAAATAACCTATAGGATTTATATTTTTTTTGGAAAGAATAGGATATTTTAAGATACCGTTTTCATCGATTTTGAATTTGGTTGAGTATTTAATTTTTAATAATTTTTTTAAGAAATACGTTGGATGACGTCACAGTGAGAGAGCCACGTTCCATTGCCTACAAAAATTCAAGCCGTACATAACACAATCTGTGGCACTACTGATTTGTCTTGTCACTGTCAATAATACAAGCACGGCTTAGGGTCCTAAATGAACCTTGACAAATAGTTTTATTTATTTATCTTATTTTAGCTTTGATTATTCCTGTTTGTTTAATGGTGTGATAGTAAATAGATATTTTTTACTTAAATCTGATATTTAAATTCTTTCATATTTACTTGTAACGTAGTAATTTAATAATTAAATTTGTAAAAATACATTGCGAGTATTGTATACATTTCGGACTTTATGATAAATGACAACTGTTTAAAGCCAGGTGCACATCATGTGATTAAAGTTCTGTCTTTGTCACTCTTTGCTATTACAAGCAGGACAGCAACATTTCAAACTGTCAATTTGCTTTAGAGTGTAGACCTGCTTTATATCTGCCTATGTGACGATTCACTGCAGGGGTCAAATGAAGGTCATTACTTAAATTTTCTTTATTTAATTCAGTTTATCATATTTCTGGAATCTGATTTCTGAAAACGATTGACAAAGCCTATTTCTCCAAACGGTTTTCGATTTATTATACGTTGTCAAAAATTGGGACATCCCAATTGGATACAACAAAAAATAGAAACGCTCGACTACTGGGAATGTATGGTTTAGAACATTTGAAATAAAGGACTATTAGTTTACAAAGGTATGTGTGGATTCTGTTTCATATTAGTTAAACCTCATCTCACAGCTGTATCCCACTGCAGGGCTTTGGGCCGTAGCCCCCATGCGGGCACATTGGGCCTTGGGATTGGGAACTTATTATACTATACATTATTATAATTTTAGTTTAATTAGTTAAACATGAAAATAATTTTTTGCTGGAGGTGCAATCTTTTGTTTTATGTGACATTCAAGAAAATAAAAAAAAAATGTCTGAAAAATAAATTCATGATGCATTTTTTGTTTTTACATGTATTACTGTTGTTTAAATATTGCCACAAAGTATTCAAATTCTAGGTCTGGCTTTAGATATCAAATAACTAAACACTGCATACTGTCTAAAAAGACAGAACTTTCAAAATTTTCAGATCTTGTTTATTAATTGATTGTCCCGTGATATTTATTATATTTATTTATTATTATTATAATTTAAAAAAGAAACCTTGTTCCATTGCAGTCTACTTCATCAACTTCTGTATGAATTTATTAAATGTTTTCTTATGGTTTGTATCATCCAGAATGAAATTATCTAGACCACCTTGATGAAATCAAATTGTTTCCAGGGTTCACCAAAAATATATATCTAGCTGTATTGAGAACCTTGTCTTCATTTAGGGTTCCATACCGTAAGGGATAAAACCCTAATCCTATTAATATTGCTACATGCCTGTCTGTCTGTTTGTTTATCACAGGGGTGTATTTCAAGAACCATAATAGATAAACAGCTGAAATGTATGTAATTTGTATTGCAATTGCTGCTACAATAATAAATAATAAAAACTAGCCTAATAAATTATTTTTCCCGTAGGAAAATGACATTTTCCCGCGGTAAAAAGTAGCCTATGTCACTCAGTGATAATGTAGCTTTCTAACGACAAAAGAATTTTTGAAATCGATCCAGTAGTTTTAAGTTTATTTGTTACATACAAAAATACAAATCTTTCGTCTTTATAAAATTAGTGTAGATTAAGGTGCAGGGGCAGGCACCATACAATAAAGCCGTTTAGAGCGTTTCTTTTGACATATGTGATATAGTGAACCCTCGGTGCGCGAATCCGACTCGCACTTGGCCGATTTTTGTAAGTCTTAAAGCTAATACAATATTTTAAAACGTAACTATTAAAAAGCTAAGTTTATTGAGTTTGTAATATAAACATATGTAACTCTAACTCACTGTTTCACAGTGACATTTATAGCTTTGTTGGAGCTCAAGCTAGATCTCTTACTTGCAATTTAGAGTTTGTTGAATAATGTAAAAACATTTACCAGATTGCTGTTTAAAATAATGCAATAATATTTTTTCTTTTATTGTGTACAGCCATCATCTCAAACATGAGCTATCTATAAAATATGCTTAATATAATAAGATCTGAACAACTTATCATTCGATTATTAAGATCCGATGTTTACGATGGCGACTGTACTCTAAGTTTAATATTTTAATGTTTTTTTACGACGTCGTGAACTCGTGAATATGATAATATTTAATACTTATTTAAGCGTATAACGGCGGTAGTACTTAACTAGTAAATACACATATACACATACATGTATGAAAAATACTAGTTGTTGTCCGCGACTCCGTCTGCGAAGAGTTCGTTTATCGCTATCTCGCGGATCATAGTATCCTATGTGTTATCCAGATTATAAACTAGGTATCTGTGTACCAAATTACATCAGAATCCGTCAAACCGTTTTAGCGTGAAAGAGTAACAAACATCCGTAGGTACATCCATCTCTAAAAACAAACTTTCGCGTTTATAATATTAATTAGTAAGATAATTTTTAAAAATAATTCTCAAGTTTTTTACTGGCTGTACATTTTGTAGACTGTATTTGCATTTTCATCAAATCTACATTTGTTTTTGTTTACCAAATTTCATCAGTGGAAGTGGATGAAATTACACTTGCAAGATTTATCCCAAACCAACAAACAAATAGACGAATATAAAAAACTTCGTAAAAAAAAACATCAAAGTAAATTCTCACAGTATGAGGTTACGGGAAGGACTGTTTCAAAAAGTATAAATCTTCCCAGGTGAATTTTTCGCTTCGAGCCCTTATCTTTCAAAACAAACGGTATCGTCATAGTTTTAAGGTTCAAATTTAATGTAATGGCTCGAAGCGAAAAATTCATCTGGGAAGATTAAACTCCAAACGGTCATTCTCATTAGTTGCAATGGTTTACGAACAATGTCTTAAATAAAATATTATATTACTACAAGTTACTTAACTTAAAGTTAAGATACCTACCTACAGACGTGACATGTTCCTGCATGCGTCATAATACCTAACAGAAAATGAATCTTTAAGGTTCCCACAGCCAGCAATGTGTGTGAACTTTTTGGCATTGTGTTTCGAGGTGAATGTTATGCTGTATGCGACACGCTAAATAGTAGCTCCACCATTCATTAGAGAGATTGCGAAACACTTTACTCACTTGCTATTCATCTCAGCCTTGTGAGCTTGGTGTTAAGTTACACAACCATACAGAATATCGTTATTCATACAGCGCACTCCATTATTTTGACACAATTATGTGTTGAATGAAGTGCGTAATATAAAATTCCATTACACGCAGGACGATAACATTAGAAAGATCTTAACGTCTTTCCTGTCCTGGTGCAGGGTGCCCCCATGGTACGGTTATGAAGCTTTTTTTCAGGAGTCCGTGCTTCCACTAAGGGTTCACAACTTCAAAGTAGAAGCACACTTGGACGTGTGACTTTATCAAATCATTTTGTATAGGGACAGTAAACGTGTTAATGTTAATTAAATCGTCGATATTTCTCGGCCAGGAATAGTAGATTGATAACCAAGGGTGGAAAGTGACCCATTTAACCCGAGATATTTCTGGCGCTCGAACGAAGTGAGAGCGCCATAGTTCAAGGGGAAATGAGTAATTTCACCCGAGTTAGACACTCTACTTTTCATTTCGACTGTGAGGAAAGTAAAATACTACAAAAAAAATGAGAATAATAATAAATTGAATTTACTATAATAGCCAAACGAAGAAGTTTTGACCTTTATTACAATTTAGGTTCAAAGTATCCCAACATTACGGTAAATTTGTTGTGGGGATTATATTTTTCTTTCACATTTTCACGAATGACTTCCATCTCTTTCTTAACCTAACTAAATAAAGAGATGGAATTTTTTCGTGACGTAATAAAGATCAAATTTCTTGTTTCAAACGGATGTTCGGCGTACAACCTCCAGTGTTGTATATGTATAAGCTCACGACATCAGCGACGTGCATCTAGATGGCCATGCCGAAACGTGAAAAAAAGTGTCTTTGACGTAACTGAATTATCTTCGACTCCGTGGCTAACCGTAAAAATTAAAAAAAAAAATACTTTCCACCCTAGAGATGAAAACGCAATTTTCCACCCGGCTATCTACCTATGAAAATTTAACTTTCCGAACAGGAGAGATGAAAATGCCTTTTTCTACCAGAGAAGCGGGAACTCAATAAATATCTACTTAGATATTGCCCTGAGTCAATGCAAGTTGGTAGGTATGGGTAATTTATCTGATACCGACGTATTTACATGTAAACAATAAAATAATTATATAGACAGAATGAACAGCCAGATCAAGGTAAGTTAAGTCGAAACCTGTAATCAGTACAGCATTAAAATTTCATTGATAAGTTGAGTTGAGACATAAGTATACCTTACCTGTCTGGGCTACAATATACTGAAAAGAACGCCTCCCAAGCAACGATGATTAGTTTAGTCTTATCTCTAAGAAAACGCGTGTATTTGAGTCTTAGCCCGAGCTAAGCTCGGTTGGGGGCCCGGTACATAACATAAACTAAGTAGGTACTTACACTTATGGACATATTTAGAGAAACCAAAAAAGACGATATATATCAAAAATAATGTGTTTAATTAGTTATGTTTATTTACATTGCTAAACAATATTTATGGTTATTTTTAAATTAGGAACGTTGGATTAACTTGGAAAAAAAAACACGCGCACGAAGGGTTCCCATACCATTATTGTTGTTAGGGAGCCCCCTTAAATATATGTTTTATTTGAATTATTTATTTTTAAAGTGAATATATAACTAAATATTCTGTGAATATTTACCAAGCGTCTACCTGTTGCCCTTATGAGCAAAAAAATCACGTTTGTTGTATGGGAGCCCCTTCCCTTTAAATATTTATTTCATTCTGATTTTTAGTATTTGTTGTTATAGCGGCAACCGAAATACATCATTTGTGAAAATTTCAACTGTCTAGCTATTATGGTTCGTAAGATACAGCCTGGTGACAGACGGACGGACGGACGGACAGCGAAGTCTCAGTAATAGAGTCTCGTTTTTACCCTTTGGGTACGGAACCCTAAAAACATTATAAAACAAAATAAAGAGTTAAGTATCCGCAATTTTACTGATAAGATAATTAACGATTTGACACTGGTCTTTTGTTTGTTTAATTTGTGGAATTCAGGGTGTATGTCTAAATCAGTGCTTGGTATTGCCTCCTCTTGCCCTTCGAACAGCTTCCATCCTCCTCGGCATATTCCGTATCAAATAATCAATGAAATTTTGGGGGATTTCATTCCATTCTTCCTCAGTGTTATTTTAAAGTCTCCCAAATTAACAGGTGCTGGGTTTCTTTGTTGGATTGGTTTTGTTAGCTTGTGCCACATATGCTCTATCGGGTTTAAGTCCGGAGAGCGTGCTGGCCACCTCATTGCACAAATTTCGACGTCTATTAGGTAGTTAACAACCACGGCTGCAGTATAAGGGCGTGCATTATCGTGAATTAAAATAAAATTTTCACCGATGTATGGGGCAAATGGTACCACAATTTCTTCCAGAATCTCGCTCACATACCGTGCGGCTGTTAGTGACCAATTATCAATGACCCGAAGTTCCGTACGTGCCCGCAAGCAAATACCATTATTGACCCTCCGCCATATGCTTATTTTATACCTCTCTCCCGGTCGTCTCCATACTTTAACCCTTCCATCCCATCAGCTGGCTTTAGGCAAAATCTGGGACCTGTTGCATAACAAAGTACGACTAATATTACAAGCGGAACTCTCGCTTCAGTTATATTAACTAGAAAGGGAGTTCCGCTTGTAATATAAGTTGTACTTTGTTATGCAACAGGTCCCTCTTGAGGCCCCAATTTTTGTGATCTGAGCCAAAATTTAGTCGAGCTACTCGATGGCCTGTGCTAAGAAGGGGGCCTCTGACAGGCAAGTGCGATAGCAATCCACCTAATTTCAGTCTTCTACTTACGGTTTTTGTACTCTACTCACTGAAACCCCCCACGGACCGTTTGCAGCTCTGTGTCCTCACTTCAGAAGAAGTCAAACTATGGTTGAACCGGTCGTCTCTAGTCGTTGTCTTCCGTTTAGAGCCTTGTCTTGTGAGTCTCGTATACTGTCTGGTCTGCCGATACCATTTGACGACTCGATGGACCACAGATTTGGATACCTACTCTTAACGTTTGGACATCGGGCATTTTCAGTTTATAACCAACAATTAAGTACTCGCACTCAATGCGATAATTAAGACTGAAGAAAAAATAACAAAAACATTTAATAAACGTCAAATGTTCGATGTTACTTAAAGTTCTTCGCATGCAAAGAAAACTTAATATACCTAATTGCTCAAAAACAAATGAATATCGAAAGAAAATCGAAAAATTTCTTTTATTTTAATGTCATTATCATTACTTAATTTATATGGCGGATGGCCAGTGCGTATGATCATTATGGAAGCGATAATTAAACCTTTTTTTGCGTTCCTCTTGATATGACCATAAGTTTAGTTGTAGAATTACCAAATAAATAACAACGCATTTATGCTCTATCCAAGACGCATTTTAAATAAACTCGTACTTGTTAAAATAAAGACGTCCTTGTTAACACTTAAGTTAGGTATAGTCGGGGTAAGAAAAGGTTCGTCACTTTTCGACTCTATGTCAACGAGCTAAGGTCGAAAAGTGACGAACCTTTTCTTACTTCGACTATACATTGTAAGATTTCAAATCTATGTTCCGGCTCAGCTTAACTTACATCTAAATAGGCACTCCTTGCAGACAGAAATTCAAACGGAAGTCTTGCTCATCTTAGTACATACACTGTTAACGAACTGACAGTACCTCCTCTCAGTTGTTTTGTATGGATTAATATCCCGGAAGATATTCGTTAAACTAATCGTAATCTAATGGCTCAACGGCGGCTTGATGAATGAATGACCCGACAATTAAAACAAATGCATACACTACGGCTGTGCGTGTGTGTACTTACGTAGATGTTTTAAAAGAAACGCAGTCATTTGTTACAGAAACAATGAAAAACAGAAGCTTAGCTGGCAACTGTGGCATTGGTGTGTTCGTCATTGCCCTTGTCACAGTGGCATTGGCATTCGGCACGCCTAGCTGGCTGGTCAGCGACGACAGGATTAGAGGGGCCAGACTAGACAGGTAATTATAATCGGTATATTGTTTAGCCCTCAGATTAACACATTTATATACTTCGGTTCGGTATAGGATTACCACATTTAAGCACTTTAATATGTGTAGCATATTGGTGATGACTTATAAATATGTCAGCGTACGCTCACATATTTTAAGCAAACTACATTTGAATGTTTTATTTCAGATTAGGTCTATGGAGTCACTGTTTTAGATCTCTGCCCGATCCTCTGGATCAATATCAGAGACGCTTCTTTGTCGGGTGCCGGTGGGTGTACGATCGCTTTACAACGGGTTATGACAAAATACGCGGATTTCTATTGCCTGGTAAGTTCTAAAAAACTGGCACTAAGCATTTTCTGTTTTGCAGAATATGTTAATTTGCGATGATCTTAGTATGTACTTAGTTTCATAGGATAGATATTTTTTAAAACCTGATAATCTGAAAATTAAATTCAGTCTTCTTACAGAGCTACTCATCAGTTCATTGTTTTTATCATTTACAGGTTTCATGGTTGCAACTCAATTTTTCTTCACATTGTGTCTATTAGGAGTGTTAATATCAGCAATTTTAGTGCTAATATTCTTCCTCTGTTGCGGACCTGACCAAAATCGATTTGTTTTGTTGATAAGAACTATTGGATATATTATGCTGGGTTCAGGTAAGAAAAAGTGAGTGGATCATTATCCGAGTGTTTCAACCGCCTCACTTTCGTGGACACATTTTTGTAGAAATAGGCAGTAGAAGATTCTGTTACAATTTCCAGTTATCTGATAGAAGTACAGGACCTCTAATAAATAATAAATAACCGTAAACACCATAAAATCTACACCCAATTCGTACAAAAAGTGACCACGAAAGTGAGTCAGTTGAACCGCTTGAATAAAGGCCCGTCTCCTGTATCATAATTCATTATCTATTATTTGATGTTCGTAAATATTATCTTATATCTTTAAATTTTAAAATACATATTCTCTGTTCTAGGAATATCTGGAGTAATAGCGGTCATTGTTTTTGCGTGTTTTGGAAATGCAGATGGTTGGATGCCAGATCACCCTAACAACTATTTGGGTAAATATAATCTTTTCTGTAATCGTCTCGAATTTTAACTTCAACTAAGTACTACACGTGAGAGTTTGTCCGAACAAAACTGAAAGACTTTTATTGATCATCTGATCATTATGATGTTATCATACATGTGTGCCTAGGGTTAACAAGGATACATATAAGTCCCACTTCAGCAGGAGGAATCTCACAATGCGACTATGATGCACATGGTTATATCTAGTAATCTTCTATGTTTCACAGGTTGGTCTTTTGGCTTAGGGGTGGTTGGAGCAGTAAGTTGCCTTGTTACTGCAGCACTCTTTTTAACAGAAGCAAATATTCAGCGTAAGAAGCGTAACAAGCTCAAGGAATCACAAGCACAATTTGAAATGGAACATGACTCCAAAGCTTAATTCAAATAAGGATATATGAAATAAGGAATTGACATCTACGAATCTCACGAGTTTCTACCCGATTTATTTGAATTAGAAAATATCTCAGATTTTTCTGCAAATGTTTTATCTTTCGAACTTTTGACATGGCAGTCATCATCATTGGCAGTAAACATTTCTTTTTATTTTTGAAAATAAGCTGCCTAAGTTTTATGTATTTCTGTTTCTTTTATCTTTCTTTTTATCACAACATATTTTGCAATGAGTCTAATTTTATTAATTACAGATAGCATGTATGACGTAAGAGATAAATTAATGTTTTTAGAAATAAATAGGAAAGATCCCTTGCCTGTCTGTACTGATTTATGTGCCTTAAGATTGTATTGTTTAAAATCACTTCTGGCAATATTTTTACTGTCCTAGATTTAAACTAGTGTTAAAATTATCTTTGAATTACCATTTCCGTCCAAACTTCTCTCTTTAATATGTTAAGTATAGTTATATATAGCTTTAGTCTTGTGCATAAAGTGAGTATGTTAGGTAATTAACCAGATTTGTTTTTATTCTTGCACAAAAATTAAACAATGAATGACTATATCAATCATGGGCAATCCCATAAGGACAAAAAGATGACTGTTTATTTTTAAGATAATTGAGCTTGAGTGTTCGTGTATAACGTTTTCGTATCAAGATTGTTATAACGTTTATAATGATTCTAATTATGTACCTAATTCAGTGCCGTCCATTTTGAGCGCAATCATTTCTTGTAAGTTTTAGTATGTATTCTTTATAAATAAGTTCATAATTATTATGATTAATTTCTCTAACTGCCCTCCATTGTATTAAATATTTTATACTTGATTAATAAAAATATTTCTATGGTAATCTAATTGTTTATTTATTTATTTTATTTTTATGAGAGGGAGCCAAATGAGCAAGCGCCATCTGATGGAAAATGATCACCACCGCCCATAAATGGATCGTTTTCAAAAAAATTACGTAAGTTAGTCATACTAAGTATATGGGTAACTCCGTTACACAAAAATAATTAATTAAATTTTGTTTTAAATTAATCCCTTTGTGTGCATATTTTTTGAAGACGACTCAAATATCAACAAATCAAACTCATAGAGAGATTTAGTCGTGATTTAAAAACGCCTATGTAGACCACTAATTATAACTCCACTACAGTTGGAAAACAGAGGGTGTATGTAAGTCCTAAGCTAAAAGCTAAAAAACCGACCAAATACGATTGGGACTCGTGAACCGAGACTTCTGTATTTTGTGCAGTCGAAGGCATTAATTATCTATGTAACTATCGCGTCAAATATCAAACAACACAAATATCAGCTAACACCAACCTTATGGTTAGTGGCATAGAGTTGAATAGATATTTTTGACGCTTTGGTAACGTACAAATATTTATGACCTTGACTGTACGTATGTCAAAATAACACAGCCGTATCCATAAGAATCCAGTCCTAGCAGAGCCCTGCTTCCATGCAAAATGTACGCAGCGTGGATCATTTTATATCGGTTATTTGGAACCCCTCCGTCTTTTAATTTAATACTTACTGTGTTACTTGAAATTAATGAACGATTAGGTCACATTCATATTTTATTGAACATCGCGTAAGGTTTCCCGTGATTTATTACTTTATAATCTAATCTAATATATAAAAATCTCGTGTCACGGTGTTTGTTACCGAACTCCTACGAAACGGCTCGACTGATTTGTATGAAACTTTTTTCTCCGTATTCGGTAGATCTGAGAATAGGTCGTAGGCTATTTTTTATCCCCCCCCCCCCCCATTCTTCGCAGACGGAGTCGCGGCAACTATATATTCTGTGGTCGCGGGCAACAGCTAGTATACATATAAAAATCTCATATCACGGTGTTTGTTATCGAACTCCTCCGAAACGGCTTGACCGATTTTTATGATTTTTTTTTGTCTAAATATATTTTGTAGGTCTCAGAATAGATCGTAGGCTATTTTTATGCCCCTATTCATCGCAAACGCGGTCGTGGGCAACAGCTAGTAAACACATACTAAACTCATCTAATACTACGAAATTCGATTTCTAACTTCGTATCGTGCCGTTGCGTTCACGCTAATAGTATCAAAGAGAAGAGTGAAAGGGACGGCACGAAATGAACTTCAAATTTTGAATTTCGTGGAGGCCACCCAGGGGCACAAGCAAGGCAGGGGTTCAAGATGTACAGTCGAGGTCAAAGATATATTTACAATTGAGGGTTCCAAAAATATATTAACAAATAAATAAGTTAATTTCTAAAAATATGGCTGTGTTCATAGGCGTACAATTTGCCAACGTTAGGTGAAAATTAATATCTTATTGGCCGTTGTTGGGTATATAAAATATACAATACGATATAATGAATGTATGAAATGAAATGGCGGTTAAATGATGACAACGTTCATGATTTGTATGAATAATGTGGATGTATGGGCTAATTTCCTTTGCTTTTCATGTAGGGAGAAATCATGGAGGGAGGAATACAAAAAGTAAAAAATTAAAAAAGTTACGACGTTCAAAATATCGTTTTGTTGTAATAATTTATAATATCTTGGCTTTATATCTGTATTATTTGTCAAGTGTTAGACAAAATGTGCTGATTGTGCCAGTGATCTTTCTAAAGTACATGTGAAGAAAGTTTTTGCAACATGACTGCCGATAACGAGTACCCGAAGGCTTCAAGTAAGTGTACCGGGCACGCCCATGGTTTGGATAACGTTAGTTTTCCTAGATTCATGGGCTCGTGTATCCTGTAAACTCAACTTAGTTTACTATTTGCTAATTGATGAAATATTGTTGTTGTAATGATCTGATCAATACACATTCTTTTTACTGCTTTTTGTAAATTTAACTAATTTGTTGTAAAGATTACTGATCAATACTCATTTATTTTTCTCTTCATTGTCATTTAAGCGGCAATTGGAATTCATTACTCATGACGGGACTAATAAATAGTGTAGACAAATGTTTTATATCTTACACCATTTTCACTGCTTTTATAAAATATGTCCATGTCACAAATAACCAACTGAAATAGATTATGGCTCGCTAACTATGATTTCTCATGTCACTGCTGTTGTTTTGATGTTTTAGCCAAGTTATTGAGATTGAGAAATTCATATATTATTTATAATTATAACTTAACCCCTAGTATGCGAGAAGTGGAAAAAAATGTGCATTCAAGTCTGAACTGTTTCATGTAAAGCCAAGTTCACAGGTTAAAATAAAAATGCAAATAGAATGCCTTAAATTTGACACAGATTTAAGCATAGGAGGGGTTAAGACTTTAACCCCTCGTATGTTTAAGACACAGATTTGTGCCCAATTTAAGGCATACTTTTGAATTTTTTTTTTAATCTTTATCATTGGATGTATATGAAACAGTTGAGACTAGATGCACCATATTTTTCACTTCTCGCATACAAGGGGTTAAAGGACACTAAGGGCATAGGCATCCAAATATATAGCTTAACAACTCTTCATTGAAAGTTCTGTCCATCAATATGTTGAAATAACCAGTTTCTAATTGTCTTTTATTTATTTAAGATGCCACCTTGATTGGAGCAACAATCACATATGTAGCTGGTTTGTTCCTGCTCTTCTCATTTGCAAGCCCATACTGGATAGAATCATATCCAGAGATGTTTTCTCAGTTCAAACGCATGGGCTTGTGGGAATACTGCTTTGATCGCTTCCGATTGCCTCCATACCAACTGGACAAGCTCTTCCTTGGTTGCCATTACATATTTAGCCAAGTAAGTGTTAGTTTCATAAATAATTAGGTTACAGCTTCCTGGGAAAGCCCCAATCTCTTGTGGATAACATTTTACTAAATTTTTTTACGCATGTTAGGGGCCTCTGTAGCCCGGGGGCCCCGTATCATTGATACGGCTGATATGGCGGTAGCTACGCCCCTGGGTTACAGGAAATTTACAATGCCTTGTTCAGACATTGCGGTCTCCCTGTTCATTGAATCTAGTCTTTGCTTAACCCGTGGGACATCCTGTGCACCACAGTGGTGCATGACTAACTATTTGTGATTTGCCAATTTTGGTTATTTGAACAAAATTACCTAAAAAAGTTGTTGGTTGTGAAGGAAACAATTATTTTAACATGATAAAACCATTTTGGATTGTAAAAAAAATACAGTGCATTAGTTTTTACCATGACATCTAGAATTTGCTGCTGACATTTAATTTTGTCATAATTATTGTGTGCCTTGATTGCAGGAGTACTATGTGATTAGAGAGTGGCTGTTGCCAAGTTGGCTGATGGCTGTGCAGGCATTCGTCACTTTGGCGCTCATGTTCTCGTTAAGTGCTCAGATCTTGCTGGCATGTGTGATTGTGCGCTGGCCTCTGCGCACAGTGCTGCAATATGAATGGATATTTGTGTCCCTCTCATTCATTCTGGTAGCAGCATCGAGTAAGTTCCATTTATATGCTTTATTTTTAATTTACCTTAGCTTAACCTGTACTTTAGTCTCAACTGTCACATAATAAATCCAATTTTATACAAAAATAAAAACCAAAAAATATTTAAAGCCTTAAATTCGTGCCTTAAGCATATGAAATTTACATATGATCATGGTATAAATTTATTTGTTTAACCAGGCTGTCAAAACGTTTATTTGCAGGTGTTTTCCTGTTCCTGGCTGTTGTTATTTTTGGAGGCAACTGTTATCGACGCGATTGGCTCATGTATCCTTCATTTAATGTTGTCTCATGGTCCTTCGCATTTGCTGTGGTTGCATTTATATTCTTTGGTAAGACACTATATCATTGTTATCTACACTTATATATATACAGGGCGTCCCACGACTATACCGCATGGAGGGAAAGTACCTTGAATATTGTAGATTGAACATTTTATTGAAAGAAGACATTATTTTAATTTAAAAAACAATTTAATCTGCATTCATAGATTTTTAAATATACATGGTTGAACCAGGAATCAAACCCGCTACATGAGAAAAAAAAATTACCCTGTAGCTTTGTCATACCGATCGAAAGGCTTCATCATAAGGATTATTTTTTGCTAAATAACATAGTGTCAGAAATAAAAGGAAGACCATTCATTTTAGCGTTTGATGTGAAATTTTGTTCAGAAAAAAGAAAAGGTGACATTGCCGTAAGGACATACAACTGACATTATCATAACAGTCACAGAACAAGGGACTATCTCAATGAACACTTTCTTTCCTGGATCGGGATAAATGGACAAATAAGATGGCCGCCGAGATCCCCAGATCCTTTAGACCTTTTAGATTTTTTTATGGGGTTTAGTTTACAAGAACCAGTATGAAAGTGTCCACGAGCTACAAGCAGAACTTAGACGTATTATTCTAAATATTCACCACAACATGATCAAAAAATCGACAGGGAGCGAAATAATCAAAAGAGTGCGACTTTGTATTCAACAGGATGGGACTCATTTTGAGCATTTGATAAATTAAATTGATTAATTTTGAATTAAAAATGTTAAAATTCATGGTCTTCCTTTTATTTCTGACACTATGTTATTTAGCAAAAAATAATCCTTATGATGAAGCCTTTCGATCGGTATGACAAAGCTACAGAGTAATTTTTTTTCTTGTGTAGCGGGTTACTTTTTATCCCTGGTAGGCTCAAAGTTCTCAGGGAACACATTTTTATTACTAACTCCATATAAGTGGTGTGCACTGTGTGCAACAGCTGTATTTATAAATAACTAGTTATCCCATGGTTATGGTTTTGCACCCATAAAAAAATAAAACATTAGTATGTGGGGATTTTCAAAAATTACTATTTAGTGCACTTCAATGTTCTTCAAGGTCTATTATGTATTTGCCAAATTTCAAGTTTCTAGCTCCAGTGGTTTAAGCTGTGCATTGCCGTCTGTCGGTCAGTAATTTAATGTTAATTCTTTATAGTTGTAAAAAGAGATCTTTTCAGATAATTTTGAGAAGGCAGTTATTTTATTTAAGTGACATTTTAATCATGTAGTGCAGTCTCAATCTGTGGTCCAGTGAAAACAAAAATTTTGAACTCATATTTATTTGTACAAGTATTAGCAGTAAAAGTTTTTTAAAGCTTCGCGGATCATGATAAGAAAGCGTCAGGGGTCCGCGCTTGAAAAGGGTTAGGAAACTCTCTTGTGGATAGATGCAAAATATTATGGTTGGTTCTTCAACTCATACAGGGGTGGCAGCTGTCCTGTTATACTTCGAGAGCCATAAGCTGTACGAGCTGCGCTCAGAAGCGCGCAACTTGGTGGCGCAGATGCAGCACAGCCAGCCAGAGCATGCGCTGCAACAGCTGAGAGATCAACTGCACTCGCAGCGACAGATCGGGTGGAACTCTTAGATATGCACCTGTATGTATACACTATTTCGACTTGTCCAATCATGTGAAGAGACATGACTTATTAGATAGTCTTCTCAGTTTATAATTTAATGTTAAAGAAACAAAACTTACAAATTTAGATTTTTATGTTGTTTGATAATATGTCAAAACTTTGACAAAATTTAGCAGTTTGTATGTAAAACTGTTCCTGCATGGTTATCGCTAGGAAAATCTTATTTAAAATGGTGTGTTTAATGATTATGTAGTGGTTTTCGTCTTCTATGGGTTTCTTTAAAACGGATATATATATATATTTTCTTATGCAATGAAGACACATAGACATGATTTTGTTACTAAATCGTGTTTGTTGAGATGATAAGACAAGTAACTCTGATTGACTGTGGAAACTGTTATGTAAAGAGACTATTTTTCTCTAAAACTGAATTCTGCTTTAATAATCGCGATTGTTCCAATGTGTAGGAAAATACACTACTTATTGTGACAATTTCCAAATAACGAAATTACTAACAAATACCAATTTGTGAAGGTGTATCCTACTTTGCGTTTGATCATGGAGTGGCATTCAGTTTTAGATTGTCATCAACCTAGTCTCTTACCTATAGAGAATATTGAATGGAAATCACGACTAGGTATATTTTTTATGACTGATCTGTATAGAATCTACACATGAAATCAGAAGCATTTTATGGTTCCGCTTGATTCAGTTGCCGCTATTTAGTTTTATACAGTAAAATGTGAATTATGGAGATGAAAACACATATTTGAGCGTTGTTGGATGGCCAAGACAGCCAGATATATTTTTGTAAGAATCTCAGTTTTATTTTTAAGATTTCTCGACGTTTTTAACTGTCCGTCATGTCCGTGATGCAACTGTGTTCTCTTTCTGACATATGTAAGTACACTTCCTTGCATACACAACTAAGTAAGTGCTTAACCATTTTTTATGACAGTTCCTGCATCAGAAAAAGAACTTTAAACCTGATCGTCACATTGATTTAAGCGAAATTAGTTTTTAATGTATTAAACTCTACAAATGATAATGAACCTTAGGAAGGTCAAGGAATATCTTGGTTAACAAGACAAAAAACTGACAGTATGATATTTAACTCTTAGTTTTAAAATTTACACTTACCAATGAGGTTATTAAGGAAAATAAAAATATTTTTTATTTAAAATTAAGTTTGAAGAATTCGATGTAGCGTTAAAGTTAGTTCTCTTTTTTCCATATACCATGACTGTAACTGTTGTTATGGAGACAGATATAAAAGCTTTACTATTACGCTCTTGTCACAGATTTTTTGGTTAGAAAGCGAAAAAAACCTGCTGAATAATTGTAAGACCTCATATTAAATTTGCGATTTGATAATTTAGGATGATATAAAATCACTAAGGGCCACTGTATTTATGGTCTATTTCTTGTCACACATTCCTGCTGTCATAGGAATAATAGTAGATTGTTCAACAAGGGACTAAAACAAGCCATAATGACACAAGTTATTTAGCCACCCGAGCAGAGCGAGAGTGGCTATAATTCGCGTGTCATTATGGCAGTTTAGTCTCGCGTTAAACACTCTACTTTTCACTTTGAATGCGAGGAAAAAAACGATGTTTTAGGTATACTAATCTACAATATTACTTTTATACAACGTAGGTACGCTCAATACGAGCAATGGACGTCTGTTCAGAATTCAAATAGCAATTTTTAATTTGATCCGCGGTTTTTTTTTGTTGAGTGACGCTTTAAATGTTTGCATATTTAGCCAACAGATTCAAACTTGAAAATTATTTCATAGCTAATTGGACTAAGTATGCATAATAAAATGAATTCATCATTAATATTATTAAACAAATTAATATTCGTAATTATTCATGGTGTTTCACGAAATTATTATTTTTTAAAATATTTTTTATACAGTTGTCATTTTGAGGTTATTTCCACGCCCAGGCTTCCACAGACCGAAGCGCAGGGCGCTACGGAGCGCTTCGGAGCGTCCGCAGCGCGCTGCGGTCTGTGGAAAGCTTTAAAATTGTCTATGCCCAGTCACTGAAAATGGCAATAATCCTCCATCCACATGATTCCACCACATTGATTTCACCATGTCGGTGACATCCACCGTCATTGGCAGTTTAGGCGTTTCCAAAGTAAATTAAAAAAAATTTACTTTAATCCCTAGAGATCAAAAAAGAGCTTTAGTCCCGATATGCAGAGACTAAAGTAACATTTTAAGAGCATGAGAAGTGAAAAGTGTATTTCTTAGTTAAGACTAGACGATTTGCCGACATTTGGCTGCTGAAGCCCTTGCAAAACGCTTTTAAGAATATTGTAAGATTGTTTTTGTATTAGGTTACAGAGTATTATTCAATAGAAACAAGTTATCATTAACAAATGCTTTATATTATAAGTAAGAACTAGAAAAAGGGGGAATCTTTGTCTGAACACACTATCTCTATTTTTAAGATGGTATAAAAATCTAAATACAAATTTATTATATTAATTGAACATTTTAATGCACTATTGTCTTAAAAGTTATGAAAAAACAAAATATTGTAGCCTGCAGTGATGTTTAAGACAAGCTGTTTCCATGTCCTTATCAATTAGTACTTTTCCGAGAAAAGATTTTCAAAATAATTGTGTTAAAACTTATTTTTATGTACTGATTGTGTTTATGTAGCTCTTTAATATTTTTTTTATTACTTAGACTGGAATATCTGCCGTCCATTAGATATTAATGAAAGTGCAGCTCGTTTAATTTTTAGTTTTATATATTCGTTAAGATGCAATATTGATGTATGTTAGTCTACTATGTAGGATAATATTTTAGAATTAGCTCAAATTGTCTCAGTTTAATTTTTTTTTTACACTATACTGCACAATGAAAAAATTATAATACCGGCACATTTTATTTGATTCCATGGTGCAGTGTAATACTTGAGTAGTAGGTTTTAATCACATTTTCTAGATTTTACGTGTGTCAAAAAATTTTGTAATGAAATCTAGCTTTACTTTTTAGGGTACTGTACCTCATAAGGAAAAAACGGAACCCTTATGAGATCACTTAGTTGTCCGTCCGTCCGGCCGGCCGGCCGTCTGTCTGTAAAGACCCTTTATCTCGGGAACGCGTCGAGTATCAAGTTGAAATTAAAACCATATACTCGGGGTCTACAGTCCCTTGAAGCTGTGAAAAAACCAAACTTCATGTTAACGAAAAAAAAGACACGGCCATGTATGCCGCAAAAACGTATATAATTATTTTGACACGAGAATTTGTACGGAACCCTCGGTGCGCAAATCCGAGTTGCACTTGACCGGTTTTTTAAAAGACAAATTGCAGCAAATGTAGTCTTTGGGAAACTTAACTTCAGTGCAAATTCAATATTTGTTTCTTTTGTTATACCTAACTGAATCTTTGGATTTTGATTCACATCTACTTATAATATTAATTTTTGAACAAGTTCGTCTTATTAGAACTGTATTCTGTCTTACTAACTAACGTTATTTGAAGTTAATATTCAAATCTTTTTGTAGTGATACTTATTATTATTTCTAAACCCTCAACTGAAAAAGTGTGGAATCTCACTCAACTGAACTTTAATCCGTCCATTTAATTAAGAGTTTTTATGTTATATGCCTTACTTTTAATTAATTCCACTTAATAAAATATATATTTCTAAATCAGTTATTTTTATATTTATCTAAACTAAATAATACGCTGCTTTCGGCTCTAAAACATTTTCAAGGTATGCAGTTAGCGAACCCGAAATTGAATTTTAACTATCCGTGCTCAGCTGCTATGTATTGTAGTTACGCTACACGTCCGTTAGGTACCTAGTTACTCTTGTCATGCACTTGTTACAACGAGGATAGTAATAAAATGTATTAGTAAATCTACACGTGGAGTATTGCTTTGTTTGAACGATTTAATTACTTAGAATTCGTTTTCAATTTACTGTGGATATGGGCAGTTTTCTAACGATGGTTTATTTCTAAATCTACCTACTTAGTTGCCCGCTCACAAGCCGAATGCCCGTCTGAATCCAAGTATCGAAAAAAGCAACGCAAGCATAGCTGAGTCTGATTCGAGACGAAACCGGCGCATTGCAGTTTTCGTGACAGCCCGTCTAGAGTAACCGGCCTACTGCTGTTTGACCTCACCTGGTTTATTTAATCGGTTGCAGTGCTGTATCACGTATTCGATTGTGGACTGTGGTGCATTTCCGTCTAGGACCACAAGTGGCGCACTCTCTAACACCTTCATGTGACGGTTGACCTGTGAAATCAAAAAATGACGTACTTCTGAAAAACAAATAGTACAAAACAGATGACTGAGAATATTATACTGGCTTGCATGTCTAAATAGCCTCCTGCGGCCCACGTCAAATATTGTTCAATTCAATGAATTTACTTTAAACTTTATGCCACTTTAGTGAGTTGGATGTCACATTGCAATATTATAAGTACTTTATATAGTACAATGAATGGGCGGCAGGAGAAAAGATACGTAATGCATACTGGTTTATTGGTAACTAGCTTATGTCCGTGGCTTCACCGGCGTAGCAAAATTACTTATTCCGTGTGAATATCGACAAATCCATTATATTCCTTGCCTAGATCACGTTATAAAAGCACCGAAGTAAATTTTCGATTTTGTATGGATGCTGCTAACTCTGGGAGCTGGCGAGAAAGACAATTTAGTAATTTTCTTAAATAAATCTGGAATATTTTAGGAGGTGGCAGGGTTAGATTGACTTAACGCCAACGAAATCAAATTTCTCTTAACAGTCTTAGACTGTTGGGCAAAAGTACCCGAAGTAACAAAAATATACGAGGTGTAGAAGTAAGCGCGGGCAAGTAGGTGGAGGGAGTTGCCTCGTGTTCAGAGATATTAAGAAGTTTTACGAGTCCTGTACGTGAGTACTTATATCCGTCTCCAGCGGACTGTGTGTGGCGACCATATTGAACGCTATTGCTTTTAAGAGCCTGACAAAACACAATCGCGATTGCCTTTTGTGAATGTACTGGTGTGGGTATTCTCGCCCGAAAGTTATTTCTGTTCCACGGAAGTTCAGAATAAAACTACTTACTTTTAAACAAAGCTTTTAAAGTTTATTTGAAACTAGCAGTTGCCCGCGACTCAGTCTACCAAATATTCGTTCATCGCTATGCCGCGGGAACTAGGTACGCATTTTTCCGGGATAAAAATCTTCCTATTTCCTTCCTAGGGTCTCTAACTAACTCCACACCAAATTTCATCTAAATCGGTTAAGTTGTTTGAGCGTGAAGAGGTATCAGACAGATAGACATACTCGTACACTTTCGCATTTATAATATTACTTACTTATTATGTGGATGGATATTAAATACTAAATGAAGTTTCTAGTTGTTTTGTGATGTGGAGTCTCACACGCGTCTTTTTTATTTCCTAAAACTATAGACTAAGTAGGTAAGTCGAAAAGCTGGTTGATTCCAATAATTTATTCAATGAGTTGCCGAGGAAAGAAGATAAATCTAAACAGGCTGCTCACCGTAAAGTTGTACCCGTAGAGCATTGTTTATAACTTCTAGATAAAGTACAGTGGCGCTCTAGAAACGCGGCACATATTAGGTACAACATAGAGGTTCGTAAGTTTTGTTTGCTGTCCATTAGATAAAACTGAATTTGTATCCCCACGCACAAGCACTTTACTTTCCTGAATAATAAATGTAACCGACGAAATTTATAATTTTCTTGTGTAAGTACATCTATTGTCTGCCTGCCTCCTGATGAATTAGTCCCATCGAAATACATAGGTACATACATATTCAATTCTATAATATAACAAGCCCATCTTTACACTTACCTATTGCTTTCTTCGTACTTACGAGTTCGATCGAGATGTGATCGTGGAGGGCCATGTCGCCTAAACCAAGGCAACATTCTCCGTGGGTATCCATTACTGCAGCGTAAGTGGGAGTTCGCGCCCCGCGTATTATGCAACCTGTGGAACAATTTTATGAAAGGTGAATAAAAATTAAACTTGTATCATACAAAATATGATGTCATACAAGTTGTATGACATATTCTAGAAAAACGAGATTAAAATGTAGTTTGGTTTTACCCCGCATTTGAATAGTGCCTATATACCTATTTGAACGCTTCGGTGATACTTTGTCTGTGACCGATCAGCGGCGCCCCGAGCTTTTGATTAGGCACCTACAGCGGGTTTATCTAGCGGCGTATTGTAGTAAACGGTTGCTTTTACATTTCTTAACGTTTTCAACGCCAAGCCTAGTCCAGAAGGTAAAACTAGTTTGAACCATGTCATTGCGTGAAGATCACTTTGACGTTGTATTTTGTGACGCAATATATCCGTAGTTGGTTTTGAAAAGGTGAATAAGATTATTGGTGTAGCTATCTGATGCCGTGTTTTTCGCGGTGTGATAATGCATGTAATATTTTGTCCATGTCAATCATGTGCATCTGCATCTGCGCAGCATCTAAGTATATCTTTTAGAGAGGCGGCGCTAGGCGTAGGCGACGTGGGCAACCGTCTACGTCTTCGCGGTCTGAGAGGCCTCGCGCCTCTAAAGTTTCTCGTTTTTATGCTCATTTAGACACCCTTCGTCTAATATGTGGTTGCGCAAAATATATCTTGCAGGCACCAAATTTAGGTACTGCGCCGCCACTGATCTTTTATGACTCGTAGCAAGTTCTAGTTCTGGAGCAAAATTACGAACTACTATAGTGACGAGTAGTGTAGTATTAGTACCTACCGTCGAGCATTAGTCCCGGTGCGATGTCGCTGAGGTACCGTCCGTCGGCGTCGTCGGCGATGGCAGTTAGCAGTCGCGCGCGGCGCCCGCGCAGCCGCCACAGCGCCTCCGCCATGTTGCGCGCCACGCCGCCGGCACCCGTCGTCGCCAGACAAGGGTGCGTGCTGCCGTCTAACTGTGAGATTAAGACAAGTTCTTGACTCTTGTTATAAAAAAAAACTTTTTTAAGTATTAATTTACTTTTAACAAGACGAAGAAGTAGCGTTGAAATTGGACGTCTATCACGGAGACAAAATATTTAAGTTGTTGTATGATTTTCTTATATTAAACAGAAATGTTGAAACTCAGCCATGATGACATTGACACTTGTGACCGGCTAGCCGGTCGGAGAAATAACAGACTATGTAGTAGGTAAATAAAATATAATACAGTATAAAATATGTATGTACAAATTGTTCCAGTCAGCACTGCTCTTTAATAAAATAATAAAAAAACACTGGCCTAGGTTTTCTGGACAGGTGGGAAGGCAGGGCAGGGTATTCGAGTAGCCTCGGAGCGTCCAATAGGGAGTTCAGGCTTCACCGGCGGTCTGCTCCGAGGCAGTAGAGCAGAAAGTTCGTAGGTAGAAGCGGAAAAGGAAGGGCTGCAATAGCGGCAGCCCTTTAAAATACAAGCAACTCGGTAAATTAGTATTATTACCGAGTATAAATTATAATTATATTGTGAGGAAATCAAATTTCGGCATAAGCCTTGCCAAATTGTAGAGCCAATGACGTGAAAAAAAAACAAAAGAAAATCAATAGTTCAGAATTTAGAATTTTGTTTTTCTGTAAGCGGCCAGTTGCGCACCACGGAGGTTTGCCGTGTTACAGTACCCCGCGCGCCCAGGAGAATTTTCCAAACACGGAAGAGGGAGGAAAATTCAGTAAAAGTAAAAAAAATAAATGAAGAAGAAATAATAACACTAAATTTACAAAATTTACAACTTGAAGTCTTTAATATGCCACCTTCCGATAGCACGACCATTATGGTCAGCCAATTCGTACACTAGAGGCGACAATTTCTTCAATACTGTACACTTTACAAACTTAGGTGCCAATTTGGCGCTAAAATATTTACCAGCGTCACTAAGCTGATAATTGCGACGCCAAACAACATCGCCCTCATTGAACTCAGCTTGCTTACGCCTCAAATTATAATATTTACAGTTTTTTACATGTGCATTCCAAATTGCAGCTTGCACTTTGTCAAAAATAGGTGACAAATGGCCTAAATTTTCCGCATAAATATCGCGGGGTGCGAATATTAAATCGTCGTAATCGACGTCAGTAGAGTCAGCGGCGCCGTACAGCGACCCGCACGGAACGAGCTCGCGCCCAAACACCAGCAACGCAGGGCTGAAGCCCGTTACTTCGTTGACACTCGAGTTCATGGCAAACTGAATTTCAGAAATATGTACATCCCAATTTCTGTGATCATTTTCTACAAATGAACTAATCGCAGATATTAAAGTACGGTTATAACGTTCGACAGAATTAATTTGTGGAGAATATTTAGCTGTGAAATGGACGTGAGGAATTTTATATTTAGAGAAAAGTTCCTGCAATTCATGACTTATCAGCTGGCTACCATTATCCATAATAAGAGTTTGAGGAATACCATACACGAGAAATACGTATTCTTCTAAGATTTTGTAAATAATCTTAGTCGTGGCCTTTTTGATTGGAAATATTAGACAATACTTCGAAAAGCAGCAATTCACAACCAAAATAAATCGATTTTGAGTTCGAGTCATAGGTAATGGACCAACCAAATCAATAGATAAACACTGAAAAGGTCTACAGCACTCCTTTGGTTTTCCCATTAACCCTAGAGTTTGATGATTTTGATACTTGTATGCTAAACAAGTCTCGCAATTAGAAATATATTTACAAACGTCTCTATACATGCCAGGCCAGCTATAGCGCAGGGATAGCCTTTTGTAAGTTTTAAAGATACCGAAGTGACCGGCAGTTGGCTGAGCATGATTTTCTTGAATAATATCATTCCTCATTTCCTTTGGAATAACAAGCTTCCAATCATATTCAGAAGTTAGAATAGAGCTAGTTCGCTTAAATTTGTACAAATTATTATTTACAATTTTAAAGTCGGGAAATGAGGAAGGAGTATCCTGGCAGCCTTTATACATTTTGTTAAACCACTCGTCATTGGACTGAACATAGACTATATCGACTGGCACTGCGCGCGATAAAACATCAGGTACAACATGTTCCTTACCCCTTTTGTGCCTGATCTCAAAATTAAATGCGGATAAACGAACGCTCCAACGAGCGAGCCTGCCAGTCGGGTTATCTAAGTTTAAGAACCATTTTAAAGCCGAATGGTCTGTGTATACAATAAATTTTTGTCCATTATCTAAATAACAACGCCAGTGCTCTAAAGAAACTATAACGCTGAATAGTTCGCGTTCAGTGATAGAGTAATTTTGCTGTTGCTTCGACAAAGATCGACTAAAATATGCAATAGGTCTATCTATGCCATTTTCTTCCTGAGTTAGCATAGCGCCGATCCCATAATTGGAAGCATCGGCGTGTACCGAGAAAGTCTTAGTAAAATCAGGACAAGTTAATACCGGACTAGATACTAAAGCTTGCTTAATGTTCTGAAATGCAACGTCAGCCTGTTCGTTCCACTTAAAAGGTGGCGCTTTTTTACCGGTAGATGTAAGTAAGTTAAGAGGCGCTGCCAATGTACTAAAGTTGGGTACAAAACGTCTGTACCAGCTAGCAGTACCTAAGAATTTCTTTAGTTCGCGTCTAGAAGTAGGTGTTGGGATATCAAGTATGGCCCGAACTTTCTCGGGGTCAGTACGTAAACCCTTGTGATCGACGATATAACCGAGGTATTTAAGTTCACGTCTAAAGAAACAAGACTTCTCGAAATTTATTGTTAATCTGGCGTACTTGAGTTTCTCTAATACGCGAGTTAGTAAAGAAAGATGGTCCTCAAACGTATTCGAAATGATAATAATATCGTCCAAATACCAGAAAACGCGATTTTCAAACTCAGGTGTGAATAACATGTCCATTAAACGTTGTTGCGTAGCGGGAGCGTTAGTTAGGCCAAAAGGTGTGACCTTAAATCTGTACATGCCACGGCCCGGGACATAGAACGCAGTCTTGTCTCTGTCCTGTTCACAAAGAGGTAACTCCCAGAAGGCTTTCGCGATGTCTATACTGGACAAATATTTAGCGTCTCGCAAGTTATCAAGAATTTCATTAATGAATGGTAGTTTATAAGCGTCTTTTTTAGTAACTGAGTTGAGTTTTCTACTGTCCAAACAAAACCGCCAACTACCGTCTTTTTTAGGCGTTACAAGAACTGGACTCAACCAGGGACTCTCACACGGCTCTATAATATCTAAAGCTAGCATTTTATCTACCTCTTCCACCAGCACTTTTTGCTTCTCCGGTGAAAGACGGTAGCACCGCTGCCTAATAGGCTCATGATCACCGGTATCGATGCGGTGCGAGACCAAGTGTGTTCTACCGAGCGGAAGAGACTCAGTAGAAGCTTCCCGAAACTGAGATATAATTTTATTAGCCTGAGCCTGTTGAGTATCAGGTAATTCATCAAAAGGAAGAACCTGTTTAGTTGTATGGTTAATAGTTAAAGATGTACAGTTCGAGGGCCGTTTGAGCTCTACTTTCTTTAAACAATTTGGCAGCAAATTAAATTTCTTCCAAAAATCGATACCCAGTATGAAATGAGACGAGATGTCAGGAATAACATGTGCGTTTATGATGAAAGATTTGTCATTAAACTGCACAGGTAATTCTATAAAGCCAATAGAATGAGCAGGCTGTCCATTTGCAGCTCGCACAGTGATTTTGTGTGACAAGTTTAACACAAATCCCTGACTAAGTAAATTTACATGCGAGTTATTACCCAGAATAGTAATAGAACTGCCACTGTCAAGTAAACCACAAAGAGTCAAATTATTTACATTAATATTTACAAATGGTCTTTCGCCGTCAATTTGGTCATCAAAGAGGATCAAAGAAGTTTTATAAGACAACATAAAAAGTCGGACTACGGAGAGCCAGTCATCCCACTCTTTACGCGAATATTTACAATCTTTATTTACAATAGTTCCTTGATCCTCAGTTACTCGTTTTTTGGAAGAGATTTAGTTTTATTATTTACATGTTTGTTGCAAGTAGGACACTCAGAACTACGAAAACCGTCTAATCCACATTTAAAACAAACGATCTTACGCGGTTCTGTACACATGCGCAGTGAATGACCATTTATTCTACAGCGCACGCAAAATTGTTTGTTTGTATTAACAATATTTACATGATGATTATTTACAGGTTTATATACAAAGTCCTCAGTCAAGGTAGAAGGACTGCTAGTAGGAGGTTCCTTAAAATTTCTAGAACGGTCTAGACAAGCCTCGTACTTTTTACAAACCGTCTTCAAACCCTCTATGGATTGGACGTCAGACTGAGCTATCATAACATCGTATTGAGGACGGATATTCCTCAACAAAATTTTAAGTTTCTCAGCTTCAGGCATAACATAAGATAGTTTAGCAAATAATCCGGACATAATGGCGAAATAAACTACAATCGACTCGTCTCTACCTTGAGTACGGTCCTCGATTTCGCGAAGTAGTTTGTAGTCATAGTCAAATATATCAAAATCGACAAACAATTTAGTTTTTAAGCTCTCCCATTTATGAAAACTATCTTTATACGCTCGATACCAATGTAGAGCCTTGTCAGTGAAGATCTCGAACGAATGAGCTAGTAAATTGTCATTGGATAAATTTCTAGACACAGCAAACTCTTCTAGTTTTTGAATAAAAGCACGTGGACAACCGACTCCCGCATATGTGAACTTACGAATTTCACTGATCACTCCGCGCTCACAGTGCACAATAATTTTAGTGTCCGCGCTTGTACCAGTGTTTGCTGTGGCGTAAGACGTTGAAGATTCGCTTGAAATGCTGTTTTTACAGTCAAAACGAATTTTTAAGGCACTAAATCTCGAAACAAGGTCCTTATACGTAGTACGGTATTCCTCATTATCAGATACATCAATACGCTGAAGGCGTAAATAAATATGAGTCAGAAAAGACTGTATTTTCTGTACAAGCTTAGCGTCAAGTGTACTTTCATAAAGAATAATTTTATCCTCAACAAAGGAAAGAGATTTTTCAGTGCCGCTACAATCGTCGGCAACTGAAAAAGTTGAGGTTAACTCCTCAGCACTAAATTTCTCCAACAAGTCAACGAGCTGCCGCCGTAGTTCCGCGACCGTGTTGAGCGGCTTGGCTTGCCTGATGCTCACTTCATACGCGAGCTCATTTTTATTTAACAAATTTACATACACAGCTTTGAAATCCATTTCAAAATCCAGTTGTATATACAAAATTTATAGATATATACCTATTTACACGAAAATAAAACGAACAATCGATTCGCAAGCAAGCATAAGCTCCTAACGATAAACACATAAAACAGTTATATACACAGAAACAAAACACTTAATAAATTAGGCTATGTACAAATATGTATGTATGTATTTACAATTGCTATGTACATAACCTAATCCAAGTCAAAGCTAAGACTCACGTACTGACTGAAACAACCCTTGGGCGCCACTGTGACCGGCTAGCCGGTCGGAGAAATAACAGACTATGTAGTAGGTAAATAAAATATAATACAGTATAAAATATGTATGTACAAATTGTTCCAGTCAGCACTGCTCTTTAATAAAATAATAAAAAAACACTGGCCTAGGTTTTCTGGACAGGTGGGAAGGCAGGGCAGGGTATTCGAGTAGCCTCGGAGCGTCCAATAGGGAGTTCAGGCTTCACCGGCGGTCTGCTCCGAGGCAGTAGAGCAGAAAGTTCGTAGGTAGAAGCGGAAAAGGAAGGGCTGCAATAGCGGCAGCCCTTTAAAATACAAGCAACTCGGTAAATTAGTATTATTACCGAGTATAAATTATAATTATATTGTGAGGAAATCAAATTTCGGCATAAGCCTTGCCAAATTGTAGAGCCAATGACGTGAAAAAAAAACAAAAGAAAATCAATAGTTCAGAATTTAGAATTTTGTTTTTCTGTAAGCGGCCAGTTGCGCACCACGGAGGTTTGCCGTGTTACACACTTGATGACCAAATTGCACTCAAAATAATACTTATTCTGTGATAATACCAATGGATAATACACTGCTAAAATGCTGCTGCTGACACTTCCTTTTGGCATGTTTTAGCTTTGCCGTAGTCGTGTAAAAAGTATATGTATCCTTATGTGTTATTAGATTACGTGGGAGCCGAAAACTATACCTATCATACTTAAATATCGATGCTATCAAAGTGGTCTAAAATATTTAAACATTTACGCAATTGACAATACCTACGGTAGTATGTCCAGATAAGTTTGACCACCTAGTCAGCTCAGATGTATATAGTAGCGAACTGTACTAATGTACTAGTAAAAAAGTAATCCTACTTTAGGTACCTACCTTAGATTATTTTTTCTGCTTCATAATTTTCTAATATATAAAAATCTCGTGTCACGGTGTTTGTTACCGAACTTCTCCGAGACGGCTTGGCCGATTTTTATGAAACTTTTTTCTCTGAATTCGGCAGGTCTGAGAATAAATAGGTCGTAGGCTATTTTTTATACCCCCCTACCTATATTCTTCGCAGACGGAGTCGCGGGCAACAGCTAGTATACATATAATAATAATAATAGGTAGGTATATCAAATAGGTTGGTACCCAGACCTGAATACCAGCAGAAGTGGATGAACGGATCTGGTGCTCACACGACTACTGGCAAGGCAGTAGGAAAAAGTGCAACTCATTTTGAGCAAAACAACCGTTGATCCGCTTTTGCTGGTGATTGTACCTAGGTACCTACTGGCTGTTCATTATAATGTTGTTATGCTTAATGAAATTTGAACCGCACAAACTTAGATATCAGTGGAGTAGAAGTGGGGCAGACACTTGTTTTTTTAATTAAATATTTAGACCTACTGAATATGGAGAAAAAAGTTTCATAAAAATCGGTCAAGCCGTCTCGGAGGAGTTCGATAACAAACACCGTGACACGAGATTCTTATATACCTATTAGATATCAGGAATGATTGTGACCAAATCATGCATTGCGCATACAAAATCAAAAAGCACTTATGAGCGACTAAATGGCACTGCAATGGCCTCTACAATACATCCGGATAATCTCTGAAAAATACCGGACCGACCGGCCCAATTTATTCTGATCCTATAATACCTGCCCGGAATCGTAAAATATTATATCTATCGGGAGAGACTTTTCGTATAAGAATAGAAATACTAAAGCTATAAGTACCTATTAGGTGTTTATTATGTTTGTCTTCTAGGTACTTATTATAATTATAAATTATAACAATGCATAAGAAAGCAATGGTATGAAAGTTTTTTTTGCATAGGTACATGTGGCAAGGGAAATGGTTGCATTTTAATGTTGGTTGTTTCGTGTCAGGATTGCATGGCGTCGTGGGCACTGCTGCAAGCGCCGCTGCGCCGCACCGGCGATGGTATCAGCACACCGCACGCGACCGTCTGTAATATGCTCCTGTGCTTTACCATCTACTTGTTTCTGCGCAACTATAAATACCAATAATTTATATGACTTTAGTGCAAATTTAAGTTTTTAAGCTGAACTAGGCCAGCGACCGCCATCATAAATAAGTACGGCCGTTGCGGTGGATTCCATCATGGAATATTTATAAACGTTTCTTTTGCATTGACAAAAACCACTCCATCGCTTTTGATAAACGGCATGCTTCAAAGTAGGATAGCTAACTACTTTAAATGTAAAATTGTACGAGTGCCTTGTAGTATTTTTTCGCTGATTCCTCGACAAAGCGGCCTTGTGACCGATTTTTGTTTTGAAATCACATCTCCCGAAAATATTGCTCGATAGTAGTTATAAAAATAAAAAACCGGCCAAGTGCGAGTCGGACTCGCGCACGAAGGGGCCGTACCATTATCTATAAAAAATTGCGGTTTACGATTTACCTATGACGTATTAAAAAAAAACTACTTACTCGATCTCGTTCAAACCAATTTTCGGTGAAAGTTTACATGGTAATGTACATCATATATATTTTTTTTAGTTTTATCATTCTCTTATTTTAGAAGTTACGGGGGGGGGGGGGACGACACACATTTTACCACTTTGGAAGTGTCTCTCGCGCAAACTATTCAGTTTAGAAAAAAATGATATTTGAAACCTCGAATATCATTTTTGAAGACCTATCCATAGATACCCCACACGTATGGGTTTGATGAAAAAAAAATTTTTGTGTTTCAGTTCTAAGTATGGGGAACCCCCAAAATTTATTGTTTATTTTTTCTATTTTTGTGTGAAAATCTTAATGCGGTTCACAGAAAACATCTACTTACCAAGTTTCAACAGCATAGTTCTTATAGTTTCGGAAAAAAGTGGCTGTGACATAACTACGGACAGACAGACAGACATGCCGAATCCATAAGGGTTCCGTTTTTAGGGTTCCGTAGCCAAATGGCAAAAAACGGAACCCTTATGGATTCGTCATGTATTTTTTGTTTACCAACCAATCTATGATGACCTCACACTGGGTACAAATTGAAAGCAGAATTGTGTTGATCCTGTTTTTTTAGATACGGCAGTTTATAGCGTATGTATGTTTTGACATAGGTATTTGTACAGAAACCTCAATTAAATTATTTTTATTTTTTTAATTTATTTTTACTCTACTGCCTAAAGAAAACGAGTGTACTACAAAAACAGCACAGCACAATTTTGCAACATTTTTTAACTGTATTTTCGAGTGTTGTGATTTTAAAAATCGGTCCCGAAGATAACTTGAAGCTAATGGCATAATAAACTGAAAGGTAATTACCGTAATTAGAGAGCATCAAATTACATATTAACGAGCCATATTGATGAGTTTAACATCAGAGATCACAACATGATTAATTATGCTGAATTGCCGAGAGACCGGAAATATTTTATTACATTTGCATTGCTTTTCGCGCGAAATTTACCTACCTCTATACACAGATATACTTATACCTATACAAAATAATTAATAATAATAATTAAGCAGTTGAGAGAGAAAACTGTACATCGTTTACAAGGTGTTTTGAGAAGAATCGAGAATATTTTAGCAGATTGTTATGTTGGTTTGATTTTTTGATTCTAAATGTAGTCACGTCTTTAATGCAATACATTTTGAACATCGACCAATGTATGGACTTTTTAAACATTATTGAAAAATCCTAATAAATCTGCCTGTCTGTTTGTTCACGATAATCTAATGATTATATAATTATGCATTAAAAATCTCGAAGCTTAATTAAGTCACGTGGCAAAGTGGCAATATGCTGTTTATATGCAACAATTGTATAAAATACAATTTTAATTGAGAACTTAAATTGCATTTTTACTCATATATATATATAAAAATAATGTACAAATAAAAATATTGGTGCAGTCATATGAAGACCCTAAATAATATCTGAACCTTTATTATGCATTGCACGTACCTAAGTACCGCACATTTATTATAACAACTACCCGAGGTAGAGTCAACCTAGGAAAGTAGAGTTGCCCCCTCTGCCTTATTACTCGTCGCCTGTAAGTGACCCTATACCCCGGTATCTAACGCTCAGTTTGGGGGCAAGCTAAAATAGTGATGTAGCTTCACATAATTATTTTTGACACATTTACTTATAAATAGTTATTTGTCAAAATGAAATTATTCTTTTGTGAATGTTCTTGAGACAACTCATTCATTGCATCTATTTGATCGGATAGGAGGGCGACAATTATTGGATTAACAAATGTATTGAATAAAAATCCAGGCATTAAATCTGTAAAAAATATTAATCAGTTGTTAGAAAATAAGGAAGTTCAAATTAATAAAAGTATTGTAAACAAAAGCTGCATAGAGCATTTCAAAAAACTACAGTTTTTGCCAGTTACATCTGTAGAGGTCGAAAAACCATTTTCATTTTTAAAATGGATTTTTACAAGCAGACGACGAAGTTTGACTTCATATAATTTGGAAAAAATATTGTTAATTTATTATGAAACATACTTACAAAAATAAAATATTTTTTTCTTCTTTTTTCATAATAATTAAAAAAAAACACTATAGAAGAGCTCTGGTAAGTATGGATCTTTTTGATAATTATGTTAGTGAGTAAATGAACTTAATTTTTTATCGATTCAGATTATCGAAACTGCCCCATCACTTGCCCCCAAACTGAGCATTAGATAACGGGGTCTAGGACCACACACTATTGGTCCTTAAAAGACACCCCGCAAGTGAATTTTTACTTCCTGTCACACGCTCCTCACTGTGAGGTCACGTCTACGCGCGACCGGTGGCGCGGGAGCGTTTCTCTTGCTCGGCTGAGACGGCCGTCGTCCGGTAACTACCTTGCAGCACACGAGATTCTCACAGGATAAGGAATAAAAAAGATTTATTCGCTTCAAATTGACCTAAACTAATATACTACGTACTTTTTAGAAGTAACTTCAAATTTAGTATATTGTTAAGTAACTATGTATGTAACTGACGGCAATGACAATGTCGTTGATGATGGTTATTTGTTTATACTCTATCTCACAAATATGAATGGACTGGTTTTAATGAAATAACAGAAAATTAATAAAATAAAAGAAGATTGAGAATTAAACGAGTTCCCTCACAAGAAACGTGTTTTTTTTCGGTACGGCACCCTTCGTGTCCTAGCCCGACTTGCACTTGACCAGATGTTTACTTAATTTGACGAAAACGAAGCAGAAAGGCACGAGCGAAAACGCAAGCAAAAGTTAGTTAAAGATAAAATTCATAAAGATGTTCCTTTTCGCAGAGCGCTATATTTTTAAGATACCTAATATAAAGGTAGGTTGGTATGGAAATGCAAGGCTCATGTCTGTTATAAGGAAATACAACCTGTCAACATGCTACTCGTAAATAAGTTCAAAACAATTTTCAATCGAGCCAGCACGCGATTTTGTACTTTGTTTCAGTGAATAGGTACCTTCATGTATCAGTACATAGCAGATGGGTGAATCAACTTTTAAATGTCCACATGATGAAATTTTGGATTTTTATTTTTTGTTCTTATTTTCCAATTTTAAATGTTTTATTTAAAAGATAATTTTCTCTCGTTTATGAATCTGTATAGAGCAGAGCTGTTTCTTTGATAATTTAGTGCGTTTCACTAGAAAAAATTCACCAGCCCAGATCTGCCCTGTCCCCTGGACCACCATTCTAAATTATTTTTAGCTAAACTAGACATCAATTATTGTTAATACAATTATCTTACTTACATTCATTTACCAATACAGTTTCATTTTTTATTTTTATATACGGCATACATCTCAATAATTTCACAGTATTTCCCATAATCATGTCCCCAGGACAACTTTTATTTCTCATAAAGTGAACTTTTTAATTAAAATTCGAAATAGTAACATTAATGTAATAAATTTTTTCCTGCTACTTTGTTTTATATTGTGTTATTGTATCTTTAAAAAAAATGAACTGTTCTTGAATTTAAAAAGAAATAAAATAATGATTTGTGTTTTTTAATTTAGGGACAACTTGGTTGTCCCATAGACATATTGGTTGTCCAATGGAAATATTAGAACCAAAAATCTTACAAGAGGGTACACAGAATGAAACAAATTTAATAAAGTAGCCTGGAAAACGTCGCTACTCGATGCTAGGAATCGCCGCGGCGCTGATGTGGATAGCGATCATCATCTTGTCGTCACTGATGTACGTCTCAAGATGGCTGCACGCGTCGAAAAGTTAAAAGGCATCCAAAAAGTTCAATTTGCAGAAACTTAGGACCGAGGAGGGTCAACAGGAGTTCGGTGTTTGCCTCCTTAATCAATTTGAGCTTTTGGAAGAGCTGGAAGACGAGGAAATGGATGAAACTTGGAATCATCTACGCACTGCTTTCAATGTAGCCGGCGAAAAAGTCTTGGGCTATAAACGCTCCAAGCAAGAACCCTGGATGTCCCAAGAGCTGTGGTCCGCGATAGAGAGAAGGCAGAGCGTAAAGCTAGAGCAATTGGCCGCTGAATACACTGTTGCTTCGGACGCCCTAGATGAGTAGTATACTGCCTTACGCCTCCGCATCCGAAAGCTGGCGAGACGTGACAGACGGCGTGCCGCTGACGAGCTAGCAGACCAGACCAACGCAGCAGCCAAGATAGCCAACATGAGGGAGTTCTACGACGTTACTAAACGCCTGTGCAACAAATCACTTTCCTCCAAAAAGCTGCTGAAAGACGCCACGGGACAACTATTGTGTACTACAGAGAAATAACTGAAACGATGGACCGAGCACTTCTCCAACCTGTTGACTAGCATTGACTAAGCCCAACCGATAACTGCTTCAGACAACTCCGGACCACCCCTGAATCTGCCAACCATTCCACCAACATACGCAGTAGTAGTCACCGCCATTAAAAAGCTGAAGGCAGGAAAGGCACCAGGGGTTGATAACATCGATGTGGAGCTATTAAAAGCGGATCCGGCTAGGTCAACCGAAATACTTTATCCGCTGTTGCAGGGTGTTTGGGAGACGGAGCGTGTTCCCTGCGACTGGAAGCAGGGTTTGCTCGTGAAGGTACCGAAGAAGGGGGATTTGTCAGTCTGCGATAGCTGGAGGGGCATAATGCTCTTACCGACTGCGGCTAAAGTTCTGGCAAAAATGCTCCTCAACCGAATGTCCCCAGAGATTGCAGGGACACTTCGGGAAGAGCAAGCCGGGTTCCGTTCTAGCAGGTCATACACCGACCACACGAATACCTTGCGCATACTTATAGAATCGTGCGTGGAGTGGCGAGCCGAACTTTTCCTTGCTTTCGTCGACTTCGAGAAAGCGTTCGACTCCGTGCAGTGGAGCGCACTGTGATCCTGTCTCAGGCGAAGTGGAATACAGTATATAGGTATCATCTGGTCCCTATATAACTGTAGCATCTGCAACGTAGTACACGACCAAGTTCTAGGGGAACCAATCTCAATGACTTCAGGAGTCAAGCAGGGGTGCCTCCTGTCACTGCTGCTCTTCATTGTCCTACTCGACGACGTCATGCAGAAGGTAACTCAAACATCTAGGGGCATCCCATGGAACAAAAGCTCGCACCTGGAGGACCTTGACTATGCAAATGACATAATGTTGATTTCGTCTTCACTGACCGTTCTCCATATGAAGCTGGACTCATTACGAGAGGAAGTTCAAGATAAGGGTCTACGAATCAACACTAAGAATTCGAAATGCGAATACAGTCTTCGGAAAACAGACCCATCAGACTCAATGGTACACCACTGGAATCTGTCGCAAAGTTTACATATCTCGGCAGCACCGTGACCAACAGCGGCAACTCTGATTACGACGTCGACGCGAGGATCAACAAAGCGAAAGGTGTCCTTACCCAGCTAAAACCTGTGTGGGATTCGAACGTGCTCACCCGGTGGATCATGTTTTCCCTCTTCGATTCCATAGTGAAGTCTGTTTTGCTCTTCCGCTGCGAGACTTGAAAGGAGACATAGAGTCTGACGAGCAAGCTTCAAGTGTTCGTCATCAAATGCCTGAGGTCCATCCTGCGCATATTTTGGACGAACACTATCAGCAACGAGGATCTATAGAAGCGATGCCACCAAATCCCGATGAAGTGAGAAATCGCGCAACGGAAATGGAAGTGTATAGAAAGAAAGAAAGAAAGAAAGAAAAACATAGGGCACACCCTCCGAAGACCAGAGGACAATACCACCAGGGTCGCGTTGAGGAGTGGATGGCGACGTCTCACGAAGGCCCTCTGTACCACTGGGGTACCATAGAACAACAACAAATCGTTTTTGTCCAAGGGACAACCAAAATGTCCTACGGACAACCAATTCCGTTGTCCAAGTGACTAGTTGTCCGAGGGACTTATCTAAAACTTTGAGCCGTATAATAAATATTAAAGATTTTTTATCTTTTATTTCAACCTTACGGTAAATTATTTATAAAATAGTATCTGGTACAATATAATTTATTGTAATATGTTAAGTACTTACGTAGTTGTGCCAGTGGTCCGATGGACAGACAATAAAGCCACCCACAGTCTTCAACAGTACTCGACCGACTAACGCCGCGAGTTTTGTGAAATCAAAATAACGGCCAGGCCTATTTGCTTAACAGAATTTTTAGCTTGTTGTGAAGTATCTTAGTACGCCATCTATATTTAGATTTTATAACTATTTTATGGTTGCCCAGTGGACAGTGGGTAGCGTGTATAATTAAAGGGACAAAATTAAAAGGCAAGAAATTCATAAACCTTTTAGTGCAAATATAAGAAATCGGTGTGTTTTATTAATGATAATTATCCATAAAAACGATTATGTGTATAAATATCAATTCCGAAACAGTATTTTTTCGTAATACAAAGTTTTACGGTGCACCGTTGCACGGGGACAATCTGTCTACTATTGAAAACCAACTTTTGGTCTTTTGGACAACCATTACAGAACAGATAAATTGTAAACAAAATGAAATATTTTGTTATAAAATGCTAGATAATATTAATAGGAACATAAAGGAATACAAATAAATGTAAATACTTTTATATAAATTTGTGTTATCGATCCGGGACTTTGTACGTATGATGTTGAACACTAAAAAGTTGATTCACCCAGATACAGAATTTAATCCAAGAAAATCACAATTTATTAAATTGAATACCGTAAAGCTTAATTCAAAAGATACCATAACTGCTACGTGTAAGTATTACAATTTCAGATGTAATATTGTGACCTAAAATTATGTTTTCTCATATCGAAGTTCTTAATTTATTTACATTCATCCATGGTTCACCATTACTTTTTCAGTGCGAAATAAAATAAAATTACATGTAGTTATCTCTACGGAATGAACCTCAAAAGGTTGTATTGTGTGTAAACGCCTTACAGGGAGATTGATTGAAGAATCCAACCATAGGGCGTGAATAGTTAAAAAGCCTACCACACGACTTGAATTTTACTTATTGTAGTCGATTGATGTATTTGCCATTTCAATAATAGTCTCGATGTATGTTAAAAACAGTATTTGTTATAATAATGTAGTTGCAACGTGGGAGGGTGAAGGAAGGCGGCAGTATCGAGCGTGGGCGCGCCGCCCTAGCGCCACAGAAGCCCTACACCTACAGTCGAGTCCGCCGAGAGGCAAGACACGCACGCCGCCGCTCGCCGCCGTCGCTCGCGCTCGCTCGCGCCCCCCCTCGCAGGGCCCGCGCCCGCAGCGCCACGACCACGGGTAGCGGACCACGGCGACTCGCCGGCAACGGCTCGCGTTCGCTTATCGCTTGCCAGTTGCCACATTGCCGAGCGGAAAACTGCATACACAGCACTCCACTCATTCACGCGAACGGCATCGCACGTGCACTTATGCGTGCCCGCGATCACTACGCCGACGTTTTGCGAAAACCGCCCCTCTGATTCAGCTTAACTCCGCAGCAATTGACCAGTTGGACGATTCTATTGAAAGTGTGACTTTAATAACATGTTATGTGGCACAATACTCGTGTTTGACGAATAAATTGGGCGGCGCCACGTCTACGTCATGCTACAGGGTAATGTATTTCTTATTAAATCACTTTGATTGAATTGTAAATGTGTTTAAGTTTAAATTGATTGTAGTTTTGCAATATTTTTTAGAAATATTTTCAGTGTCTGAAAAATAGTTTTATTTTAGAATTATCTGTGTACCTACTTCTAAGTAAGCTTTTGATGAAATCAAGATCGTCACTTAAATATTTATTAGTGTAAAAACGGTGTAGATTTTATTTAAATTCATGAAGAAAACATTGATATATCGACTTGTACGTATGTAAATCGACATTTTAATATAATTTGTAATTAAGTATGAGCGTTTTAATTTTCATGTTGTTGCGGTTGGGAAGACGTTATGTAAATTTATGAAAGATTTTTGGGCGTGGATAAGCTACGTATCCGAGTAATAATTTAAGTACACCATAATATCAGTAAGTATCAGTATTGAGTTAAGATTTATTGGCTGTTCGGTATCTAGTAACTAAGATTTTGAAAAAATCTTGCCATGAACTCTGTACAGATAGCTAATAGCAGATTTAATTAATTAATTTATTTAGTTCATTAATAGCAGCTTGATGACCGAGCAGTTAAAAAAATTGCTTTGGTAATTATTATCTGTTTTTGGTCATACATATATTTACATTTGTAATAGTTAAACAAGAAGAACGAAATCGAAAGTACCTAAAGTATCTAAAGTACAATACAATTCAGTCATCATAATATACTTTCAATTATTGGTAATAAGAAGTATTCTAGGCTATTTTGTTATTAAACAATACAGTAGGTAAGGTTTTAAATTTTAAGTAATAAACAACATTTCTACTGATACGTCGAGACGCTCCACGATTTTTGCATCGTTTATTGGATCCCTTTTTGTGGAATGTTTTGTCAGTAAAAAATAAATTTAAAGCTAAAAACGGAGCTCGGAAATTTTTTACACTTTACCTATAATCGTAGATTCTACAGCAACCTACACCGTCTAAGGTTGATAATACCTTGCTCCAACTCCGTTAAATTTTTATCAAATAATTTACTATCTATTTTTTGTCGATGTTCGTCCGTTAAGAAAATTGTTAAGAAGCCGAATAAAACGAATTCATTAAATATTTATGATAGGGATAACAATGGAAAACAAACGGCCCTAGCGAGACTGTTTTGTGCTTGTTGGAAACTTAACTTCGCCCGGGGGGCGGGCTGGGACTTACGATCCCAGTAAAGGGATTTTTGGTGATATTTAACGAAGCGATAGATAGTACATGATAATACCTATCCCGAAACACGATGCTCATTATCACACCGCCAGCCGACTAATGTGATAATCAATAGTTTTCGGCTTCTTCTGTCGACTACATACTAGCTATTAGCTTACTTGTTACAGCTGTTTATATTTTTTCTACGCCTCGATTCGACTCTACTGTACTGTACTGTACCGTACTGTACCGTGCTGTACTGTACTGTATTGTACTGTACCGTACTGTATCGTCCTGTACCATGCTGTATCGTACTATACCGTCATGTACCATACTATACCGTGCAGAACCGTGCTGTACCGCACTGTACCGAGCTGTACCGCGTTGTACCGCGCTGTACCGCACTGTACCGCGCTCTACCGTGCTGTACCCAGCTCAACCGTGCTGTACCGTGCTGTACTGTTCGGTACCGCACTGTACCACGTTGTACCGCGCTATAACGTGCTGTACCGTGCTGTACCGAGTTCAAACGTGTTGTACCGTGCGGTACCGCGCTGTAACGCACTGTACCGCGCTGTACCGCGCTGTACCGCACTGTACCGGGCTGTACCGCGCTGTACCGCGCTGTACCGCACTGTACCGTGATGTACCGTGCTGTACCGTGCTGTACCGTACTGTACCCTACTTTTCCCTAATGTACCCTACTCTCAACTCAGCAAGTCTAAACTGGGCTTTAGTGTTGATTGTAACCTACATTTAATAATCTGTGGCAGCTAGGTGTATCGTAATAACGACATTACGACACAAGTGCTGTTATGGGGAATAGAGTAAGTATAGACTTTCTGAAGTCATTCGACCTATTCCCGTTAAGGGGTTATGGGGGAGGTCATTTGCAATCATTTTTGTCCCATAATGCCCTATGCAAAAATGAACCATTTCTGAGATAATTGAAATTTAAGTTTTTTGCAAAAAAAGTCGGAAACGCATCTTCAAAAATTTATTCAAAAAAAAGTTGGCCATTTAAGTAAACTTTTTTTTTTTTTATGTACAAGATAAAATAGCTGTTTTTATGCAATATTAAAAATATAAAATTATCTGTACACGTTTAAGAACGCAAGACCAAAAAGTAAAAAAAATATGATTTTTTATAAGGTTGTTCAAAATAAATGGCACAATAACAGAAAATTTTACTACTACATTTGGTGTGCAGATTGTACGGAAAACATGCACGTATTTCTAGCTTTCTATCAAGCTACTAAAACTATCATTTTTGTAAATGGTTGCCAGAAAAAAATAATCACAAAGGACGTAGGAAGAAAATCACGACCGAACATTTCTCAAAATCAACTCATCAATGAAAAATTTATTAAAAAAAAAGTTAGCCATTTAAGTAATTTTTTTTATTTGGTTGTGTACAAGATAAAATAGCTGTTCTTATGCAATATTGAAAGTGCAACTATCTGTACACGTTTATGAATGCGAGACCAAAAAGTAAAAAAAAATATGATTTTTATCAGGCTGTTCAATATTAATGGCACAAAAACAGAAAATTTTACATATGCATTTGGCGTGCAAATTATACGTAAAACGTGTTTGTATTTCTAGCTTTCTAAAAAGCTATTAAGTAATAATATGATTTTTGTTAATGCTTGGCAGAAAATAATTAGCACAAAGGACGTAGGAAGAAAATCCCGTCAGAACATTTTTTTAAATTAACTCACACTGAATCTATCAATAATAACTGTTATAAATACAACTAACAACAATAACTAATGTAAAATACCAAATTGAAACAAAAAACAATTAAGTTTGTAATCCGACGATGTTTTTATTTTATTTACATTTGATACCCATTCATAAATGTTCCTTATTTGTTGCAGTCGCTGACTACGAAATTTGTAAGAACTTCCATTTCAAATTATAAGAAATAAAGAAGCAATTTGACAATGGAACTCCTTACTTTGATAATCTTATTAAAAAAACATTGTGTATTTTTTATTTGGAAATCGGCGGCAAATTCGTTTAGTTTATGCACAACATTTTATTTACTAAGCAGATTACTATGTCTGGGATCATAATAATTACGAAAAATAAACACAGTTAATTATTTTTTTATAATATTATCAAAGTAAGAAGTTCTATTTTCAAATAAGTTCTTTATTTCTTATAATTTGAAACAACAAATTTTATTTTTTTGTGTTTTTGTGCCATTAATGTTGAACAGCCTGATAAAAATCATATTTTTTTTACTTTTTGGTCTCGCATTCATAAACGTGTACAGATAGTTGCACTTTCAATATTGCATAAGAACAGCTATTTTATCTTGTACACAACCAAATAAAAAAAAATGACATAAATGGCCAACTTTTTTTTTAATAAATTTTTCATTGATGAGTTGATTTTGAGAAATGTTCGGTCGTGATTTTCTTCCTACGTCCTTTGTGATTATTTTTTTCTGGCAACCATTTACAAAAATGATAGTTTTAGTAGCTTGATAGAAAGCTAGAAATACGTGCATGTTTTCCGTACAATCTGCACGCCAAATGTAGTAGTAAAATTTTCTGTTATTGTGCCATTCATTTTGAACAACCTTATAAAAAAATCATATTTTTTTTACTTTTTGGTCTTGCGTTCTTAAACGTGTACAGATAATTATACTTTTAATATTGCATAAAAACAGCTATTTTATCTTGTACATAAAAAAATAAAAAAAGTACAAGTAAATAAAATAAAGAAAGTAGTTTTTTGTTGAAGTTGGCTAAATAGTTCAAAGGGTCATTTTGTTAAAGGTAATACCAATACATTATGGCTTCTTAAATTTGCATGAACTTTGCAAAATATCGTCAATCACGCAACAGCCAAGCACGTCAATCCACACATTTGTCATCGTGATAATAAATGCTGATGTCTGATGTTCGTGACATGTTGCTTGATAGCAGTGTAGTGTATTTACCACTGTCCAATAATTATGGACAATGGTCTCTCCTGCAATAGGTACTATGGACTCAGTGGCGTAGCTAGTTAACCAAAGGCCCTGGGGCAAAAAATAAACTAGGGCCCCAACCCGTGTTTGTTTACATACCTAATAAGACAAGTAAGGATGAATGCACTTTAAATTCACTAGACTCGCGCGCTTGTAAATTCACTAGTAGCGTTTTATAGCCGCGTTTCTCATAGGTCCGCGTTTATAGTTTGTAAGTCAGAGTCCGAGGGGCCCCCTGAGCTTGGAGGCCCCGGTGCACTGCCCCGCTTGCCCTACGGTAGCTACGCCACTGGGACTACGAAATATGAGACTTAAAGAGCCGATTTTTTAGATCGAGTAGATAAACTCGCATACTTTTCCTTTTAATAATAATTTTAAGTTATCGTTAATTTTTCAACTAGGTGCATATATGTAGTTCTTTAACTAAGAAAAGAAAGAAAGAGATATTTTAAGAATTTATGTCAACTGTTGCATTAGGCAGTGAAAATGTTGTTTCCTATGTAACTGTCCAAGTGCTAGGTACCTAACTAGAATCGTCTCGCATATGATGATTTTTAAAATCCTGATCGTCCGTGTACCTACTAACTTGGTGATTTTCAATGCCTGAAACAACAGTTGGCATAAACTATTTAAAACGCGAGCTTATGTATCTAGTTATAATAAATATTTAACATAATATAAGTATTAGCTAATCTAAACATTTCCACAAATGCGACTATTTTAATAGCAGTCGATTGGCCTTTCTAAATGCGGTTGTACGCCCGTAAAATTATATTCATTATGCAATACATTACGTTACTGAACAAAACTGGATGCCTTGCTCACTGCTTATTCACTAAATACGAATTTTGTGAAAGATAGATAAACTTGGCACGTAGAGGGTCGCGGGATGTTATTTATTCAAGCATCCATGATTCCTCGCGCTGCCGCTGCCTCGTTACAGGAGCGAGGGTGGGCTGTTGTCTACGCCAACGCATTATATAAATATCATTTCACTCCTTTGATTTAGTTACATTTATTAAGACTGACATGGACTCTAAAAGCTATCTAAAATATATCCATACAGTTCCACGTTATGTTTTCTAAATTCTGTTTTCAGAAGTTAAGGTACTTATGTAAAAAAAAAAAACAAAATCCAGTTTTTCGACCGTCCCGAATTAGTATTTATTCAGCGATTTCATCAATTTTCTATGAAACTTTCTTTCTTTTATGATTTTGTCTTTTTTTTTTTTTGTGTATGAGTGTATATCAATTTAAATATTTGACGAGGAACGCTAACAAAAGCACAAACGTAAAATAAACGTGGTCCGAATTAATTATCTGTGATCAATTCAATTATTGAATAATTTTCATGAATCCTACTGTACTAACTATTTTCAACCAATCAAGAAGCAGCAGGGCGTTTGCCTCACGTCATAATTGACAAAAGTGAGTAGCGAGTTTGAATTACGATGTTTGTTTTTTGAAACTCTTTTCAGCTCTTTGTACAGAAGTTGAAAATGTTCGATAGTAGCCAGTACCATAAACAAATACTTAAACTTTTGGTTTAGCACTAAAATTTGTTTGTAATAATTATAGTTCGAGGATTAAATACTTAGAAGTACACGAATAGAAAAATATATTTTACATACCCAATTAGGTACATACTAAATAGTAGGCGGTTCGGCAATCCCTACACGTAATTTTATTTTTCTACAGTAAACGTCCCTGTGCTCGACATGGCATCTTCAATCTTATGACATAGTAAAGAGAGGTGACAGATGGGTGCCATCTACTGGGCGTTGAGGTGTCGAGCATTGGTGGGCCAATCAACTTTTATACCGACGCTAATCTGTCCGCGACATTTTTCAAACAATTGCAGATTTTTGTAAGTAAACATGTTTTTTCTGTAATTTAATAGATGGTGTACATGAATACATGCCATCCTACGTAAGTTTAACCTATTAAACCGTGAAATATCTTGTTGGAAGTACGATTTTTTGGTAACGCCAGAGACAATTTTGGTAACGCAGGAGACGCCCAAAGTGTCACTGGTACGTTTACCTTAATGGGACCCTGCCCAGAATTCACGTCGTAGCACTATGGAAGATGGAAGATTCAAATGAATGAAATTTCACGAACCTTTTTTAAAGTTACCCTGTTTACCCACACCGTGCACTCAGTGATATTTTTGAATGAAGTTCATCGTTTTCTCGTGTAAATGTACGATTTTGCCATAAACCTCGAATCATAAAAGAATTATAAAAGCGCCTTTTGGCATTTCCGTGAGCAAAACAGACTAGAGATAGAACACAAAGTTTTCAGATCAAAAGCTCCTTATAACATAATATCATGCTATGCTCGTTTGTTCAAATTTACAATTTTCCTTTGCTCTCTGTAATTCGAATAAATATTGCGTGCTTATAAGGCTACTCGACGTACAGTGTGTGTACGTGTCTACAGACAGACAGAGCGTTCTTGGCGTAACCACAGCCGTTGATAAGTACAAAAACATGACGCTGCCAGAACTTATTAAGTGAAACATTACAGTAAGATTTTTGGTCTTAATATAGTAACATGCGAATATTAGGTGCATAGAAGCTACAAGCTTGGCAGGTAGAACGTAAGTATATTGTGGGCGTAAAGAGTCATTCAGCTTACATGACACGCAAGTTTGTTACTTGCTCAATCAATGTATCTGTTTCATGTCTAACCTTTTACGAAAGTAAAAGGTCAAGTTATGGCATGCCTTTGCTTTGCCTTGCCATGCCTTCAATTCATTTGCGTAGGTACAGTTGCAGCATGTCAATTATGTTACACAGTTAAATCGGTTGCATAAGTCGTCAATTAGTTAAATAATGTACTTAGTTTCCAGAGTGTTCGTGTAGAAACAGATTGAAAAGGTTCCGCAGTGAGTCAATTTTAAAATGACTCAAGCGCTTCTAATGTCTACAAAAGGATCTATCGGTAATTATTAATTATACAGAATTAAGTAGAAGCAAACTCTTATAATATAGCCATTTAGTACGAAGAAGCTGGTTTTATACAAGCTGGTTTATAAATATTTATCTTTGCGGATAAATATTTATTTATTTAAATATCACGAGACAATTCACACCAATTGACCTAGTCCCAAAGTAAGCCAAGTAAAGCTTGTGTTATGGGTACTAGGCAACGGATAAACATACTTATATATAGATAGATACATACTTAAATACATATTAAACACCCAAGACCCGAGAACAAACATTAGTATTTTTCATACAAATATCTGCCCCGACACGGGAATCGAACCTGGGACCTCAAGCTTCGTAGTCAGGTTCTCTAATCACTAGGCCATCTGGGCCCAATTGCATAACAAAGTACAACTAATATTACAAGCGGAACTCTCGCTTCAGTTCTATTAACTAGAAAGGGAGTTTCGCTTGTAATATAAGTTGTACTTTGTTATGCAATTGGCCCCTAGTCGTCTAAATTAAATTGGTACTTACATCCGATTTAATTAAAGAATAAGATCGTAGGTATTTTTCTATAATCGATAGAATTAAAAAATTACCTTAAAACCAATTTGTCTTTCGCAATCCCAAGCGCAAGTGCAAATGCAATCTGATTGATAGAGGCATTTGATGCCGAGGACTACTGCCAGCGGTAATAATGCCTTCAAACATTTGACAGTAATTTTTCCGGGACTGGAAAATATTTCTGGAATTGGCACATCATTAATTAGCTAGCTCTGCCCTTTTAGAATTTGAACTCCGAATACTTAGTCATTGATTTTATTGGTAGGATCTCTAGAGTTCATTTGGCACCGTCAAAAGTTCACACCACATTAAGTCTTGCCGCGTAGGTTTGGCCTTCAGCCATGGATTTTCCGTTCAATTCAGAAGTTATTTATCAACGTAGCTTTTGAAAATGCATATTTGGCTCCAGTTACTATGTTACAGAATGGACTTCTCTATTCAAATTGCTCAAAGTAGATAGTACCTATCTACATGTATGTCGGATTTTGTTGGAAATTTTACACATTAGCAAGTTGGATTCAATGCTTGTTTGTCTGCTTAGCTTTGTCTTGCCATATTGGTTATGGTTGTAATAAACGTGCATAGCTACAAATTTCGAGCTTTTATCAAGTGATAAACAATGGTGGTAAGTATAATGATGGTGTAGGTGGGTAGGTAAATGATAAGATAGGTACTCTTTGTGAAATTGATGCAATTGATAAAATAACCCTTTTCTTGCAGTCGGGGAAAAATATTACAAGGCATATTTAGGTATTCAATTTTTCACCCGACTCTCGGAGGAGGGTTATGTTTTTACTAAATTAACTAATTGGTAAGTGCATTCAACGACGAAATTATATATGCAAATTGAAAGCGTACTAATATTCTATCATTCATTCATTACAAATATCACTTTTTAGGGTTCTGTAGTCAACTAGGAACCCTTATAGTTTCGCCATGTCTGTCTGTCTGTCCGTCCGCGGCTAAGCTCAGAGACTGTTAGTACTAGTTTCTATAATTGTCGTTTACGAGTCCAACTCAGATTGTTGGTTTTAAAGATTTACGTATAACTAGTCCAATGTTTTTGCATGTATGTAGATAAGTGAATAGGGTGGATGAGGCATGGCTGCGGCCTGGCGAGGTGCCACGCCGCGCGCCGCCATCGCAGCTCAGTAATGCATTGCCATTAGCTGCGGGCCCATACTACGTATATACATACATACTTAATACTTCTCATTTATGCCAATCTTTATTCAGATCTAGTAACAACTATCGAAGTAAATAAAATCGACTACTTATGGGCCATACACTTTTTTTTTCGCGTCTCTTCTGTGGACATGACAAAAGTATGGTTTATTCTATAGCCAATATTTTTTTGTCAAGACATCAGCGTGTGTGACGCCTGGCCAACTATCAGCCCATTTAAATAAATCATAAGTTTGCTGACTCGGAGTCGCTATAGCATTTTATGCAACTGTATCATAATAAGGGTCATTAAGACACGAATGCGAGTTTATGACATGAGGCGAAGCCGAATGTCATAATAGATACGCATGCATGAGTGTCTTAATGGCCGATTATGAATAGTTGCATTTACTTTTTCTACGAGTTCAAAATAAACAATTTTTAAATAATGAATACTTACATAACGGACAATAAATGAATTTTTCGATTTTAAAAGTTGCAAATTATTGCTCACTTCCATTGCCGCCTGTTTTATTTCTGGCGGCGTCAACATTTCTGCATCACTTACTTAATTCACCAAAGTCACAAATTCTCACAGATAAAAAGTCATTTAAATAGTGATTAACTCTTTTATTTCTTTCAACTTGAAAGAACTCCGTGCAAAAGCAATAGTTATTTGTGTTAAAAGGGGCCAAAACAATTTTTTGTTCCTCGAGGGCGTTATTTTGAATTCAGAACGAAGCGATGGATTCTATAGTAGAATCCCGAGCGCAGCAAGGGATTCTAAAGTAGAATCCTGAGCGTAGCAAGGAATTCAACATACGCCGCCCGAGAACAAAATGTTTTGGCCTCGAATGACACACACTATTTTTCATTACTATCTATGAGAAAAAGAAAGAGTTACGTCTCGAGATCGTATGTATAAATTTAGGACTGAAAGTATACATAAAACAAATCATTACAATGCAATACAATTATTGTTTATTGGCCACCACAAAGAAAATATTACAGAAAAATAGGTACATGGAGAAAAAAGAACATTTAAATAAATCAATCATTATGAAAAAATTAAACATTTAGGTATATATAGGATACATTTGGACAATTCGTGAATGATATGTTAATGGTTTTATTTGGGACTTATCACAGTCGAACTCATTTTTAATTATTATTTGCACGAACTTTACGAACACTATGAAAATCTTTGAAAAAAAACAAATAAAATGATAGAATTGCACGTGAGTTTTTTTTTCAGCGCGCATTGCCGTTATCTAACCGGCCAGTAACTTCTTCATACATTTTTTAATTCAACCTTCACGCGAGCGCCTCCAACCAACCTAACTACGCTAATCTATCAGAAGGACAAATTCGGACCAATCAGAAGAGAGAAAACTCAAACTCCTATGGGGACAAAACTGAGTTTTGTTCCCGTTATCCTCTAAAGCCAATTGGCGTTTTTCGAACAGAACTTCTGACGCTTGCCTTCGCAATCACTATTTCTTTCTGTCAAACGGTATAAGTTGATGACAGAAAGAGATGGTGAAAGCGAAGGCAAGCGTCAGAAGCGTTAGACAATACGGCCTCTGGTGTGTGATGAAAAACAAATTCCCGCTATTTTTAATCTTTTTTTTCACTATTTACAACCTTAGAATGGACCCGGGAACTTTAGGTCAGACAGCCAAATTGAATGATGTTAAAATATTCATATTTAATAATGACTTTAAAATTCATTTATTGTCCGTTATTTAAGTATTCATTATTTAATAATTGTTAATGTAAAAATATTTTAATTAATGTAAATGACTTTATATTAATTTCCCGCTTTATTCTTTTGTAATTTGAGACCGTACTCGTTAAGAGTGATCAGATTGTTCTCAATTACGAAATTTCGTTTGAAAAATAAACCTTGATTGTGATTGATCTTACCTGTTCTTACTCATTTTTAAGCAACCAATCACGTGGCACATGCATATTTAAAGAAATTCGATTATCAAAATCGATTTCAGTATTATTTTTTTGAATGTTATTATATTACTCAGTTCCGTAGCATAATGAAAATTACTATGGGTTATTAGTTATTGCCACCATTTGTTCACCATAGAGCATAGAACTTGGAACCGACTTATAACGTTAGTTATTATTGTATAGTTTTTGACCATTATAATTGACGACCTTGTTAGAGTGGCCGGAAAGGACTGGATGCGAAGGGCGCAAAAGCGGGAAGAATGGCGTGCATTGGAAGAGACCTACACTCAGCATTGGGTGGTGAAAGGTTGAAAACGAAGAAGAAGATGAAGACTACAAGAGTAGAAAAATTATACTTATGACTACAGGAGAGACAACGTCAGTTTCTTACGTAGTGTATAACCCTTATTATAGTGGAATAAAACTTTTCGAAGCTGTTTTTTATTTTCAATTTAGGAAACCGAGCGGGGTTGATGTTAAATCGTTGTGTTAAGTTAGTACGCAAAAATGCGGTAGTCAAAAACAGCGTAGATTAAACTACATAGATGTAGGTATTTGTTACGAAATGTACACCGTGCTAAACTTTAATGTGATCCAGATATTTCTACAGGTTGACATCGCAGACATAATTAGAAGTGATACGACTAAATAAAGCATTTAAGTAGGATCATAATAATATGATGATTAAATACAGTAAATATACTTAATCGCAGTAAAATTCAAAATTAAATAATTTAGTGCTCAAGAAAGAGACGCGAAGATAAACGAATCTCAAGTGCCTCAAATATCCACTTTATTATTACTGCCTATTGCTTGCTTAGCTTTTCAAATGCGATTGCCATTTTTCATCGCTATAACTATAAATTAATAGTATTTTATGCAACGGTTGTATAAGTGAGGTCTTAAAAGGCGAGTGACGTGAGTTGCGATACGAGCGAACGCGAGTATCGCAATGGAAGACGGCTCGAGCCGTTAAGACCAAATTATACACCGTTGCATACAATATTTTTTCTACGACTCGACTCTACTGTACTGTACTGTACCCTACTGTAGGGTACAGTAGGGTAAAATAGGGTAAAATAGGGTATAGTAGGGTACAGTCGGGTACAGTAGGGTAAAATGAGGTACGGTCGGGTAAAGTAGGGTACAGTCGGGTGAAATAGGGTACAGTAGGGTACAGTCGGGTACAGTATGGTAAAATGGGGTACAGTAGGGTACAGTCGGGTACAGTAGGGTACAGTATGGTAAAAAAGGGTACAGTAGGGTACAGTCGGGTACAGTAGGGTAAAATAGGGTACAGTAGAGTACAGTCGGGTACAGTAGGGTAAAATAGGGTACAGTAGGGTACAGTCGGGTACAGTAGGGTAAAATAGGGTACAGTCAAGTACAGTAGGGTACAGTCGGGTACAGTAGGGTAAAATAGGGTACAGTCGGGTACAGTAGGGTAAAATAGGGTACAGTAGGGTACAGTCGGGTACAGTAGGGTACAGTCGGGTACAGTAGAGTAAAATAGGGTACAGTAGAGTACAGTCGGGTACAGTAGGGTAAAATAGGGTACAGTAGGGTGCATTCGGGTACAGTCGGGTACAGTAGGGTAAAATACCCTATTTTACCCTACTGTACCCTATTTTACCCTATTGTACCCGACTGTACCCTACTGTACCCTATTTCACCCTTCTGTACCCGAATGTACCCAACTGTACCCTATTTTACCCTACTGTACCCGACTGTACCCAACTGTACCCTATTTTACCCTACTGTACCCGACTGTACCCTATTTTACCCTACTGTACCCGACTGTACCCTATTTTACCCTACTGTACCCGACTGTTCCCGACTGTATCCTATTTTACCCTACTGTACCCGACTGTACTCTACTGTACCCTATTTTACCCTACTGTACCCGACTGTACCCAACTGTACCCTATTTTACCCTACTGTACCCGACCGTACCCTATTTTACCCTACTGTACCCGACTGTACCCTATTTTACCCTACTGTACCCGACTGTATTCTACTGTACCCTATTTTACCCTACTATACCCGACTGTACCCTACTGTACCCTATTTTACCCTACTGTACCCGACTGTACACTACTGTACCCTATTTTACCCTACTGTACCCGACTGTACCCAACTGTACCCTATTTTACCTACTGTACCCGACTGTACCCTATTTTACCCTACTGTACCCGACTGTACTCTACTGTACCCTATTTTACCCTACTGTACCCGACTGTACCCAACTGTACCCTATTTTACCCTACTGTACCCGACTGTACTCTATTTTACCCTACTGTACCCGCCTGTACCCTACTGTACCCTATTTTACCCTACTGTACCCGACTGCACCCCATTTTACCCTACTGTACCCGACTGTACCCTACTGTACTCTATTTTACCCTACTGTACCCGACTGTACCCTACTGTACCGTACCCTACTGTACCCTATTTTACCCTACTGTACCCGACTGTACCCTACTGTACCCTATTTTACCCTACTGTACCCGACTGTACCCTACTGTACCCTATTTTACCCTACTGTACCCGACTGTACCCTACTGTACCCTATTTTACCCTACTGTACCCGACTGTACTCTACTGTACCCGACTGTACCCTACTGTACCCTATTTTACCCTACTGTACCCGACTGTACCCTACTGTACCCTATTTTACCCTACTGTACCCGACTGTACCCTACTCTACTCAACTCAGCAGGTCTAAACTGGGCTTTAGTGTTGAGTGTACCCTACATTTAATATTATGTGGCAGCTAGTGCGGAACCCTAAAAAGTAGTTTCTGATTGCATACCTACTATGATTATATGGTTAAGATTGCGGGATCGCGTTGGATGCGGATGATGAAGATTATATGGTAATGTTGTGTAGACCGCGCTTGGCTGCTTGGCCTACCCTCATTCGCACGCACGCACTCATACACAAATTCTTCAGCTTCCCCGTCGTCATGATGAAATGCGTCGATAAGTAGGTACGTATATATCGGAAGCTCATTAAACGTAATCACGGGATGGGATCATGTTGAGTTGTCAAGGAGTTCCTTCAAGGGACCTCCATCATCAGATCAGTACCAGTACAATATTGTTCTGTCAGCTGACTTACATTTACATGCGAAACTTCATCTCAATCGGTTGTGAATAACTGCTTTCAAATTCAGTTGCAAGATTCCACCCGGACAAACATACATTGCAAGTTAAATGAAAGCTTGTAAAAATAAATGTTGTTTTTAGTTGTAAACGCGGTTTAGTTCTGTCAATAGTCAAGTAGTCAAATTTAAACCAGAAGTCATTATTGTCTAACGCGCGGGCGCTTGCCTTTGCTTGCACCATCTCTTTTCGTCACTATCTTATATCGTCTGACAGAAAGAAATAGTGAATGCGGTAGCAATCTCCCGCGCGTTAGATAAGCGTACTTTAACCACCGAATACTGAACCTAATTTGTTTTAGCTGCAACCCGCACTCGGACTTGTTTAAGCACTAATGCGGACTTAACACGAACCAGAGTTAACAATATAACTCTGAGTTAAGCGCCAAACCAGGGTTAAGTAGTGTCAAAATCAAAATGTATGTATGTAAAACTGTTTATTGTACATAAAACATGAAATTAACAATTAACAAGAGAAACAGATGCACAAAGGCGAACTTATCCCTTAAAGGAATCTCTTCCAGTTGACCTTAAAATAATAACTACTACATTATTAGGTAGGTACCTATCAGGTTTTTTAACTCTGGACCATGCAAGTGGACGAGTATCATTTATCAGTAAGTAGCTCCGTGCCATTATAAATCAATGAGTTTTTACAACGAAGAAAAATATCTTGTACCTACCTTCTTTTTAGTATATTAGTTAGCAAAAGATCATTATTAATTAATCTTTCGGAATGAAAAGGAAAAACCAGGAAAAATAAATTTTGAAATTACCTATTTCTTGATAAATATGGGGCAAGTTTTTCAAGTAGTATTGACGCCGTTCACCATAAAGTCTTCTTAACAACGTGGCAATTACGGGAAAATATTATGAATGTTAATGGTTACGTATTAGTCGGATGTTAACACGGAAATAGGTGAGGGAGTGCCGCCCGCCGAGCGGTCAGCGGGCTTTCGGCTAGCGCTCGAAAAACATATTTGTGATAATATACTTTCTTGTCGGCCGAGTATTTGCTTCAAAAAAGGAAACATACAACTTGTCGAGACTTCGATCTAGACTTTAAATGGCATACTGAAAAGTTAAACAGCACGAATAAGAAAGCATTAATTTTTCCCATTTTATTATTGCCTTCTTAGTCCAAGCCCAACATGCAAACTTCAGATAGACATTAGTTATTTGTGTTACAAGGGGCCAAAGCAATTTTTTGTTCCTCGAGGGCGCTATTTTGAATTCAGAGCGAAGCGATGGATTCTATAGTAGAATCCCGAGCGCAGCAAGGGATTCTAAGGTAGAATCCTGAGCGTAGCAAGGAATTCAACATACGCCGCCCGAGAGCAAAATGTTTTGGCCTCGAATGAGACACTATTTTTCATTACTACCTATGTGAAAAAGAAAGAGTTACGCCTCGAAATCGTATGTATAAATTTAGGACTGAAAGTATAAATAAAGCAAATCATTACAATACAAAACAGTTATTGTTTATTGGCCACCACAAAGAAACAATTACAGAAAAATAGGTACATGAAAAAAAAACATTCAAATAAATCAATCATTATGAAAAAAATAAACGTTTATATTTTTAAGGGATACATTTTGACAATTCGTGAATGATAATGTTAATGGTTTTATTTGGGACTGAGATAGTTGTTTTTTTGGATAGTTTGAGTTCTTATAATTTCAGAATCTTGCTGCATATTTGTATTTTCATCGAAAGTTAGTTCGCATCGTGATGAGGAAGGGCGCGATGGCAATTGTGAAACAATGGGCAATTTGGTCGATTCTAATATTATGTTCTCCATTATCACTAGTCGAACTCATTTTTAATTATTATTTGCACGAACTTTGCGAACACTATGAAAATCTTTGCAAAAAAAAACAAATGAAATGATAGAAGAATGCACGTGAGAGCTTTTTTTTCAGCGCGCATTGCCGTTATCTAACCGGCCAGTAACTTCTTCATACATTTTTTAATTCAACCTTCACGCGAGCGCCTCCAACCAACCTAACTAACTACGCTAATCTATCAGAAGGACAAATTCGGACCAATCAGAAGAGAGAAAACTCAAACTCCTATGGGGACAAAATTGAGTTTTGTTCCCGTTGTCCTCTAAAGCCAATTGTCGTTTTTCGAATAGGTGTGATGAAAAAATATTAACTACCGGTCTCTTCGCTACCATTGAATTAAAATAAAACAATTAAGCTATCTGTTCATATTTTGCCTTTGCCTTTGCTTTGTCCGATTGTTTTATTTTTACTTACTCTTTGTCGGTCCCTTACTAAATGCTCCTATCATCCACTCAAAGATTGACTGGTAGAGATCCCTTAAAGGGATAAGTTCGCCTTTGTACATGCATTTCAACGGTTGTCAATAATGTTTTCTTTTTTTTTCTCCTTATTTTTGTACAATAAAGAGTTTACATACATACATACATACATATTTGTAAAAAAAACTACCTATCGTCTTATACCGCCGAAATACCTAGGCTAAATTAACACAGATATCTGCCATGCAAAGTTATTAAAATATTGCCCCATTCAAATAAATCTGAGAAGTATGCAAGTAGTAATGAAACAACCGTACTGGAGCGATGCTAGTTTATTACTACCGTCTTGGTACACAAATACACTTCATTCCTTCACCCTTACTTTGGAAATCTGTTGACAACAATATAAAATTAAACCTTATAACTAATATTTTTATTTCTAGGTCTTAAATTAATTCGTGGCTGGGGTAGAGATGGTAAGCTCGGTACAGGTCCTTCATTTGTATTTACCGAATGCCTTGGCGGTGATACAAAGTCTTGGACATTTTCTACTACTGGCGGCTCAGCTACCATTTCCTCCCCAACTCTCCCCTGTTCCCCTTCCCCCACTATCTCTAACGGCACCTCACTGGTGTGTTCACAGACCGCGAGGTCCTGCAAAGTACTGGGGGCTGGAAGGGACACTGTCTCGGGCGAATAAACAACAGAGTGTGTTGTTTCCCCGACCGAGTCATCAGTTTTATTTACATTATTCGTATATTTTATCAATTGGTCAATATGCCGTTTACACTTCACTTGTTGTTTTCCTAATTTTACTACATACATTCTTTTACCCAATTTATCACATATTTCTCCCCTAGTCCAAAATGGTTTTCGGTTTTCATAACACCTAGCCCAAACCAGTTCTCCTATCTCAAAAGATCTGCAGGTCGTATCGCTTATAATTGTGTTTGAATCAGCATTTTCTTTCTTTGGCGGCAACAGTAAATCCAGCTTGCAACGCAATTCTCGGCCGAACATTAACATGGCCGGGGTAGCACCTGTCGTGCAATGTTGTGTGGTACGGTATTCAAATAATACTTCTTGCAGCTTGTCATTAATTGCATTAACGCACGAATAACGTTGCAAAATGGATTTTAACATTTTTTTACAATTTTTTACCGAGTTCTCCGCGAGACCATTACTGCAGGGATGATAAATTGGGGATTTTAAATGTTTTATACCATTTATTTTACAGAATTCCTCAAATTCTTGCGATGAAATTTTTGCATCGTTATCTGATACAATAAGTTTAGGCAGTCCATAATGCGCAAATAAAAATTTCATCTTACTAATCAAGTGTCCCGTAGAAATACCCCTGTCCATCTCGAGGCACTCGAGCCATTTGCTAAAAGCATCTACGACTACCAGAAACGACCGCTGTCCTAACGACATGTAGTCTATGTGGACGCGCTCCCAAGCGGCGGCGGCGGCGGGCCACGCGGCGGGCGGGGCGCGAGGCGGGGAGGCACGCTGACTCACGCAGACAGTGCATGCGCCGATCAGCTGTTCTAGGTCCTTATCAATACCTGGCCACCATAGACGAGCGCGCGCGATACTCTTAGTTTTCACTATACCCTGATGTGAACTATGCAACTCCTGTAGTAACCTATCTCTAAAAATTGTTGGAATAACTACTCTGTGCCCTCGTAATAAACAACCATTTTCTATTTCCAAATCATTTCGACACCGAAAATATGGTAAAATGTTATTACACTTGACCTGCCTTGGCCAGCCGTGTTTAATGTATTTAAATACAATATTTAATGATTTGTCACTGGCCGTAGCTGCTTGTATTTCTGTAAATGTTATGGGTAAACTACTTATTTGTAAAGAGTTAACCGTAAGTGTAACTTCCTCGCCAGTATCAACCGGAATGTCTTTATTTTCTGGCGAGGGAACTCTTGACAAATAATCCGCGACTTGGTTTTGCTTACTAGTTATATATTTGATTTTATAATTATAAGCTGACAGAAAAATTCCGAAGCGAATCAAACGTGACGCAGTCATTACGGGAATCCCATTAGTTTTACCAAATATCGCTAACAATGGCTTGTGGTCTGTTTTTAAAATAAATGGATCATGGCGTCCGTAAAGATACTGGTGAAAACGCTTGATACCGAATACTATCGCAGCCGCTTCTTTATGGAGCTGGCTATAGTTCCGCTCCCCCGCGGACAGAGAGCGCGACCCGAAGGCGAGCGGGCGCTCGACGCCGTCGGCGCCGCGCTGCGCCAGCACGGCGCCCAGGCCGCCGGGGCCGGCGTCCACCGTCAGCACGAGCTGCGCGTCGGCTTCAAAGTGCGCGAGCACTCGTTCCGATGCCAGTTCACGCTTCATTTTATCGAATGCCGCCTGTTGCCGCTCTGTCCACTTCCATTGCTCTCCTACGCGTAGCAACTCGTGTAGTGGAGCGAGTACCGATGATGCATTAGGTACAAAGTTCCGGTAATAATTAGCCATACCTAAAAATCTTTTTAACTCTGTCACATTATTGGGTCGCGCCGCGTTATTAATCGCTTGAACTTTTTTTGGGCATTTATGTAATCCTGTTGCGTCTATCACGTGACCCAAGTAAGTGACGCTTCCCTGGAAAAAAACGCACTTATCTTTGCCTAGTTTTAAACCAGCGTCTTCGAACCTTTTAAATACCTCTTCTAATCTACTTAAATGTAACTCCTTTGTAGGCCCCGTTACACAAACATCGTCAAGAAAAACGGTAACCCCTTCGATTCCCGCCAGTAAACTTTCTATTGCCCGCTGGAAAATCGCTGGCGCACTCGCCAGCCCGAACACTAAGCGCGTGTACATAAATAACCCCTTAGTCGTGTTAATTGTAGTCAATTTCTGTGAATCTTTAGATAATAAAAATTGATTATATGCTTGGCTACAATCTAACTTAGAGAAGTGTTGACCTCCACTAAGTTTGGCAAACACCTCCTCAATGCGAGGAAGAGGGTACTTTTCAATGTATATATCATTATTAATTGTAATAGAATAATCCGCGCAAATTCTTATATTACCATTAGGTTTACGAACGGGCACTACAGGAGTTGCATAATCGGAATGACTGACAGGAATCAAAATTCCTTTATCTACTAGGTTCTGTAATTCCATTTCTACGGGACCCTTGAGTGCAAAAGGTAATGTTCTTGCTTTACAAAACTTTGGATTGACGCCTTCTTTAAGTTTCAACTTAACTTCGTAATTTTTAAAACAACCCAGTTGACCGTTAAATAGCTCTTTGTATTTATCAATTAATCTGTCTACATGCGTGTCATGCGCGGACTCAATATTGATCCTTTTATTTGAAGACGTAAGGCATATATTGAATTTGGTCATAAAATCACGGCCAAGTAAAGGCGGCCCTCCGTTTTTAACTACATAAAATGTTATTTGCTTAGTCATACCGTCATAAGATGTTTGTGTCGAGAACCAACCCTCCGGCGAGATCTTATGACCATTGTAAAAACACATTTTCAAATTGCAACTGTTTAACGGTGTTTTTGCAAAGTATTTTAAATACATCTGATCAGAAATTACACTCGTGCTCGAGCCAGAATCTAACTCCATTTTAATATTACGTCCGTTTACATTGACTGACATTAATATAGGATTATAGTTAACGCACCTTAAATTGAACATCTGACACTCCTCACAGTCTTCGCAATCCTGAATAGTCGCGTCATCCGTTGACTCCGACGTATTAATGCAATGAATACGGCCACCACACATCTTTTTTAAGTGCCCTTTGGTATTGCACTTTTTACAACGGTAATTTTTAAAACGGCACTTATCCGAACTATGACCTTTTAAGCCGCATACAGGGCAACGCTGCGGCTGGTGTTGATCGGCGGCGGGCCCGCGCCGGGCCGAGCTCGTTCTGAACAGTGGTTCTTCCTTAACGGCTAGGGCGGCCACCGGCGTCGCGCGTGCCCTCCTGGCGCACTCCGCCTGCTGCGCCAGCTCCACAGCCCTGGCAAACGAGAGCGTGGCAGCGTCCTGCTCGAACAACCGGTCCCGCTCCGGGCCGACGCGCAGCCCCAGCACGAACCGGTCCCTCAGCAGCATGTCCAGGGCGCTCCCGAACTCGCAGTGCACCGCGAGTCCTCTAATTCGAGCCGCCCATTCCTCGACACTCTCTGCCCCATCTCGCGTCGCCTCATAAAATTTTGCACGATCGACGAAAGTGCATCTTTTCGGCGTGAAATGATTATTGAGTATTCTTACTAACTCGTCGAACTCAGCATCCTCCACATTTTTAGGATGCAACAAATTCCTTACCAGCCGGTAGGTTTCATCCGACAAATGCGTCAACAATAATGCGCACTTGTTTTCTGCTTGCACTTTATTTAAAACGATGAACTGCTTCAATCGACTTTCAAAAATTTCCCATTCTTGAGAACTATGGTCGAAAGGAGTTAGGTTTCCAACGAAGTTAGGCATCACGGCGGCACTATTTTTTATTTACAACGCGCGGGTAAGCAGCCGAAGTCGCCACTGAGAAGTATGCAAGTAGTAATGAAACAACCGTACTGGAGCGATGCTAGTTTATTACTACCGTCTTGGTACACAAATACACTTCAAAATCACGCGCTAGAATTCATTCGATCGCCATGCATAAAGTGCCTCTTTGTTCTATTACAATAGTTTGGGTAACGAAAATAAATACACATACCTAATAGATCGAGAGCTCGCTTTCCATTCAACACAGCTCGACCGCTAACAAGAATTTCCATTATAATAATAAAAACCAACAACTAGGTAATATTTCCAGGCAATCGGTAGAGAAACGAGGCGAGTTCCGTTGTCATCATAATATGATACTAGATTTCCGCAACTAGGTTAAGGTTAAACGTGGCCACGTTCGGATCAGACCGGCTTAATAGGTAACAGTAGAGAATTTTCACATCAAAGAAAGAAGAAGAAATAAAGAAATATTTTTTACAATGCATATGCTCGGAAAGTGCCTCTTGACGCAAGTCAACATATCTATAGAAAGTAAGTCATCCCAGCACACTTTCGCATGTGTGAAAAAAAATTGTATGGATTTTACTTTCCACACGCGTGCGGAAAAGTAACTTTTTAAATTGCCAATTCTCAAAAAGTTGGGTCCAAACTAGTGTTTAAAAATAAGACTAGAGAGTTGTGTCTTCATAATTCAGCTTTGCACAAATAAGAAAATGTTTGATGCAACCAAATGAATATTTACTGATAAAATAATAAAACAGATTATTTTAATATTAAAACACACAAATTTTAATTTCGTCAAAAGTTTTGAAATAAAAAATTTAGTACTAAAATAATTCCTTGAGTCCATTTCGGACCGTACGACATCTGCGCTTTCAGTGCGCGCGCATGGCGTAACACGAACCAATCATGTTTAGCCGTTCGCGCCTGTCAACCAATGAGCTTTCAGTGTGCGCGCATGGCATAACACGAACCAATCACGGTTACCCGTTCGCGCCTGTCAACCAATGAGTTTTCAGTGCGCGCGCATGGCGTATTACGAACCAATCATGGTTCGTTCCGTTCGCGCCTGTCATGAAAACCCGCCACAGTAATGTTCATGAATTCAGTCCGGAGAATTAATTTAAGTTTAGTAAATTAAAATGGAGAGTTCAAGTGATGAATTTACATAGGACTTAACGCCGCCTGACGTCCTAGACCAAGCACAAAATTAAATGTGATAGCCTCCTGCTGACTAAACCGATGCTGAAATATGTAAACATCTACGAGACATTCCCTTAATGAAAGGTAAATAAGAACGCAACATCTTTTTCCGAAAATATTTATGAGCGCGCGCAGACAGAGAGCGGTCTGGAGTTCCGAGTTCTGCGTTCTTTCGAATGTACTGAGTCTCTTACGATAACGCACACAGCAGGCGACTGGAACTCTCTAGCGATGAAAACACAGAACTCTGAACGCGGAACTCTGTCTGCGCGCGCTCTTAACCCCAATTTTTTCCTCGCTTAATGCATTGTAAAATGTTGTATGATATACGTGTCGAAAGTAGGAAATTCCCAACTCATGTCGGCTAAACCAAACTCGCTTCGCTCGTTTGTTTAGATCTCCGCCATTCGTTGGGAATAGCCTACTTTCCGCACTTGTATCATAAATAACTAATTTGTGACAACTAACATATACAAAAGAAAATTAAAAAAGAATAAGCAATAAAAGTAAAAATAACACAATGAAAAAATAACATGCTTGTGTCACAAAATGGTCCCAAATCAGTAAAATATTGCCAATCTTGAGAACGGCGTTGATCTTCCTTTGGGACCATATCCCATTGTACCTAGTAGTTAATGCGAGGACAGTCACGAGCCGTAATAATGTTGACTTAATGCGTCGTAAATACATCGACAATATCTTCTCGAATCGAATCTTTCAAAACTATATTAATTCTGGCCGAAATTATTAATTCTGTCAAAAGCTTATAAGAAGTGATAAGCAAGCTGATGTTCCCAATTGAATCCAGCGTAAAATCGTTTTGCCGTCTTTACTCGGCATTTCACCATGGTTTCGCTTGCTACACATAAAAACGATGGGTCTGAATTGCCAAACACCTTAGCTTATTTCCAAAGTCTAAAACACATAGTACTGATAGATAACTGAATGGTTTGCAGAGTTTTCGAATTAAATTCTCAAATATATGGTCTTTGAAATGATCAGCAAATTATCACATGTTTCTGTTAAAATAATGAGAGCTTTTAAACTGTCAGGGTAAAATATTACACCTATCTTTCGAATAATTTACTTCTTTCGTGATTTCTCTGTTATGTGAGGATTTGGTAGTTTTTGTCATTTTACCTGCAATATTCTATTGTAAAATTTGTTTTCATTGAAAATCATAGCAACATCCAGCGCTACCACCGACACTTTTCTGTAATAAATAATCAGCATCATTAGGTATATATATCTCTAATCATAATTGGCAATCGATGAAAATTTTAAATGTGCTTGAATATTTTTATACCGGTAGGAATAACGTTCCTTATTAACAGGAAAAAATTACAGATTTTTTGGTTGCGTCATATAATTATAAAAAATAAAAACAATTTATTAAATCTGGGACAGCTTAATACGGGCACGAACCTTAGTCCGTCGCATATTGAAAAAAAAAACCAGATGTGACATTGACAAACTGAGATAAACACGCGATTAGGTTGAGTACAGTACTTACCTTAAAGCTTTAGCACCTCTAATTTCAGCGACATTATACTTGTCACTACTCTTCATAAACTCCATGAGCATAATCATTATCTACTTTTGGAAGATTTGATGAGTCCGCTCTAACAAAATCAGTGTTTCTATTCATATTTCACAGTTTTCAAATTCGAGTTAATCAGTATATCAGTTCCAAGTCGTCGTAGCAGCTATAAAGGTCAGGTCCAGGGTACAAAGCAAGAGTTATCGTCGTAGCAGGCAATATCAATGGTCCGGTGTGGGTAAGCAGTCGAAAAATTAAAAGATATCCAGGGAAAATACCGAAAACTAAAGATAACGCCACCAGAGTTGAGGCCACGCACACAACCACATCTCATGTAATGACAGCGGGATTTTGTCGTTGTGTTGTTGTTAAACGTCAACACAACGTCAAAATCCCGCTGTCATTACATGAGATGTGGTTGTGTGCGTGGCCTCAACTCTGGTGGCGTTACCTATAGCGGGCGCAAAATCGCAAGCTAAGGTTATGTACGTTTGTTTATGACAAGCTGTCAATGTCACATCTGGTTTTTTTTTCAATATGCGACGGACTAAGGTTCGTGCCCATATTGAGCTGTCCCAGATTTAATAAATTGTTTTTATTTTTTATAATTATATGACGCAACCTAAAAATCTGTAATTTTTTCCTGTTTATAAGGAACGTTATTCCTACCGGTATAAAAATATTCAAGCACATTTAAAATTTTCATCGATTGCCAATTGCAATAAATTAATTTATGTAATAGGTATCAGCTGTTTTCAAAAGGAGATATTTTTAAATGGATGCTGTCACTACCTAAAATCATTACAAGGATACAAGTGCAGTATTCTCAACCCAAGCGATAGTGGGATTAATTTGATAATTGACCAAGCAACGTTATAAAATATCTTAAATAGCTTGACAAAATAATAATTTTTACAGGTAGGATATGTATCCTTCTAGTTTATTTGTATACAGAACTAACCATTATGCGGTTAGGCCGCGTATAATAGGTACATGTCGTAGTTACCTAAAAGGAGGAAATTATTTACGGCACGCGACAATAAGTCCTTTGCGCTTATAAAAAGGTTTACTTGAGTAAATATTATGTCAGGGCCCCCCGGATACCAATAGTACCTGTTGGTAATCAAGTAATAGGTTGTTAAGTAGAAACGTACGTAGGTAGCATATCAATTTATACATACATATAGGTACTTGTCAGTATTTTTCCGTGCCCAGTTGGCGTACACAGGGGAGCAATTATTAGCCACCAGAGGTAATGAAGGCTCCTCTCCGGAAAGGATTCTCTCCGGAATCCGGATATCATACCATTAGTGCGATATCATTTATGCGAGTTTATTAACAGTCAACTCAAAGTAACAACTCAACGCTCAGATCAATATTAGTTTCGGATGAATTAAAAAATGAATTGATCACTTGGGGGTTTTCAGAAAAAAAATGTACCCGTTGTGCCTTAATTATCCTTAATTTTCCATACAAAATTTATTAGTCAGTTTTGTGACGGTCCATACAACATGTACCTATGGTCAACTGCGTCACAAAACTGACAATTAAAAGTGGGACATTTTTTTATTGCTTAAATCGATAGTGCTTGTGATTCAGAGTAGAAATAACCCAAAATTTGTTAAGTTTTTAAAAAAAAGTGCAGGGTTTCCTTTTTTTCTGAAAATGCCCACTTACAAGAAAGGTATTAAGGAAGCTCTACTAATAACTACTTGTATTATTTCGTTACCTACACCGTTTTTTGTGACATAGCATCCATTTAAAAAATATCTCCTTTTGAATACAGCTGATATTACATAAATTAATATTTAAATTATGATTAGAGATATACCTAATGATGCTGGTTATTTATTACAGAAAAGTGTCGGTGATACACATTATATTAAAAAACAGTGGAATGGTAGCGCTGGATGTTGCTATGATTTTCAATCAAAAGAAAATTTACAATAGAATATTGCAGATAAAATGTTTAAAACCACTCCTCACATAACAGAGAAATTACGAAAGAAGTAAATTTTCCGAAAAGATAGGTCAAGAAAGATAGGAAAAGATAGGTTAGTTTAACAGAAATATGCGATAATTTGCTGATCATTTCAAAGATCGTATATTTGAGAATTTAATTCGAAAAGTCTGCAAACCCTTCAGTTATCAGTACTATGTATTTTAGACTTTGGTTTAGGCTAACAAAGGTGTATTGGTAATACAGACCCATTGTTTTTAGGGTTCCGTAGTCAACTAGGAACCCTTATAGTTTCGCCATGTCTGTCCGTCTGTCTGTCTGTCTGTCTGTCCGCGGCTAAGCTCAGAGACTGTTAGTAGTAGAAAGCTGTAATTTGGCATGAATATATATATCAGTCACGCCGACAAAGTGATTATATAAAAAAAACTAAAAAATTTTTTTTTAGGGTACCTCCCATAGACGTAAAGTTGGGGTGATTTTTTTTTTCTCGACTAACCCCATAGTGTGGGGTATCGTTGGATAGGTCTTCTAAAACCATTGGGGGGTTGCTAACATGATTTTTGTATTCAGTGATTTGTTTGCGAAATATTCAACAATAAAGTGAATATTTTCATTTAAATCGACCGTCCCCCCCCCTCTAAAATCTAAACTGATGGGTGGAAAAATTTGAAAAAATTTGAAATGGTAGTAAATATATTAAATTTACAAGGAAAATTATAGCGGCTAAGATTGCTTGGGAATTATTTGTAGTTTAAGAGTAAACAGTAGCCTAAGGTATAAAACATACCGTCACTACTTTGAAAAACTCGTATCTTAAATCAGCATGTAAACAAAACTGAACCTTGATTCGCGCGTAATAAAGTTCACTTTGCCAGATTATCGATTTTGAGATAGGAGCTTTTTTCAAAGTATTGACGATACCTAACTTGGAAGATTCCGTACACATACGAAATCCTTAGAAAAATATTACTTGATTTTTTCGTAATGGTTACGGAACCCTATCTTGGGCGTGTCCGACACGCTCTTGGCCGGTTTTTTTTGGTGTAACGAGCGAAACCATGGTGAAATGCCAAGTAAAGACGGCAAAACGATTTTACGCTGGATACAATATTATTGGGGACATCAGGTTGCTTATCACTTCTTATAAGCTTTTGACAGAATTATTAATTGTCGATGTACATATATTTACGACGCATTAAGTCAACGTTTTACGGCTCGTGACTGTCCTCGCATTAACTACTAGATACTGTTATTAACACGCGCTACGAGTAAACGGTGTTAGGGCGCGTTTATTTACGTTCATACTTTTATTCTGGCATTGACCGCTGCCCGGGTGCTTGTTGTCATTATCAATTCGTGTATTTTGTATGGAGGGTGCAGGGTAGTATTTGTTAGGAGTAGGGTGTAAGCGGCGGCCGCGCTTCGTTAATTCGACCCGCGTCGCGCGGCGGAGGCCGGGCCGCGACACCGGAGCGGAGTCTGCTTTTAATTAATGCCAGCTTCAACTTCACAGAGCGTTGTGAAGTCTTAGTAGCTCACTTGGTTGCCGTTGGAGCATCCTTTACTTGCGACTTGCCGCTTTCTGTGTCAGCTAACGCCTCATAAATTCTGCACACAGTACCTACTACGAATACGGGGTAGGGTTTCGTAGCAGTAAAATAGGAACTTTCTCTTGAATATCTTAGCATTCAGCTGCGTGTATCATGACGCTGTCTGTTGTAAATGATTTACAGCGTGCTTGAGAAGGCACCTAAGTACTTACTAGTAGATCTATGGCCAGGTAACATGTGACTTTGGCCTCTCTTGTCATCCGCCCAATGGTTACACAAAGGAAAGATAGGTAATAGAATGGGTTAAATACAGCAGGGTATAAAGTTACTATTGCACGTTTATTAAGTAGTTAGGCATTGTAGGCATTTCCAAAGGTAACGACACATTAAATCGGTACTTGTAGTAGGACTCATGAATAGGTTAGGTATTTACATTACACTCATTCATTACTATCATTGCCATCTTCTTCATTCAAAAATTTAAGTATTTAACTGCTCTGCTATTTTCCAATGTTTCATGATGCTGAAGCGAATGTACATTATGTATACTGTATACTCATTGTTGTTGCACACAAGGTGACAACCGATAAGGTGGTGATTTCTTCGTGCTTTTCCTTTAAAACTATTATTACTAAATTATTATAAAAAACTTTAAAGTTAACACCAGCTTACTTGTGTTGTGATTTAATTGAATCAAAGGTAAAGTCATAACATTTTTGATATTAACTTCCTCATAAAACACAAAATCACCCCCTCATTGAATTTAAATCTGTGTTGGATATGCTTGCCATGCGAAAGTTCATTCCGTTGGCTCTATTCGACACTGTCTAAGCGCAACAAATTTATACAGTAGGTATCGGAGTGCAAACAGCTCTTAACTTATAAAATTATGCACTCTTGCACAATTTAATATACTTATATGACTTGGACGGTATCGATTAGAGATCGTTTTAATTTGGTTAGAACTTAGAGATAAGGCAAAAAAACCTATGTTTTCACATTTTAATGCAATAATTATAATCTCAAACTAGAGGTAGTGAAAAAATCTCTCTCTATACATTAAGGTGATTATGAGAGATCTAGAGCAATATTATTTGACGTGGGGTATTAAATTCAGAGCTCCGCCTTGGTTTCAAGCCTTATATCCCCTGCCTCTAGTCCACACCGCTTTCCGATAAATGAGAAGAAAGAAGGAAAACCAGCGTTTGGTTTTGTAATTTAGGCATGCTACAAAAGAGGTACGATTTCAGTACACGGAAATTACAAAACTTAAAAAAAAATTATATGACACTATTTTTGTAAATAGCAAATAATTATACATCCTCATAATCATAATACAATAACACACCATAACCATTTTCAAAATTTATAAATCGAACCAGTATATTTCAATAGAAAACACAAAAATTAATTAAGTTTCGTGATTTTTTTACGTTACGAATGTCAAAACAAATTAATCCCTGAAATCGAGTTTCTATATTGGACCAGTCATAACAAGCTTTATTTCCTTTTTCTGAACCCATTCTGAATGGAACTATTGCAATTTCAAAGGCGCACTCGATGGCAGGTGCCCGTCAGCACAAACGAAAAGTTGGCATTCTGTTGGATTAGGAAGTGGCATACAAATAAACCAACACTGCATGAGCGGACTGTATAACAACGTTCGTTAGTTTTCCATTTCTGTGTTCACTAACAATCGCGATACACGTGGCTACTGACTGGTCTATTTTTTTGACAAACGGGCTTTGTAAAGTGTATGTTGTATAGGTGAAAAACTTAAGTTCCTAAATGATCTGTTGTATGTAGTAGTAACATTGTCCGTATAAATAAATTGACGTTCCAAATCGATTCTGTCCACAACTACATACACTAGGTCATTTACTTAAGTTTTTCACCTACTTATACTTGCAACATAATATAAACTCTATAAAGCCCGTTTGACAAAAAATAGACAGTAGCATTTTTTAAGATGTGACGAGTTGGATGAGAATTACCATAAAGGTCGAGAAGGTATGTTTTTGAGCCGATTTTATTCCTGATAATCGATTCGAAATAAATAAGGGAATTAAGTTAGGTTAAACTGTCCCGTAAATCCCGTAATATTTATTTATTTATTAAACGCTTGAAAATTGATTTGAAAATTTAGTGTACCTAAGTACCTATCTTATCAACCCTAGTAGCTCGTCATAGACGATTAATCTAATTATTTCATCAAACAATGTACATAGTATGTTTAGCGATATCAATGTTCGCCAGCCCAAAAATCCACTCACCTAATGGATTGTTATTTTGAACATATATGTATTTTGTAACTCTTATAAACGTTCCTCGAAACATGACATAGAATATGTAAGTACAACATAATTATACAAATAGAAGGTAACCGAAAATGTTTGTTTTAATAAAGTAAATATACGCTGTTGCTCGTAATGAATGAATATACATATATTACGAGTATATTAGTATAGTGTAGATCAACTTGCTCAGGGCACCGATTTTCAGCACCGGAAAGTACGGTGTATTGCGTGAGCCACTTTACCGGAAGGGGGTGAAAACCATACTTCCTTTTCAGCATATTACTTAATCATCATTACGTGTTTTTTGGTATTATATTATCATCAATTTAGTACCTACATTTCTTTCTTCAACTTTAGTTAGTAAAGACTTCATTTATTTACTTTATTCAATTGAAGTTTTTAAAGTGTGATTAGGTAGGTATGCCCATGAAATTACACTGTTAGAAATGAGTCCAAATCTGTTTATTGCAACAAAATTACAGCTGCTCTTGTGCAATTTCTGAATAAGTAGTTGATAAGATAAGACGAAAGTGAATTTACTTACTCTAAGTAAGTAAGTATGTTCGTATTTCAATTTCAATACAAATTTTACTCATTTTGGAATAGTATTTTCACAGGCTGATTTCAAAAGTCAGCCCTGTTATGTTAAGGGCGGCTGATAGGCTGCCGGCATACTTGCCGTTTATAAAGGGGGTAACGGATAAAATCGGGCAATTGTTACGCCGAAGATACAGCATCAAGTCGATTTACCGTCCTCATATGCAGCTCAGGCAGTTGGTACGTTCACCGAAGGATAGGGAGCCCTTTAGTGGTCCCGGAGTATATAAAATTCCATGTTCCTGTGGCAAGGATTATATCGGAGAAACTGGACGTAATGTTTCCACAAGGTTATCAGAGCACATACGCAGTATGAAAAAGCAAGACAGCAAGGGGTCTGCGGTGGCCGAACACTCAATGGACTCGGGCTCGACGCACTACATCCGTTTTGATAAGGCTTCCGTACTTGCGAGAGAAAAGTTTTTCATTCCGCGGAAGGTGCGTGAAGCCATCGAGATTGGTCGTCATCCAAATTTTAACCGGGATAGTGGTTGGTCAGTACCCCCGAGTTGGAAAACAGTGTTGAATGTTCGTACTGCGTCAACGGTGAGTGTGAGCGAACCTTTACAGAGTGATGTGGTTAGTGTTGTGTGCTACCCTACATTTGACAATGACAATAAAAGTGATGATGAAAACGGGGGTAGTTGTGTGTCGCTGTCAGTTGCGTCGAGTAGCCGCGCGACCAGGGCGTTAGCACGCAGTGCACGTGTGGCAGCCGCCGTGACGTGCGACTCCGAGAGGAAGGGCTACGGATTAGCCCGAAACATGTCGAGTTAAACTCGTTTTGAGACGTGAGTGATCCGTTTATTTTCACTATGAGTGAGTCTCACGGTAGTTTCATGTTTAAAGTAAACTGTTATGTTTGTCGAAAAGTCTGCAAGTGTACAAAATGGGTGCCTGCCATCATACTTAAAAGATGCATAAAACTATGTATACGCAAAAACGTAACCCGTAACACTTGACATTATTTAATTGAAATCTTAAATCTTTGAATACGTACACTAATTAAATTAAAGTAAGTAATAAATCACGGGAAACCTTACGCGATGTTCAATAAAATATGAATGTGGCCTAATCGTTCATTAATTTCAAGTACTTAACACAGTATTGCTGCACGTTACACCTTACGCGTTGCCCGCCCTGCACACATTGCCATAGGATTTTGGCCCTGCCAAAATGTTGTTGTCAATCGATGGAATTGTGTTTCAAATTGTCTTTTGTCCAGAATCGGGTCAAGGGCCGGCCGGCAGCAGTGCCGGCAGTGAATCAGAGTTTTTTTTTGTTTAATGACTTCCTCACAAAACATAATTTGTTGAGGGTATTGTTGACCGGAAGGGCGGGATATTGCGCACGTCTGGAGGTCCCACCGGAAGACCCGTGACCCAACGACTTCCGCCCACCGGCCTACACCGGTTATACCTATGCATGAAAATAAAAAGTTGTCATCAATATTAATAATCGTATTATAGCGGTTGGGCAAGTTTAACTATATGTATACACCCGTACAAGAGGAATTATTGTTTCAAAATGTTGCCACGGTTTTGACTCGGTATGTACACCTAAAACGTCGACACATGTCTGCAGACTTTCATAGATTCAGTTCAAAATTCTTGAAAAAGTATTACTGCGGTGTCCCGTCAAATATGCCCAACCATCTCCTGAAATCTAGATCAATTTTAAAACACCTTATGTATACCAAAGGTACCTAACGTTTGGATCCGAATCGAATTCTAATAAAAATGCTATGAAGTCCAGGTTGTATTTCACCCTACGCGGACCTTAATCACGTCTTGTGGTTGGTTTTACGCTTTAGCTGGCGCTGGTTTAGTCGTCCTCGAACCGCTAATCGACTAGAACTGAATGATTAAACATTTAGCAACGGGGTAGGTACATTCTTTCTAACTCAAACTCTTATTATGACAACATAATTATTTATGTTCTATGTACCTATGTCAGAAATAAAAACAATCAGTAACGAATAATTATGTCCAAATATTTAAAATTTTAAGTGGTAAGGTAGTCATGTCAAAATGTCAATATAGTTAAATAGTTATTTATTATCGTCAAAAATCAAAACAATGGTAACATTTCTCAGGAAACAATATCTTAAGCTTTGTAGGTATAAAATTTACTTTCAATTAAATTAGTTATATTTCTTGGCACAGTATTGTAAATTTTGCTTAACATATAATAATAATATTTTTTTTATAAAAGCTACTGGTATATATTTAATTCAGACTGCTAATATGAAAATTAAGGAGTTTTCACGTTTGGGGGAGACGAATTTTTTTCTCGTCTATCCCTTGATGCGTGAGTTATTGAACAGACCTTTCAAAAATAAATGAGTATAACTATATGCTGAAACTTTTTTCTATTAAGAGGCCTGTTTGTAAAATATGAAACTTTAAAATTTAAAATTTTCTGTTACTTTCCGATGGTCCCTTGCCCCTCCCAGATAAATGGCCTTGTATTTTTTGGACATGCAGGTACACTTACTTAGTAGCTATAAATACTCGTAATAATATAGTTATAAGTAGTACACACATTACATACATTATTAATAAATAGTAAATAGTGCAATATATTTGAGATATGTAACCCGATAAAAATCAAGTACCTATACTTATAAATAACTGTAGGTAATGAATAAAACATAAATAAATTTAAAACAAAAACTTAATTGTTTCGCAACAAAAATTGATTCAGTTTAGTACGTGGATACGTACCCCTAACAACATAAATAATTATATTTTGAGTATATCAGTGAGTATAAATATTTGGATTAAGTATACCTGCCGTGCGATGTGAAACATTTTTATAACTGGCATTTAGTGTTGCCATGTGGCATTTAAATGACTAATTTATATTTATGATTTTTCCAGAGTTGCCGTCCTATTAGGACGTGCTCTGAGCCATGGCAGTCATAAACCAACTCCGACCCGCCCCGCTGAAGGGTAAGCACTGCCGCGAAGTGACTAGTGAATTTGCGATCGAATGTTATGTCAGAAAATAACTGACAGCTTGTTTTTGCTTGCGAGATAAAACAGTAAACATGACGATGTGCAAAAGTGCAAAAGTGATAAGTTTTGGTAACAGAATTGTTAATTCCATTTTAAATCACGATAATTCTTAATGAAAACAAATTTGATATTCTTACCTAATACTACCTACCACTTAAAAATACTTTCGAACTTTAAGTTCTCTTACCCTGATAATTCACAGATCACTAAAAAACAAACATGCATCAGAAAATAAAGTATAATTATTATGGAAGAGTCTTACCAGTTATTTTAACTTGTTTAATTTTACTGTGTTACCTATATATCACCATGCTACGGTTACACTTTACTTTTGTAATGATAGTTAGTGTATTTTTAAATAATTATAACCACTGAGTTAAATACTAACCATTACGTATCTTTCAAATACGCTCTTTCAGTCCGCTCGTGCACTATCTTTAGTCGAAATCTTATGGCTTCAAATACGGGAAATAAGAAGGTGGTCCTCAAGTCGACGCGTGTAATATGTAGGTGTAACTAATGTATAGTCGACTAAAAAACTCCTTTAACACCCTAAGATTCAATGTCTGTTGTATAGCTTAAATTACCAAAGGTTTTTTTTACTTTCAAGTTTTTTGTTTCAAGTCAATATGACAATAAGCATTATTGTTTTGTTTTGATATAGAAACTGCCATAAAAAATGGTAAACCACTTACTTGGTTGACTGTAGGTACAATGTGCACGCAGAACTATTTTTGGATTGTCTGGTTTTGAATTATTTTTACTTGTTAGGGTATTTTACAAGTTATTTCAAAAAACTTATCGAAAAATTCTATCCGGCGATATTTTTTATATTAAAAGTTTATTTATCAACGTAAACCACCGTTACCGTGCTCGTGACTAACTGGCTGTGCCTTCTTGACCACAGGTTGTTTTAATCTTTTAACAAGATATTTCGTTTTTAATTTGGCACGATCTCACTACGTTTTTTGAAACTTAGTTCCACCAATCATTTTCTTAAATTAACAAATCAACAACCTTATAATAATAGATAGATATTTTCTATATTGACAAACATGTCAATATCAAAATTGCCCAGGTATAAATTACACAAAATATATAATTTTTAAACGGGTTTTATCCCATGACATCTTTAATACAATAAGTAGCTTCACTACGTAGGTATATTGTTTGTCTGGTTGTTTCCAATCTTGCGCATGTATTTTGACCATCTTTCAGCGGTTGGATTTAGTTAAAATTTAGTATAATAATCAAGAAGGTCAGCAAATAAGTAAGTACCATGTATTGAAAATCAAATGCTTAGAAAAAGAAATAAGTGTACTGAGGTAAAGGGAGAGATCTAGTTAAAATTGGTCGAGCACTTTATTTTAAAATGTACCTACCTTTTTATTTCAGAATTAGGTAAATTTGAGTAAGTAATACTTAGGTACTCAAAATTATGAGTACTATTGATTCAGACGAAGAAAGAAAGTGTCCTCAATTTTCTATAGATTTTTTATGTCAGTTTTATAATGATGTATACAGGGTGTTACAAAACTACCCGTAAAGCCGGAAGGAGGTTAAATGGGTTAAAATAAATAACGAGTCCATTCACAATATTTAAGAACCGTAGTAACGCTGTATAACATAACCCAAAAAAATAAAAAATATTATTATTTTCAGTGATGTGCAAACCCTATTTCAGTAAAATTAAAGAGTAAACTACGCAGAATGTACCTACATTTTTACCTAATTCGCGGAACGACAAAAATTTTAAAAGACATAACCTAACGAAACAACCTAAACGAACACTTACTTTTTCATAATACCTAAACGTCAAATTTACAGAAACGGCTCAAAGTGTGCCCCGCCTTGCTCAATACACAACTTCGCTCGTCGGGATATGGCTTGTGTGGCATTTCACACCATCGTCGGTGTTATTGACGCGAAAACCGATCTAACACGCTGTTCCATCTCGGCAACCGTTGGGCAATCGGAGAAATACACTCTGTCATTCACATAGCCCCACAAAAAGAAGTCCAAGGGTGTGAGGTCCGGAGAACGTGCAGGCCATAGCACCGGTCTCCCGCGGCCGATCCATCCTCGCGGAAAGCGAACGTTAAGATATTCTCGTACGTTGCGAGCAAAATGTGCCGGAGCTCCATCATGCTGAAACACCATGTTTCTTTGGTTCTCAAAGTAATCCCAGTCGGCCACAGGAAAGTTGTCAATCGCCTCTTCGAATTCAGTTTGTAAAAATGTTAGATAGTTGCTACCGTTCAGACTTGATGGCATAACGACAGGACCGATGACATGCCCGTCATAAAGGCCAGCTCACACATTCTGCCGCCACTGGTGTTGGAATCTGCCCTGCCGTGTAGCATGTGGATTCTCGCGAGCCCAAACGTGATCATTATGCATATTTGAAAGTCCTGACCTCGTGAATGTTGCCTCGTCTGTCCAAAAAACATAGTTTACGTAATTAGGGTTTTCCTCTAACTGCCTGAGGTACCACTCGCAGAAGTTCCTCCTGCGTGCAAAATCGGAGGGTATCAGCTCCTGTGTACGGCGATAGTGATAAGGGTGACGATTGTAGTCACGAAGAATTCGCCAAACTAAACATGGTTTATACCGAATCTTGTTCCGGCTCGCCTCGTACTTGTGGTCGGCTCGATCTTCTTCAAAATGCTCTAATATTAATTCAGCCTGCCTGGCGTCGTCTGTGCTTGGACGTCCACTTCCAGTGGACCGATGAAAAGAGCCGGTGGAATGTAGTCGTCTTGACATGTTCAGGAAACACTGGTACGAAGGCAGCCGTCGCTGTTCAGTAGGGGGGTATCGATGGTAGCATCGATAAATCGTTGCCGATACAGTTCGTGAGCACGATTTAAATTGCTATCTTCATGGCCTACGCATAACATCATATCGTAATATTCCGAGTTAGAAAGCATCGTTATTTTGCAAAAAATGTTGAAAAAAAACTCGAAACATTTGTAGGATATCGATTAGAAGATTTGAAATTGACAACATATTTTTTTTTCCAACTTGACATTTTTTGAAGCCAGTACTTGAGTAAGTATAATGGCATCCTTGTATTGAGGTAGCAAACATTTATGAATGAAAAATAGGTACGTAGGCCTTTCTGTTAAATAATCTGGTTCCCTGACATGACAGCTTACTAGGGTTGACAATATTTTTGGCTTTGATAATCTTTATATATAAAAGAAAGTCGTGTTAGTTACACTATTTATAACTCAAGAACGGCTAAACCGATTTGGCTGAAAGTTGGTGGGGAGGTAATTTAGTTAATTATATTTTTTACGGGGTATTTTGTAACACGTTGTATATACTAAAGTATTTAAATGGAAATGGTTCAGAAAATTGACTATATTTTAGATATCTTTTTTTTCTAAAAAAGATTAGTGCTCGTGATTTTAAAGAAAAAAATTTCAAAATTGTCTTATTTAAAATATTATTTAGGTACACAGGTAAAGTGAAAATATTCAGTTACGTCACGCCTGTCATGTCATGAATTATGCAACCCGTTAAATGAAACTTTCAGTTACATCATATCATAACCTCCGGACATCAGGCCAACTGTAAGCTGAGGATGCATGTAACTCTTGTTAGCCGCGTAAGTCCATTAGTTAGCTCACCCGATGCGTGTGGCGGCCGCCATGTCTAGTCGGGATCAATAACTCGCAAAATGCTGTTGCTGAGGTGTTAATTGCATTACAGGCACTATCAGCATGGGATCGCGGCCACTCATTCCACATTCTCTATGACTATGGTCTATGACATTAAGTTACATTGTATTTTTTCTCATGCATAATTCTTTGAGACCTTAATGTAATGAGTTAATTATTTATTTAAACGGAGAAAAAACTAAGTAAAAATTCAACCTAATAAAAACACAATGAATCGAAAAACCGGCCAAGTGCGAGTCGGACTCGCGCACGAAGGGTTCCGTACCATTATCTATAAAAAGGCAAAAAACGTTTGTTGTATGGAAGTCCCCCTTAAATATTTGTTTTATTTCAATTTAATTATTTATTTTTAAAGTGAATAGATAACTAAATATTCTGTGAATATTTCAAGCGTCTACCTGTTGCCGTTATCAATATCGAGCAAAAAAATAACGTTTGTTGTATGGGAGCCCCCCTTAAATATTTATTTTATTCTGTTTTTTAATATTTTTTGTTATAGCGGCAACCAAAATACATCATCTGTGAAAATTTCAACTGTCTAGCTATCACGGTTCATGAGATACAGCTTGATCACAAACGGACGGACGGACAGCGAAGTCTCAGTAATAGGGTCCCGTTTTTACCATTTGGGTCCGGAACCCTCAGAAAGAATATATAATTTACATGCGCTACGTTCTACATAAGTAATATTTATTAGACAACAAACAATGCAGGTCAACAAAAAATTCGCCTAGGTCTTGTATGTTTAAACCTTAGATTATTTATACACTAGATAGAGCTTAGGCGGCATGAAAACTTCCTGAAAAATATAAGTCAACAGTTGGCTTATATATAAGTTGTCCCCCTTCAGTCTGAATGACGTAACGTGATATTAATATGAAGCTGTCAAATGGGTTTTTGGACGTTTTGTATGCCAGTGTTTGCTACTGACACTCCATCTAGTGCATAAATAATCTAAGGTTTAAACCGACTTGAAAATCTGTGTCGGGTCTTTCACTATTTCTATAATACCGCCTGAACTGGAATTCTAGATAGATCGATTATGATCTAGGACTCGAGCAACATGACAAGATAGACAAGTATGACGTTGGTGCCAAACTCCGTCGTGTACGTACTGCTTCCGTTCGCGCACATCTTGATAAGAGCTATTCGCCGAGCCATTTGTGGCAATAGCCTACGAACGCCTATGAGTATCGCTTGAGCCTGCGGTTTATATTGTAAAACAGCACACCCTGGTTATTTTGTCGATCCACATGACATATAATTGATATATTTTTTTTAGTAATAATTCTATATGTATAATTTATACATAATTAATTATGAGAATAAATTATTGTGGCATAATCAAGTTTCCTATACACAACGTACAATTTTACGTTGCCCGAACAATACGAGTATTTAAACACGCCGTTGACGATAAGAATCGTCGAAAAACAAAAAATACTTTCCCGCAAAATTATTAAGGCAAATTCCTATTTGCCACATCAACATTTTTTGAGCTCATCAAAGGCCTAATATTGAAGGCTAAGGATGTTTATTAGTATTTTGGAACTAATCTAACTCAGTCGTTTCTGCTCCGAAGAACCCATCTTGATCGCTTACTTGCTGCACACGTAGTTGTGTAAGATGATATAACTTTTGTTGCTGTATTACAAACTGCAGACTCTAAAACGCAGTAAGTGGGTGTTTACGTTTGTTGAATATTGAACTATAACAAGCAAAGCGTAAGGAACATAATGGTCTAATCGCTTTTTTGCACTTACTGCGTTTTAGGATCTGCAGGGCAGAATGTTGATTATTATGTCAAATAAAATTATAAGTCTATTAAAATTAGTTGAGGCTCGCATAATTATGCCAAGCTAAAATTGGAAAGAGTAATTTCAGATTATAATGGGAACCGACAGTTATGCCAACTACGTATATAATTATGCAAAAAGATCATTCGAGTAAAATTGTTTTCATCACACTTGGTCGTAATCAGCTCCATTAGCTTTGTTTAAACGCGTCAATATCCCGGGTAGAATAACCCGCCAGACTGGACGATTGCAAGTGGTGCCGCGGCGGTTGATGCTGCTCGATAAAAACCCGCGCGTCATAGGCCCTAGGTTTTACGAATGTCTACCCTATGACTTAAAAAGTGAATCTTCGGACGAAACATTTGGACGCCGATTTAAAAAACTACTTATGGACAAATCATTGTACTCTGTAAAAGAATATGATATTATCCTCATTTAAATTTGACATCTGAATCTGAATTTATTTTTTTTCTTTTGGTTTTTATTGTTATTATTTATTAATTATTTTTGTTCTTTTGACATCTTCTCATTATGTGAATTAATATTATTCATTTAACATTTTTATGTTTTAGTTTTTAAATTTCATTGACATTCACACATTATGTGATTTAATATTTTTATTGACATTTTTGTTTTATTACTCTTTTATTGTTTTTAATATTACTTATTATCTTTGTGACATTTTATATTAATGTAATTTTCATTTATGTTTATCGAATTCAATTGACGATCTTTTTGTGAATTCTTTATATTTGTGACATTTGGAATGCAGAATATAATTGTAATTTTCAATCTGAAATAAATGAATCTATCTATCATAAAAGCAGGCTAACTTGACTGCAATGACCTAAATAAGACACAAGGACCTTTTTTTATTGTGCTTTGGCTACCAAGGCCATAGCTTCAAAAGGATATAATTAAAGAAGATTATTTATATGGAGATATAAAAAGAGAACATGAACAAAGAAAACTTGATTACAATACGATATACATACAAGCTAGTACTTAACTAAAACTATAAATATTTATTTACAAAAAGGGCCGAATATGTATATTCCTGACAAAATCATAAATGTGACTATCCAAATTGTTATGGGTTAAGTTAAGAGTTCCTGAATAGGCAACGCAAAATATTTATGCTGCAAAGTATCTTTACGAAGGGCAATTAATAGTAGTCGTTGTAAATTAAAGTAGAGGCAATTAAAAAGGGCCTCTTCTCCTTGTATTGCAGTCTAAAGGATTTGCCACACTGGATGCGTTCTGCGGTTGCAGTCAGGTTAAATTGAACGCAGCCCGCTTTATGTATGAACAACATTGTCGGTCTCAATGTATGTATATTTCGTACTAGCCTTCCGTCCGCAGCTTCGCCCGCGATAAATTAATTTTCCCGTAGGAAAAGGTATTTTGCCGCGGTACAAAGTGTTCTATGACACTCAGTGATAATGTAGCTTTCTAACGGCAAAAGAATTTTTGAAATCGGTCCAGTAGTTTTTAAGTTTATTCGTTACATACAAAAATACAAATCATTCCTCTTTATAATATTAGTATAGAATAGATTTATGCGATCTGACCGTGCGATCACGCAATGTTGTTCATACATAATACGGGCTGCGTTCAATTTGACCTGACCGCGACCGCAAAACGCATGCAGTGTGGTAAATCCTTATGTACTGAACTAATAATTTTTAAAAATAGATTTAATGACTTTTTCAATTCTAATTATATAGGGCACAAGCCTACAAACATGGTCATGTAAAAAACGTGATCTTTGGAAGTATCGTATACGTACAAAATATCAAATGATATTGTAAAATCTCAGTGATAATTTATATGGAAACTAACGATTCTCATCATAGTTATAATTCGTTTCCTCACAAGTGTGATGAAAAACATTGCATGTTTTACGGGTGGTATGGGAACTACCAACTTGGACTCCGAAACTCTCAGTCTTTGAATTCGGGCTTCTAAGTCTTGAACGTAATTCCTTAGATAATTATCGCCCTTATATACATACGATACAATGCACTATTCTATGATACCTGTTATGCGAAGTGTTTCGAGTAATTTTAACTTTACATTTATTTTGAACGAATAGGTGTTTCTTTATCATCTGCCCAATAATATACTTGCCAATGAACATTGGGATTGACCTTCCTGACAACTTTCCTCACTACCTGACAGGTAGCCTGACAGTGTTTAAAATTTCCAGCCAGTAATGTATGTTATTTTTATTAAAACGTATATTTACCTGGATTTCATTTGGATTTCGTAATAGATCAAGATCACAAATAATTATGTTGTGAATAGTTATTATTACGAATAATTAATAAATGACAATGTCAAGCAACAAAAGGGGCCGAAGAGTTTGACGCTGCTATGCACATACATACTCGTATGTATTAGTAATCAAGGCAAGAATGGAGGTCTGATATTAGAAATAAAGTTGATAAATTTTGAACTCGTAGGCATAAATGTTGCTAAATATCAGTGTCGCTTCTGTTATTGCTTATTTGTCATAATCTTTCAGTACTGTCAAATTGTTTTTGCTATCGCTTTAACGATGTATGTAGTACATAAGTGCTTCAAATCCCTGCGACTTTACCTCACACCCTATAAATAAGGCATAAAGTATGCCGTAGATATTATTTTCGCTTAATTACATAATGTACGCCCAAAAATATACCTGTTCGTTCCTTAAAAATCCGGCCAAGAGCGTGTCGGACACGCCCAAGATAGGGTTCCGTAGCCATTACGAAAAAATCAAGTAATATTTTTCTAAGGATTTCGTATGTGTACGGAATCTTCCAAGTTAGGTATCGTCAATACTTTGAAAAAAGCTCGTATCTCAAAATCGTTAATCTGGCAAAGTGAACTTTATTACGCGCGTATCAAGGTTCAGTTTTGTTTACATGCTGATTTGAGATACGAGTTTTTCAAAGTAGTGACGGTATGATTAATACCTTAGGCTACTATTTACTCTTAAACTACAAATAATTCCCAAGCAATCTTAGCCGCTATAATTTTCCTTGTAAATTTAATATATTTACTACCATTTTGAATTTTTAAAATTTTTCCACCCCACAGTTTAGATTTTAGAGGGGGGGGAGGGACGGTCGATTTTAATGAAAATTTTCACTTTAAAGTTGAATATTTCGCAAACAAATCACTGAATACAAAAATCATGTAAGCAACCCCCCCAATGGTTTTAAAAGACCTATCCAACGATACCCCACACTATAGGGTTAGTCGAGAAAAAAAAAATCACCCCCACTTGACGTCTATGGGAGGTACCCTAAAAAAAATTTTTTTAGTTTTTTTTATTTAACCACTTTGTCGGCGTGACTAATATATATATTCATGCGAAATTACAGTTTTCTAGTACTAACAGTCTCTGAGCTTAGCCGCGGACAGACAGACAGACAGACAGACGGACAGACATGGCAAAACTATAAGGGTTCCTAGTTGACTACGGAACCCTAAAAAACGATAGGTATTTACGAAAATTTTTACTAGGTAAGTGAAAACTTTTAGGTTGAAGCTGGCGAGCATGAGACAAGATGGCGTCATGACATTCCTAATCTTATATGGCAGGCATAGTACTTTCGTGTCACTTTACTTTGGCCCAGGCAGGGGCCTTTCTTTCGTTCCCTAACTGTGCGTTTGCACCACAGTTCTTTTGTTAATAGTTTCGATGTGAAAATGTTTTGTTATATTTTTATTAAGCTCGCATAAGTCTATTTTGTAGTTGACAGAGTTTATAATATGGATACAGGTTAATAGCAACATTGCAAAGAAGCCTCTAAGTACATACGTTAGTTTCTTTGAAATAATTATTAGATTATGTTATACGTGAGCAAAGCTGCGGTTAAAAGCTTGTTAAGATATAAATAGCAGAGACGCCTTATAACAACAAAAATGTTGACTGATTTCCAAGGATCGTTTAGACCAAAGCTAAAGGTGAGCAGGTCTTCTACAGCGCAGGTTACGACTGAGATAAGGCACGAGCTGTCGATATCGGAGATAGGTTTTTATCCACGTGATTCGCTCTGGTTCTGCCGGCGGCCGGGTCTAGTTCACGTAATATGATATGATACAATTTCTCGGTAAGTTTCCTTGAATTGACATACTGGGCTTACAGTATGGTTAGTTAGAAGTGCATATGCACACAGTTCTGTGTTGGTTGCCACAAACATGTTTTTTTAAGCGACAAAATATCTATTATATAATTCTAATCTAAACCTTCTATGATTTTTTGGAGAACCTATTAATTTGACGCTGTTTATGGCTGTTGTTCGTCTATCTGAAGCTACAATGCAGTTATACTTAGTTATACTTAGTCACTATTGTTCCATTGTCGTAAGAAACAATGTATTGCAGCTACTTTTCAAATTTCACTAGGTAGGTACAAAAAAAAAAATTACATAAGCTATACTTAGGTCGGACTTGACACTAACATTTTGCACTAAACCTTTTTATTATTCCCAAACAGATCCCTGAATCGAAAAAAAATTTTTGTAAACCTATAATTATTTTAGAATGACTTATCCAATAAGACCCGTTACCATGGGGTAGATATTAAAAAAAAATCATCCCTAGTTTACAGTTCTCTAGTAGGTACCTACTCAGAAGTTCTGTGCTAAGTGGCAGACGAACGGACGGACATGGCTAAATTATAAGCGTTCCGATTTTCTACTTCCGTAGTCGTAACTGATGTAGTCAGGAACTCTAACAAGCAAATAAATTATAATTATAATTATAACAGGCAAACTCTCTGTTCTCCTACTATTACTAGCTGTTGCCCGCGACTCCGTCTGCGATAAATAGGGGTATAAAAAATAGCTTACGACCTTTTCTCAGACTTACCAAATACAGATAAAAAAGTTTCATAAAAATCGGTCAAGCCGTTTCGGAGGAGTTCGATAACATACACCGTGACACGAGATTTTTATATAAATAATAAATAAATAAATAAATATTAGTCCCAAACTAAGCAAAGCTTGTACTATGGGTACTAGACGACGATAAACATACTTATATAGATAAATAAATACTTAAATACATAGAAAACATCCATAACTCAGGAACAAATATTCATGCTCATCACACAATAATAAATGCCCTTACCGGGATTCGAACCCAGGACCTCTTGCTTCGTAGGCAGGGTCACTACCAACTAGGCTAAAGCGGTCGTTGTATATATTAGAAGAAAAACCTTATAATAGGTATTTATGCATACTGAGACAAAATAACCATTTCTCTGAGATTTCAATCATCCAGGATATTGACTGGTATGCTTGTGACAATATTTTTGGTTGTATGAATATAATAATAATTTATTTCTCTTTCAAAGTAAGTTACAGCTTTTCACAGAGCCCTGCAAAACTGTTTTCACAGTTTGTCTGCAGGTTAAAGTCTCTAAATATCATATTACGCTTCTATAATTTAGCATTAGTGTTTCATATGCATAAAGACTCTGGCGTCTCAAAGATTATTTTTTCTTATTTTAGTACCTGTACTTGCATTTAGATAAAGCTCTGCTTTCCAAGTTTATTTAGATGTTCGCGCTAACACAAAAACTATTAGAAAGAAAGAAAATTAGAAATAATGCTTGACAGAGCTAGGCTTGAGAACTGATCTAATCATCCTAAGCAAACAAAGCTTGATTTCTATTTAACATCTCAAAAATGTAAATTAAGATAATACGGCAGAAGACCAAATGTTATTGTCATCAATGATGTCACGATGTTACCGTTATTAGAGCACAGTTATACTGGCAATACAGTTTTATCACTGTTGAAATTGTGAAATTGCGCTATAAAACCATCGTAACATATTTTCGTATTATATTATAAATATTTATAAACTACTGCCGCCTACACTACTAAACTTTGGGAACGATATGCAACCTGAATATCTAGTTTTTTTCGGTTATCCAGGCATGTAGATTTCAGTTTTGATATTTCGTAGTGTAAACCAGTAGAAAATTACTGTCAATTTCACAAACATGAAGTGTTTTGTGCATTGAGTATATTTATGTCTTTACCCAAGCTTTACCCTCGGAAATGTTTTTTAACTTTTTTAGCTAGATTTTTGGGTAGTAAATTAGCGATAAATATATTTTGCTGATTAAAAACATTGTTACCAATAAGTAATTGACTGTGTTACCTTTGACGACTTCAATATAAATTATGATGTAATAATATTCTTATAATATATTGAAACTAAACTAAAATATTTTTTATCAATATTCTTTAGAGACTTTTGATTTTCAAAAACGAGTAAAACTATATAAGTCATGAAATTTGACTCGGGTGTTTTTTATTGCAACGTTAATGAAGAGCTCGACTATATCCCAATATACTTAATGCCCGAAATATATTGAAAAAAAAAAGAAACAAAATTAACCTTACCTAAATTTACACTAACCAATTTCACCGTTAACGGAGTAGACCCTTGCTCTTGCTTTAAAATTATCGCTTTTAAAAGCTATGTCGGACGAAACTGAGCAGAATTAAAAAAAACCAACCAAGAGTGTGTTGGACACGCCTAGGATAGGGTTCCGCAGCTGTTACGAAAAATTGCTAGGTTAGTAGGCTGCTATTTACAATGGCGTAGCTAGGTAACCAAAGGCCCTGGGGCAAAAAGTAAACTAGGGCCACAACCCGTGTTTGTTTATATGATAAGACAAGTAAGGATGAATGCACATTAAATTCACTAGACTCACGCGATTGTGAATTCACTAGTAGCGTTTTTTTATAGTCACACTGTTGAAGAGCGCCGCGTTTCTCATAGGTCCGCGTTTATAGTTTGTAAGTCAGAGTCCAAGGGGCCCCCTGAGCTTGAGGGCCCCGGTGCACTGCCCCGGCTTGCCCTACGGTAGCTACGCCACTGGCTATTTACTTTTAAACTACTAATAATTCTCAAGCAAACTTAGTCGTTACAGTTTTCCTTGTTAATTTGAGATATTTCCTCCCGTCCTGATTTTTTTCATAATTTTTATACCAACAGTTTAGCTTTTAGAGGGGGGGGGGACATTCGATTTTAACACAAAATTTCACTTTAAACTTGAATATTTCGCAAACGAATCACTGTATCGTAAAATCGTCTTCACAACCCCGTAATTGTGCATCACGGACCGTAAATAGGGGATTACTAACGAGAGTGTATTAGAAGCCCGACGCCGAAGGCGGATGGCTTTTTATGACTCGAGTTTGTAATCCCCTTACTGCCCGTGATACACACAATGATTTTCATCACATTGCGAGGAAAAAATCCAAAAATAAAATTACTTATTTGGTCTCTAAACACTTAAATTGAATAGAAAAATGGCTACCCGCCAATTCAGATTGTCACTTTTTTCGAGTCATCTACCATAGGCAATGTAAACTGTGTTTAGTTTAGAATTCAAATGGTCATACGGCCAGATTATGCCAACATGTTAAAAAAATTCTTTCTAAAATTATTGCAAATCTATTTGACATAAATTTAAAATATAAAAATAACGAAGTTTCATTCATGAAGCGTACATAAGATTTGTGTTGTAAAATTGGGTTATAGCTAAGTTTTAAAGATATTAATAAAACGTTGGCTGACTTGAAACCTCCTAAGTCTGAAATGATATACCCACTAACTTGTTTGCAAATTTTAAAACTAAAGTTAGAACTCCCGTCTAAAGTTAGAACTTCCGTTCACTATAGTGAAATGAAACGTTACGCCATAAAATATTTTTTTGACTTTTAAAAATCGTCATTACACACAGTTGCGGCAGGTTAGAATCTGCAAGACTTGGGTTTTAATACTTGAGGGTAAGTCTCTCTCGTGGTCCCATTGATGGGATAAATCAATGGGACCACGAGAAAACGGGGCTTAAATCCTTCACTGCTCTCAAGACTCCATCTTAATTACCTCCTCTTTGCTCGGGAATCAAATAAAAACCCCCTCGCTACGCTCGGGAGTTAAATCTGGAGTCCCTAGTTACGCTCAGGATTCAATATCGCGCCTGTGACATAATACAGTGCTTTATCCCCTTGGTGTACAATCTACTATTTGTATGTAATTATGTAGCTACCAAATAAATTTACCTGTCTTTCTGTCTTCCTGTCTGAATTGTAATTGTAATTGTTATCTGTCGGAATTGAGGTTCGACAAATGAAATTTCGATTAACGATTTTAATGACTACAACAGGTTACCAATATACAATAGTAAGTTAAGGTGGAAGCGCACGCTCTAGGCGCGAAATTCAAAATTTTTACAGGTTTTAATTTATTGTGGGTAAACGGTGTAACTGTTTAACTTCATATGGTACTTGCGCTTGTAAAACAGTGTTCTTTATTTTATTGTGTAAAGTTTTTTAAGAATAAAACTATTAGCTTGAAATAAAAGTTGTCAAAACGTTGAAAGTCCGAATTTCTATGTTTGACAACTTTTATATCAAGCTAACAGTTTTATTCTTAAAAAGCTTTACACAATAAAATATAGAACACTGTTTTACAAGCGCAAATACCATATGAACTTAAACAGTTACACTGTTTACCCACAATAAATTAAAACCTGTAAAAATTTTGATTTTCGCGCCTAGAGCGTGCCGTTCCACCTTAAGTATTATTGGTTAAGTACTTATGGTTTCCGTTTCAACTCTTGTTAAAGACATCATTCACTAAATAGTGCAATATATTATATTATGAATGAGCATCAAGTGCCAAGGTCAGTGGCAAAAAAATATCCTACTTAGACTTGAAGATTTCTCAAGCTACTGCAAAAAACATAAGTACACAATTAGACAGATTTCTGAACCATTTCCTGTACACATAGCAACGAAACGATCAATGTAGTGAGTAAAGTGCAAAGGTTAACAGGAAAATAAAAAACTTTAACGGAAATCAGGCAAATACGAGGCAGGTAGTTCGGGAAAGCTCGCGGGACCAGCAACTCATATACCTACTTACAATACCCATAGACGCAACAAAACGAGGTTGAATAATGTGAAGTTTTTCCATCTATCACAATGGAGCTTCGTGTAGTCTAGCCTATTTTGTAGCGGAGTTAAGGCCGGGATGTACATGCCATATTCATATGGATCGTGACCCGTTTTATTTTGGTTCGTTAAGGAAATAAAGAAAACAGAAGATTTGAATTTATATATTGGGCTACATATTATGTAGTCATTGTCACGAACATATATTTACCTAAATATAAATTTGCTAAACCTAATACAATAGAGCAATGGGAAATTGTCTATTAACACACGGCGGCCACGACGTACCTACCTACAAAATACGCGTTCTTGAATCTACATAAGCACGACGACGTCTGTACACGCGTCAATGTGTGCGTAAGATACACAGGGCTGACCATCGCAAAAACCTAGTGCTAATAAGTACTACCAATGACATATATACTTAGGTACTTATAATAATATTATGTAGGTATGGCTTAGATATGTGCAAATAAATGTAATCGTTAATCTTATCTATTTATTTAATCCCACTTACAATGTGTCTGTCTGTGTATTTAAGCATTATTATTTTCAATTACAAATATTACATTAGATATACGACTACAAACTTAAACGAACTATTCGGTAGGTTGTTATTTCATGTATTAATCGCGATAATTTCAGAAAGCATTTTTTATAACAGGCAGTAGGTAGAGTAGGTAAACTCCTTTCCTTATATTTGACTGTTGACAAACACCCATATAATGCACAGTATTAATAGTTATTACCATTTCGCAAAATTATTGCTCCCGAACTTAGTGCCGTGCGACCGACATGCATCGCGCGCGTTGCGAACCCGACTGGTTTCCGGCGGTTTCCGGCAATCTGCGCTTGAGGGGTGGGATAACTCGAATCGGTGCGGGGCGGAGCGTGGCCATTCTGTACGTTAGTAGGTACTATTATATATTCTGTGCTATTGATGACTAACGATATACCACCTTTTCGTTTTAAAATCAAATTAGGCAGAAAAAGTGCAACCTCTAACAGATAAATCGGAGAGGCCATAGTGTAATACTAGCTGGTGCCCGTGACTTCGTCCGCGTTAAATTCGATTTTTTTATGCACCCCTGTTTGACAAATAAGAAAATTGGATTCTTGGGATCTAAACGTCCTTTGTCTTTTCGCTTGTTAGTGTACTGAGACAGATTTGGTCTTCTCCGAGGCATTTTTAATACTTAATCACAAAGTATAATTTCATTGTCAATATCAATATCTGACAATGTCAGAACTTATCTTCGTTTTTTTTAGCATTACAAATAGAGTAGGTAGACAATCTTAATGATTCTTTTCATTGAAAAAGCTTTTTAAAAAATAGTAATACTTATTCTTATTACATATGAAACCAAAATTACCATAATAATGTCCTAGCTAATTGTTACATATTTGCTGTGATTTATTTTACAAAAGAGTTTTTTAAGAAAAAGTCATGTCGAGATCGCTTACCTTCTTTCTAATGGTAAAAAAATGTAAAGTCCGTGTTATCCTAGTCAAGTAAAAACGGTATTTATTATTATTATATTTTTTTAATTATACTTAATTCTTGTTTGCAATTAAGCATGACTTCTTTCTTTAAAAAAATAACTTTGATATAGGTATTTTTTTTACCCGGCTGAAGGGCTCTGCAACCATGACCACAAAAAAATAAACTAACAAATTAAGGTTCCAGTTACCAGGCCATAAAATTCCAAAAAAAAAAAAAAAAAAACAAATTAAGAAGTTATGTGACGGATAAAAATGCTAAATGCCCGAACAGTATAGATTAAACGACGATAACTTTTTTCATTGTGACCCAATTTCAATAAAACAAAGCCTATATGTTGCTCCAATTTAAGCTTCATCTATCTGTGAAAACCGTAAGAAAATCCGTTCAGTACAGAATGACAGAGCTCTACTTTTACTGTTTTATTATAGTATAGATAGATAGATATAACTTCTAATGCTTTAACCACCTGGCCCACTTGTCTGGGTCTAGGAATATATTATATTTATATTGGACAGATACCATTAAGTCCATAACCGAGATCCCTGTGGCAGAGTGCGCTCCCCAGGCAGCCAATAGAGACCGGTGGAGAAGGATCGCGAAGATAGCGACCGCAGCGGAGAGCGACCCCTCATGACCACGACACGACCATCTGTCAAGAGTGAACGACTAAGAAGAAGAAGAGAGGAATATGTTTGAATGCGATTAGGAACCTAAACATTTTATTGATTAAATAAAGATCTAATTTCTTGTTAATGTTTCTCAAATAATAGGCATTTCTAGATTGAAGCCACCGCATTCGGTGCCCCGGTGTATGGTGAGGTGATTGATCGACGCTCCACACGAACTCACGTCCAAACAAAACTAGATAGTTTCAGTGCCACGAAATTTTCAGCCGTTGGGAAATTAACGTTCTAATATTCTAATTGAACTATTGCTTGCATTGCCGTTGTTGATTCATAGATCTATGATCCGTTGACAATATGCGTTGTGTTCAAGCCAAATACAAGATCAAGTTGTTTCAAAACATGTTTCTCATGGAGTTCCAAGCGCCTTAAACTTATGCTCAAACCTGCATCTTAAACTGTTAACTATTTAACTGCTAACTGCTAAAACTACCTGAGAACACAAATTTCTGCAATATTAAAGTATACTTCGAATAAATTAGAACGGAAAATCCGTTTCTAACTTTGTCCAAATCGAATGACGGCATTATAGCAAAAAAAGTATACCTATGAGTACAAATGTTATTCAAAAAGTTATTTTGATCTCCGGTGGACATTCGCCGTTGGCATCATCGTCGTAATTGGTACCATTAATATTATCCCATATCTACGTTAGTAACCTAGGCAAGCCAGTCGTAGTCATACTTTATTTAAATCCAACCCGACGAGCTAACGTAGTGTATAGTCTACAATAGTCTACATACCTACCTGACTGCGATGTCCGCGACAGATCTCCGTGTAATAATCAGAGCGTATACCGTACCTTAATACAACGTAACACATAGCTAAAGCGAGTAGTTAGGTAGTCTAGTCGGGAATGGTTTTTGAGTAAACCAGCAGTTGGCACATACTAGGGGCTTTTACGAGCAGATTAATGAGACGGGTGTGATCGCGTGTCGGGTGACGGTTAGTGCGCGTGCCGCGGTGTCGCGCGGCGATGGCGCCCGCGCCGCCGCCCGGACAGTGTTGCAGCATGCACTGCTGCGTGTTCATTGTTCAAATAAGGGTGGCTTCACATTTGTATTGTTTTAGGGTATCATATATCCGTCACGTAGCACCGACGATTATCATGATCGTTAGTTTGGACGTTTAAATCACTTTCGCGTTCTAGCTACAATCATCAATCATGATAGTCGTGGAGCCATCTTTATGTACCTACTTCCTTACTATAAGACGACATGAAGGTATCTGATACTGATATTTCTATCTTCATACTGGGCAGTAAAATTATATCCGGTTCGGAAAAATACGCTTCCGGTGTGTATATACAACACAACCACCGTTCTGTGTTGTAACGTCGTATTATTATTTATTACTTTAACTTGGTGGAAATATAAATACATACTGATTTTCAAATTAAGTAAATAAAATTTTATTGGAAAGCGTAGCCCAAGAAATGATGCATCATTAAATTAAATTTTAACTCGTCCAAAAAATACATCAAAAGTTTTTTTCTTAACCATAACCACAAACTTGCAATGTCTTCCCAAATAACATATCATGCATACCAAATTTCAAGGAAATCTGACCACAAGTAGAGTCAAATTCGACTAGCAAGATTTGATTACACACCTGTGTGTAGATTTTATTTAGTTTCACCTGTCTTCGTGTCTGTACACGAAGACAGGTGAAACTAAATAAAAACTTGTAAAAGTGGCGTCATCTGTTTCACTGAGTTGGCTGCAAGCTTCGTTGCATGTTGGGTCTATGGCATGCGGACTAGACTTTATCCAGCAAGCAGTGAATACGTCTCTGCCTTCGTTATCGAATATCCGGCGACTTGGCAGCAAGATAAAGAATGAATGTAGTTTACTTTACGGGCTCGGGGTAAACGAACCGCCTTTACCTTTTACATTCGACTTTACCTACGTGAAAAGGGAGACTTGCTATTCTTGCCCAACAAGCTATGAGCTCCTTAGTAAGAAAAAAGTTTTCATTATTGCACTTCAGTAAAAAATATGATTCAACATAGGTCATAGAAAGTACTTACCCGAATAGTCGGGTAAGTACTTTATATGACACAATCTATTCTGAACGTTGATTTATGAAACTGCCGAGAGCTCCGAAGTGCGAAGGTTCCCGACAGATTCCCGATCGATACGCAAAGTATTCTGCAAGATTTCAGCCGTTCCAGCGATTTTAAAATATTTTATTTGTGCAAACTCGCAAGGATGATCCGCTTCCTGCGCGCTTCGCGAGCTCCCGCCACTCGATCTCTGTATTGATTTGAGACACGCTCACATGCTTATTTCCGTCTGAAAAATAATGTAACGTATCTGACTCCGAATAAACTGGAAATTGTAGCATGTTGAACATAAATAGCAGTGTTATCTTTTTATTAAAACAGCGAGGCGAGGAACTTTATCGCGAGTTAACAACCGAAAAATTAATTACGTGAGTCACGGATCTTTAACACGATAATTACTTGTAAAGGTTGCGTAATCAAGTCTAGCTGTGAGCATGCACTATCTACACACATATCAACGTTAAACTGCGTAAAACAGTTAACGAGCAGATTAACCAAGTGAATCCATGAAAGTGCGAAATATGATTCGCTGCCGTTCTGAGATTACCCAGTTAATCTGGAGCTTAATGACTAAGCATAGGTAGCATTAAAAAGGTAGCATTAAATATAATGATTTTTTCAAATGTACCTATTAACAATATAATTCGTTCATTGATACTATTTGGCATTGATCACTGTTTTACAATGTGGTCTAATTCCAAAACCATTTCGAGAAATAGGTTTATTAAATCATTTTATAACATTGTAGTAAAAAAATATTAAATGATCGTGTGTATTTTTGCAAAATAATGTTTGACCTTTGTTTGACCTTTCTGTGGGCATTAACTTTGAAATTCTTTGCAACAAGAAAAAAAAAGCCGTCCGTCTAGTTTCTCTATACTATTCTCTGTCACTTCGACGTAGTTATCATCTGTCAGTTTAAGGATACTATTTTGAAAAACATTCTTCGCGTTTTTTATATTTTAATAATGGATTTATACAGGAAGTGTTCATTCCTACCTTGTGGAAATGATTCTGTCAATATAGCCCAAACAAATTAATTGTTCGCATTAGAGAAGATTTACAAGAGAAGTGGTGCCGCAAAGTTAATTCAAAGTTTACAAGATGTACTTATTGTTGCGAGGATCATTTTAATGTAAGTATGGATTAAATACGCCAAAGAACTTTCAAGCGAACACTTCTGACCATTTTATTTTATACGTACAAAAATACTATAGCCGTAAATCGTTTTTTTTACCTATTCTCTTGGAAGAATCGGCAACTTTAGTGTTATTGTTATTGTAATGTAAAGTGACATTGTCAGATGACAACTAACCATCGATTGTGACACATTTTTTTGTCATTATGTCTGTGGTTTATACACAGATTCTGCCGCGGCATGTAATTTACGAGAAGTCGTACCTCAAATTTTCAATAAATTATAAAAAAATATTGGAGTGATGAATTGCTGAAATATTAAGATTAGTTTCTTAAAATGCTCTATATTTTCGATAAAAAAAAATAAAAAGGGGGTTAGAAAAAATGAACAATCCCAATTGTACAATCATAATTACAAAACACTACCTTAGATTTTATAAAAAAAAAGACTTGTACAAGTTGTGTAATATAATTGTCATATTATTAGTTTGTAAAAGTAGGATAACAAATATGCATATTTTATAAGGAATATGAAATAGGTAATCGAAACGACACGAAAATTAAGATAACTCGTAAATAAAATTAAGACAACTATTTTAATCCCGGATTGAGAAATTGTAGACAGTATTTATGCTCGAATAGAGTTTCAAAATTTCAATCCATTTATTTCCAATTCTTTAATGGAATTTTCTGCAAAATGGATATTGAGAGAGTCCGTTTGTATAACTAAGAGAATAATTAAGACAACTAATGTTTATTTACTTACCTTCTTATTAATTAAAAAATACTATTTTGTGTCACTAAAAAAACACGGAACAGTACTTAAATGGTGCCCAGTGCGGATTAGGAACTTCACACACACCATTGAATTTCTTCGCAGGTTTATGCAGGTTTCCTCACGATGTTTCCTTCACCGCGTGGCAAATACGGCCCAACCCTCTCATTCTGAGAGGAGACCTGTGCCCTGCAGTGGGACGTCTATAGGCTGGGATGACTTAAATGGTGAACATAGATTGAATACCATCTTTATATTCTCCAAAGACAAATTCCCGTTGGCAGTTCGTATGCCGCAACCATTATTCTGTCAGACAATTGGATTTGTATGTTTTCAATTTTATTGGTAGTTGTCTCGTAGAAATAGGTGTTGAGAAAATAGGTAATAAAAAGTAGTAGTTATAGTTGGCTCTCCATTTATGTACCTACTAACTGACAAATGAAATATATTTTAATATTAATTAAGAATAATAATTATATTTGAGATTAATAGTAAACAACCACGTTTTTCTTATCATTATTAGCTTTATGAGTTTTTTTGTTATTAATTTGAGTTATTTTTACCTCCTTGCTTCTTTATGAGTGGTTGTAAACATGACAGCGTGATTTATTGAGACTCGCTTTTATATGAAATTACGTAATTGAAAAACCGGCCAAGTGCAAGGTGAAGGTATCCATCAAGAGTTTCGCATGTACGCACAACATTGGGAAATTTACCTTGATATTTTAAGACTTTTTATAGGTTTTCATATTAAGTAATAACAAGTAACTGAAGGACTATTTCCCATTTTATTTTCCAAAAATTTAAGCTCGGGGTGGTATTCTCATAGATAAAGGGGTCATCCCTTTCAACTCACCTTTCATCTATTTATTTAAATTGTTATCATCATTATCGTTTTTATTTGTTGAGATATTAATATATTTTGGATCCTCACTACAATCCCTTTTTTTTTGATAGGTATAGATATTTTTGTATGTTCTTATTTTCTTTTAATTTCCTAATTTTGGATCGCAAAAATGCATGTGTACTGAAATTCAACTAAATCTGTTTAGTAGATTCAGAGAAAATTAGCTGCTTAAGACGAAATACATTTTGTACAAGGTTTTTTAGTTTTAAGATAATTATTGTTGTTATTATTGTTAATCATTTCTATACTTTTTAATTAATTTTAGTTATTATTATTATACAGTGTGTAAATTTCATAAGGGCATATATTTTATCCAGACATAGTTTGCGACCATACAAATCACGTGAAATAGATATTTTGTTAATAACTTTTACTAATGAAGCGTAGTTAATTTTTTTAAAAAATCTAAGGAGCAATGTAACGCGTACAATTTCATTTGACATGAGTGTTTATTTACCTCATGTTATGTTGTCAAACCCTATTGTTAGGCAGAAAGATCTTCTGAACTTATGATAAAATTGATGCTACGATCATAAAGCACAATACTGAAAACCATCTTGCTAACTTCCTGCTAAGATCTTATCGTAATTTACTTATTAGTGACTGTCGGAGGCAATGGAGATACTTTCGTGTTAAAGTTCCTTTTGCGAGTCTTCACAAATCACTTCATTAAAAAAATGTTTCGCATTCCAAGCAGGTGGTGGTGATAGCATGACATGAGTTTTCAATTTCATTAGCACTTAAATAACATTGTTTACATTTAAAACTACCTTAATCAATAAGTACCTAATCTTGACGTTCCTTATTTGACACTTTCATAATGAGCCTAGATAACATAAATATCCAACGCCATGAAGGTAATTAGTACTAGGTAGTATTACAAGTTCGTTGTCTTTGTCGCGTTTGTTTTCTTTTCTATTCAACCTTTAAGAATAAAACCACAAAATTCAATAGCAAATGTAGAGCGAACTCATTGGTGGTGTTTCTTCTGACATAATTTGTCATGACGCCGCCGACACAAATCAATAAGATTGTTTTCGTAAACAATACGATAATCGAATATTAGTACCAATGAACTCTTCGATATAATAATGGCATATGGTGAAGCTGGACAATGTGGAAGAAGAGTATTAGAAATCTACAGAGAGCGATTTCCGAACCGGCGACCTCCGCGAAACTCACGAGTCATCATCAATGCTCTCCAGCGTATTCGCGATGGTTTGACTCTGACTGGGAGATTCAGTGATCACTCTTTACCAGCTGAAGAACGTGTGCAGCTTTGTTTGCTGAATACGTTCGAAATCAATGGATTAGGAGGTTTGGTCCTTGCCGATGGCCTGCACGAAGTGGATTTTTTTCTATGGGGAGCTGTGAAAAACGAATTTTTGCCTACTCACAACCACGAGTATTAGTGGAGCAGCTAAGGGAGAAAATCACGGAAGTTTTTCAAAAACTTCAAGAAGTGAATTTACGAAATGTGAGAACGTCCATCAGTCGTCGTTGTGTCGCCTGTATTCAAGAGCAAGGCAATGTAGAAAACAAATATCTCAGGCGAGTGAACAACATTTTAATTAAAAATTAAATAAATTAATGATCTTTATTTTTACTTTTATTTTTGAACTAAACAAATGTCGAACCGTTTGTGTTATGACGTTGTTCGTAAACGTCATGTTCAGGTAGGTACGTTAATTCATCGACGCATTATGCTGTACATTGCTTGCTGAATTAATTTGTACGAAAAAATGAAATACAACTAATGTTGATTTTACACATGTAATTACGTTAATTAGTATGTATACTAAACGTTGTTAAATTATATGATCGTATGAAATTTACACACTGTATTTCTTAAGGTTTTTAGTTTTAGGTTAATTGTTCTTGTATATAAAATGTTTATATTATGTACCTGTATGTTTATCTAATATATAAAAATCTCGTTTTTAAGCGTTGTTGCAGGTATTTAAAGTGGGGAGGACTCTTGGTTTTCTCTTTTACCCCATAATTTTATAACTATTAAATTAAACATTTTAAAACCCCCA